>CM053508.1:30312532-30337507 GCA_028627145.1 Eidolon dupreanum
TGGGATTGGATAAAAAGGCAAAATAGAGAAACACATACTTCTTTTACATAGATGGGTACAGGATAGTTAATAATTAACATCTATAGCACATAGAGATGGTATGTGGGGAACAAGACAATAATGAGGGATGCTGTGGTCTCTTGCTCTGGTGTAGGCAGTTGTGACTTGAGGGGGTTTGGAAAAGATTAACATTTCAGAGGTAGTTACTTTAGATGCAAAAAGACAATAGAGGGACTCACTCAAGGCAAAGAATTACCTTTGTTAAGGAAGCTACCGGCCTAGGATGTGACTACCTGCAACTTTTAGTTAGGAATTTTTATGTCCAGGTGACTACTCGATCTTTATCATCCGGATGCTCTCTTTCTCCCCCATACTCCACTAAGATGACTATAGAAATTTTGCCTGCATATTGCCAGATTCAACAGATGCTTTTTAAGTCTTTGCCTCATTGAACTTCAGGGGGGCACCTGCTTATTATTTCATGTTTCTCCCTTTGGCTGTTGTGGTATTTTTTTAAACTATTTTCCCCCATATTCTCCCACATATTTTATTTATTCTTTTTTTTTTTTTTTTTTTTTTTTTTTTACACCTACAGCACCTGGTCTTCCTAGGTGGTCTCCCATCCAAGTACTAACCGGGCCCAACCCTGCTTAGTTTCCAAGATCAGACGAGATAGTACCATTTCTTTTTAATCTTCTCCCTGGCTCCTCTGGCTGAAACTTATACCTTGGCACTTTTCATGACTTGCCTGTGAATCGTGACACCCACCATCAACCGCGTCATTGTGTGTGATCTCCTTGTGGAAATTTAATCTACTCTCAAGGCTTTTTAACAGTCATTTAACTTCTAAATATGTGTCTGTAGATCTTGAACCACGCCCACCAATTTGAGCTTTGGATTCATATGTTTGTTAGATGTCTCCACTTGGCTATCCCACAGATGTCTAAAGCTCACCTCTCAAATGTAATTTATCATTCTCTGCTCTTTCCAATGCAACATTCAAAACCTTCAAATACCACCCAAGTCAAGAAACTGCACCTCCCGTGTATAATCAGTCGAATTCTTTAAAGAGTGCTCACAGCCGTCCCCACACTACCCGTTTTTCCAGTGCTGTGCTTTAGGCCTTATCATCACCAGCCTGATTGACTGCAACAGCTTCATAACTTGGATCCCTGCGGGAGCTCAATCTCGTCTTCCTTAAATTCATCTTTCCATACTATTACAGGAATAAGCTATCAAAAACGTAATTTCGCAGACAATAAAAATGGCAAAAGATCTCTTAAAGTGTAAAAACATTCATGATATATTGCTTAATGAAAAAAAGCATATTCTAAAAGTGTGTTCATTATGATCCCATACTGGTTTTTTAAAATGTATGCATATGCTCCATGAAATGAAATGAAGAACAGCCATTTAACTATTAACGGGGGTTATCTTCCAGTGGTAGACCATGGGTAATTTTCATTTTTTTATTGGTTTAGTTTTTGAAGCTTTCTGCAATGAGTACACATTAGTATTGAAATCAGGAAACAGATAAATCCTACAAATCTAACAATGTTAATTTTTTTCTGTAAAATCTTGAGTTAGCTCTCTGCTGGCAGGATGAAGTTCAACTATTTTTTCATGGCAGACAAGGCCATCTATGACCTGGTTATCACATTCCTCTCTAGTCTAATTTCCCCACCTCACGTTATGGAGCAGTGGTTCTCAAACTCTAGGGTACATTAGAATCACTGTCCCCCTTACAGAGTTTCTGTAAGTCTGGGGTGGTACCCAGGAATTTGCATTTCTAACAACTGATGCCAATGCTGTTGGTCTGGAGACGTTTTCAAAAATTATTGTGGTAAAATGTACATAACAATAACCTTACAATGTTAACTATTTTTAAGTGTACAGTTCGGTGGCATTACATACATTCACAATGTTGTGCAACTATCACATAATCACTTTCAGAACTTTTTCATTCATCATCCCAAACAAACTCTGTACCCATTAAACAATAACTCTCCTTTCCCTCTTCTCCCAGCCCCTGGTAAACCTCTATTCTACTTTCTATGTCTATGAATTTGCCTCATATAAGTAGAATCACACCATTCCATTGTTCATATATAACAAGTCTTATTTATCCATTCATCTGTAGATGTACCTTTGGGTTGTTTCCACCTCCTGGCCATTGTGAATAATGCTGCTATGAATACTGGTGTACAAGTATCTGTTTGAGATCCTGCTTTCCATTCTTTGGGGTATATATCTAAAAATGGAATTGCTGGATCATATGGTAACTTTATGTTTAACTTTTTTGAGGATCCGCCGTACTGTCTTGCACAGTGGCTGCATCGTTTTACATTCCAACCAGAAACGTGTGATAAGTGTTGGTAAGGGTTTCAATTTCTCCTTACCAACACTTATTTTTGTGATTTTTTAAATGATAGCCTTCTTAATGGGTGTGAAGTTGTATCTCATTAGTTTTTACTTGCATTTCCCTAATAGGCTGGGCACACATGAGAACGTGTGCTAGAGTAATACTGATGATCAGTAGTGCCCTGAACACACAGTATTATTTACAACTTAGTACTTTCATTCTATTATTCCCTCTGCCTGGAATTGTCCTGTTTCCTTTACT
This sequence comes from Eidolon dupreanum, assembly GCA_028627145.1. Taxonomy (NCBI): domain Eukaryota; kingdom Metazoa; phylum Chordata; class Mammalia; order Chiroptera; family Pteropodidae; genus Eidolon; species Eidolon dupreanum. Next base: position 30,315,156 of record CM053508.1, read on the forward strand.
AACTCCAGTTCATTCTTTAAGACACAATTTAAATGTCATTTTTAGAAAGTCTTCTCAGAACCTCTAGGTTGGGCTAGCTGACCTCACAGAAGCCCTGAGAGGCTTAGCTTCTGAAGCACCCGGTGTTGTGCAAGGTGTGCTCAGGGAAGGGAGGAGAGAGAGGCAATGGACTAAAAGGAAGTGACTTTGTCTAAAGTCTGTCTAGGGAGCTGAAGAGCTCCAAGACCACTCCCCACTGGCAAATAGCCAGCCAAGTAACAGCTATAAAGGTCCCACCACTTGGATTTCCCTTCAAGAGTGTTTGCCTTTCAGCTGCCAAGAGTGCAGTTAATTGAGAGCCTCAGACTACAGAGCCTTCAGGATTCACTTCAGCTCTTTCTGAGCAGCCTCCAGTCCATGACTGAGTACAAAGGGGCACCTGGCATTTCTGCCCAGTGTGGGACATTGTGGCACTCGTATACTGGGTAGCAGTTCTAAAATGCCATTGCTGTGTTCCAGCAAATATATGACACCATCAGTTTGAAGAAGTACAATTACTTATCACTAAGAAAGATAAAATACTAAAAATTATCTTAAAACATTATAGATTTCCCAATTTCAGCAATGTTTAATAGTGAAGAAGTACAGATCTTGGTATCAATTAAATCTAGTCATTCAGATGGGAGGATATAGGGCTCCAAGAGTTAAGTCCCAAAAAATAAAATGAAATCCATAGATTATGTGAAATATCTGAACTTTTAGGAACTTAATGAGACCTGATGGAAAAATTAAGAATAGTACCTAAAACAGTGAAAAGACAAATGAAACAAGCACTACTCTCTTTCAAGGAAAAAAACAATTTTATGAGACAGGAATTATAATCATAGCACACCTCTTGATTTCATAATACTATATATTAACTTTATTAAAATTAAATATGGTTTTAGTTTGGGAGTATTGGAAGAAAACGGGAAGGTGAGTTGGTATGCAAGAGTTGGTATGCAAAAGAGCTAAATCCTCATCTATTATTACAAGAAGTTGATAATAAAAGCAGTATAAGCATGCCATTTAAAAACATAAAAAGATGTCAGAATGAGGAAAATATGATAGAGGAACATATTAGGATATTAATAAGAGGAAAATATCAAGGATGACTATCAGGTTCCACTTATTAAAACAGGAACCACTAGGAGCTTAGAATCATATTGAGATTTAAGTGCTCCATAGGCATCAATTTGCAAATATCATGTAGGCAATTGAATATATGAGATTTTAAACTGGAGATCAGAAAAAGAGAGTTTGCCTAGAGATTTTTTTTTTAATTGAAAAAAAAAAAAAAGGTTGGTAATTGAAGTCACGGGATTAGATAACATTTCTCAGGGGTATTTGGCATTGGTGACCATAGGGAGAATTCCTGCAGCAGAGGTGGAATGGAAGGCAGATAGCAGCAAGCTGAGTATAAAGCAGGTGAGGAAAGGGAGAGATCTTCCAAAGGCCTGTTGGAGACCAAAGCTTCACCATAACTCAATCAACTTCTTTATTTCTAAGGTTGCTCTTAACTTTTAAGACTATTTTTTTAGAGCAGTTTTAGGTTTACCACACAACTGAGAGGGAGGTAATTTCCCATATACTCCCTCGTCCTAACACATGCATAACCTTCTCCATTATCATCACTCAGTAGAGTATTATTATTTTTTTGCCAAGGATGTACCCACATTGACACATCATAATCACCCAAAGTTGTCATTCTCTCGGTTTGGACAAATGTATAATGACATATCCATCATTATATTTTTATACAGAGTATTTTCACTACCCTGAAAGTCCTCTGTGCTCTATTCATCTTCCCTCCCCAACCCTAGCAACCACTGATCTTTTTATTATCTCCAGTTTTGCCTTATCCAGAATGTCATATAATTGGAATTACACAGTATATTGCTTTTTCAAATTGGCTGCTTCCACTAAGTAATACAAATTTAAATTTTCTCTTTGTCTTTTCATGGCTTGACAGTTCATTCTTTTTAGAGCTTCATAAGTACTCTATTGTCTGGATGTACCAGTTTGTTTATCCATTAACCTACTGAAGGACATCTTGGTTGCTTCCAAGTTATGGCAATTATAAACAGAGCTGCTATAAACATCTTTGTGCAGGTTTTTCTGTGGACATATGTTCCAACTACTTTGGGTAAATACTGCTAGATTGTACAGTATGTTTAGTTTTGAAAAAACTGCTTAACTGTCTTTCAAAGTGGCTGTACCATTTTGCATTCCCACTAGCAATGTATGTAAATACCTGTTGCTCTATATTCTTGTCAGCATTTGGTAGGGTCGGTGTTCCAGATTTCGGCCTAATAGGTATATAGTGGCTCCTCGTTGTTTTAATTTGCATTTCCCTGATGACAAATGAAGTGAAGCATTAAATATTTTATACTTCTTGCATAAAGTTTTGTTTTATATACTGGTTTTTCATTATGTTTCTTAATGCCTGTCAAGGTCATCTCCTGATATGTATGTATGATATGTATGATAAAGTTAATCATACTGATTAAAGCTGGAAATAAAAGTATACATAAAAATATATGCGAGAACAAATGACACAGAACAAATAATGCAGAACAAATGACAGGAGGTGTTTTTATTTTATCATTTACACTCAATGACCAAACTCCACCAAAGACTATTTGCTTTCAGTTGTCCCCATGTTCTGCCTATAACTTCCTGGCCTCCCTGAGTTCTCACTGCCCCTCCCTTACGTCCATTCCCCGTCTCCATTTTCTTTAGAGCTACAGGGCTACTGCCAAGAAGCATTTTCTTCCCTACACAACTAAGCCCAGTGGAGCATTATTTCAGTTCATCTCATATTCTAGTCCTTCTGCCCCATCTGATTCATGCTATGCCCAATTCTAGCTCAATCTAACTACTTTAACACATCTCAGAATTCTGAAGCTACAGTGTTCAACTTCAGTTTGTGTTTCATTCCTGTCTGGCAGATCCTCTTACTAATTTTGGATCTGCTTATTCTTTTCCCAATCGCCACATCTTAGGGATCCTTACTCCACTCCTCTCCCCATCCCTCAAATATTGAGTTAATGAACTTGTTTCCTACATCACATAGAAAACAAGCCATCAGCCATGCACGGAAGCTAGAAAGCTGAGCATTATCTGACTCTTTTCCTTTCTCAACACAATATCCAATCTTTTTCAAATCATCTTAGTCTTTAGGGGAGAGAGAAATTAAAATATATATAATCAAGTACTTAAAAATTTTTTTCTATAGCAAAATAAAAACACATTACTAGAAAAGCCATACTCTATATTAAATACATTAAAATACTGACAATTTTATAAATAATTTTAAAAGGTAAATACATGATAAAATTTCTCTGACATGAGGTTACTTATACATAGTTCAATGATTTTGAAAATATAAAAACTATGTCTTTTAAAAAACATCATTTTACAAAATTATCAAAAGTTAAAAAGTGCTTCCATTTTCTTCCATTTTTAAAGTAATTGTAGCACAATATTATACCTTAAAACAACAAAAAAAAAGATGAATTAGGGCATAAGGCTCATCCTTTACTGCCTAAAAATAAAAACTTCAGAGACCTTCATCTAGGCGGTGGGAAAGGTTAGGAAGCTGATTGAATTCAACGCCAGCAAAGCTGTCATCTGCCTAGAGAGATTATTGTCCTTGTTCTGAGCCAGGAGACTGCTTCCTTCTTCCCAGCCCACTTCCATGGAATAGTCTTTCTATGCCTACTGGTTCCTAATTGTCAAGAGAAAAGGTTTCTGACAGAATTTTGATATTTCAATCCTATGCCAAAACTAAAACTCTTCTAAAGACTGAGGCATTTTGCATTTGAATTTTATACAAAGATCATGAATCCAATTACAAATGAAAAGACAGACACTTCATTTGGTTACTTCATTACATATCACTTGTCGAGGTAGGTTAATTTTCTTCTTTTTTCTGAAAATTGTCTTGATTAGACAAACGATGGCTGAACTGGAAATGGTTCTAATGCCTTTTCGACATTCTTCCAGTTGTGAAAGTTCTCTCTGTACCATTCAACTGACAGAACAAACAAAAGGCAAAAATCAAAAGTAAAAACTAAACATCAGTTAACCAAAATTTGCCAAGTTCCTGCTAAGAAAAGTCTTGCCTATCAGATTATCAGTGGGCCAGGGTTGCTAATGATGAAAACAATTTGATTTTGAAGTGACCAATGACATTAATCAGAAGATATTTTATCATCTGAAAATTCAGATTTAAAAATCAACTACTTTTTTTTTTATTTCAAAAGTGCTTCAATATTGAATTTGCTAGTGTGTTTAAAACATTGTTTTTGAGAAATTCAGGGGGAAAGGAAGATTACTCATATGCATTTGTTTTAAAGTTAGAGAAAATAAATGTCATATTCTATTCATGTAAATGTAGCAATACTGCATGGAGCCATAGTGAAACAATATAAGTTTCCTTCTGTATATTTGTGAAATTATTTTATGTTGCTATACCATCAGTAAAGTTTTTTTAGTTAAAAATGGTAAATTATCTTTGAAATTTGCTTTTTAATTTTCAACACAAGTATTTTGTATCTTAAGCACTGAATCAACACATATTTTCTGTTTGGGTATATTTTTTTTCTCATGAGTACATTTCTAAATAGAGCTTATATACATATATACACAGACTTTATATACATGTGCTTTAATAAATATTTCTGTACATAGTCAGTGGGCTTTCTATTTGACTCAAGATACTCCAAGTTTGCAACTGTCTATATTTCATCAAATCTAAGATGTCACTGATCTTAAGATAGCCTATTATTTAAGACACCACAAAGAAATAAAAGTTGCAATAATAATTTTAAGATACTAGTGATTGTAAAACATAACTTTCAAGGATATGAAAAGAGTAAAAATTGTGCATCTGAGAGTCAATGAAATAAGTATCTGATAAATGCTGATAAGATATAGGAAGACTGATCAAAAAGTTAGTCTATGAAATTCAAGATGCTTAGGAAAAATATCACTTCTGCTAGAAATATATAAATGTAACACTCTGAAAAGTAAAAATGATTCATTACAATATTCTGCTGACTTTGTAGTGTTCTAAAAATAAATTACTTTTTCTTTAAAATTTTGGCCCTCCCCCGCAACCCCAAATGACCAATTCATAACTTACTTGTTTTCCTTATTCCTTCTTCCCAAGGTACTTTAGGTCTCCATCCTAAGCCATGTATTTTTTCTGACTTCATTGGATATCTCATGTCATTGGTAGGTCTTAGAAGACAAAACAGATTTTAAGCAACATGGTGGATATATATTTACAGATTTAAATGTTAAGAGAAATAATATGTGTCTATGAATCTTCACCATAATTCAAATTTTTTTTAAAAAAATTCTTCCCAATGACATCATAGAATATTTGTAAAATGAAGTGTATACTTAAAAAAAATCATCTGTAATCCCAGATGCATAATCCCCTCTGTGATTTATTCTATTTCAGCCACAATTTAGATATAAATGCAGTACATCATACCTAAATGTTTGATGAATGAATGAGTAAATATACATAAACTTATTAAGACTCTTGTGATCCACATTCTGGGTTAGCTACTTTATATACAATATATTTAAATTATAAAATACTTTTTTAAAGCAAGATATTATTTTCCCTATTTCACACTTAAGGATACCTGAGCTTTAGAAAGTAATAATGTGACACTTTATTCTTATGACATGTATAATTAGGAAAGAATATTTTAGCAGAAAAATCAAAACAGATAAACTAGTTTCTGGTTAAGTCCATATATTTTATAATTTCATAAGTACCTAAGATTTCATAATCTTTCCCTAATGTTTTAACATATTACTCACCTATCATTAACATAATCAACCCAGCTTTCCATTTCAGACTCTGAATTAGTCTCTTTGATCTGTCAAAATGAGGAAGGCTTTTGAGTCAAATTATAAAATAAGACTGGGGAATAACAATGGTATTCAATAGACAAACAACCTCTTCAAAGCAAGGAAGACAGCTAAAATGAACAGCATTTTAGTAATACTTTCTGTACTATATAACCCAAATTCTATCTGAAGCTCAGAAAGAATTACATTATATACTAATGTAAAAAATAATTTGTTTTGGCTTTTGGTTATTATTCAGTATGATTTTGTGATGTATAATAAGAAATATATATTTGATCATTATCCCTGTTCCTAGCACAGAGCTCCTAAACCTCTTGGAATTTCCTAAGTGATGAGAGATTAAGGTGTTTTTTTGCTATTCATCATAAGCCCCTTTCAACTACACCAGAATTTATGTTAATGAGTGATTTTGGAAGGCCCCTAAGAATGAGGGCTGGTTGACAGGGAGCCAACCACGCGATTAAAGGGATGAAACTCAGCACCCTCAAGGGAAAAGAGGCTGGAGGTTGAACTCATTGTCAATGGTCAATCAGTTCATCAATTGTGCCTACTGAATAAAAATCCGAGAGGACGTGGTTTGGAGAGCTTCTGCTGAACACATGGAGGTGCTGGGAGAGTGACACACCCAGGGAGGACACAGACACTCCATGCTCCTTTCCTCCTAACCTGCCTTACGTATCTCCTCCAACTGGCTGTTCTGAGTTATACCCTCTAGAATAAACTGAGAATCCAGAAAGCAAACTGTTTTCCTGAGTTCTGTGAGTCACTCTAGCAAATTACCTCTGATTGAGAGCTGTTTCGTCAGAAGCACAGGTGACAATCAGGTCTTACAACTGCCATGTGAAGTAAAGGCAGTTTTGTAGGACTGATCCCTTAACTTGTGGGACCTAATGCTATCTCCAGGTAGACTGATACAGAATTGAGTTAAATTTTAAGACACCCAGCTGGCATCTGGGGATTGCTTGGTGTGGAAAACCCACACGTTTGGAGCACAGAGTATTCTGAGAGTAGTGTAAAGGAAAACAAAAGTTTTCCCATACACTCATTCTCCCTTGAGATTTATCATTTATGTTCACTAATATATATATATATATATATATATATATATATATATATATATATACACACACACACACACACACACACACACACACTCATAACTATATTTATACATCATTGTTCCTTCATTCTAGGACACATAAATTTACATTTCTGAAACTGTGATATGTCTTTTATTGGGTATGTACCTTTAATGTACTGGATTTTTTTTCCTGAAAAGCTGTGATATAATGTCAAATGATGTATCTTAGCAAACCTATGGTATATATAATTATGAATTTGTTACTCATTCACTTCAACTGAATAAGCTGTAAATTGTTAACTTTGACTAAATTAGGTGATTACTGTCACTAATGTAGTGACAACTTTGAAAATACTATCCTTTTACGATATATACATACCAGTTGTATTAGTTCTTTGGCAAGCTGGAGAACTGACATTTCAAAATTTGTTCCAATGTTATAAATTTCACCTGGTTTCCCCTTTTTGAGGACAGTGAGAAATGCTTCCACTACATCAGTAGCATAAAGAAAATTTCTTGTTTGAAGCCCTGATCCGTGAATGCAGCTAAAAAGATTAAATAAAAGGGAGTCATAAAATGTAAAAAAGTAAGTTCTCCCAAGCCAGGGTACAACTGGGCACAACTCCAGAGAAGCCAATTCCCATGGCGATCCTGGAAATCTCTTATTAAAACACAAATTCTCATGACTTTTCTAAATTTTATCCATAGTTCTTAAATGATCTCAAAATCTCCTGAGGGTACTCAGTAGAAAAGTGGCAATCATGTAAATGATCATGACAACTACTTATTAATTTTATACCTTAAATTCATTTTGAAGAAATATCTACAGTTCTATGAATTAAATAGATCCTTTGAAAAAAGTAAAGTTACATATAGATTTTATACTATAACTCAAAGTCCTTGGATAAAGCATTTAAGAACTAAAATTATAAATATGAACTGGATTATAATTATTTTAAGAACTATTACACTGATTGTAGAAGGAATTGTTAAATTTTTTGAGACATTCAATTCTACAGCCTTCAACTCTAAGACTTTATGATTTTCAAGAAAGACTGTCACCAACTATTATCAACATACCAGAAAAACATATCGGTACAAAGGTAAATAATAACATACCATTTCCTGTTGTGTTGTAGTAAAGATATAAATTTTGGAATAACCTAAAAGAATATTTAAATATCATTTCAGACTTAGTAAATTTGCTCATTAATATGAATCTGAACTCATATGATTAAAACATTATTGTTAAGAAATATACATATGGATATATTCCAATTCTTATTAGGAGTTCAAGAAAAACACACACACATACATATATAATTTTGATAAGTAAAAACTATTAGCTTCCTATTTCACAAAAACAAGCTATCAGCTAGAAAAATATGAAAATAAAACAGTATAAATAGTGGAAAAATTCATAAAAAGTCTTCATGAACAATTTGCTTTCATCACAAATCTCACTTTTGTGTTACTTATTGCTTTACATATGGCACCTACTCAATAAGTGCTTGTGAAATTAATAAAAAGTAAATTCCAGTGCAATTGGATTCAACGGAAATTTATGTTGAACATGGTAAGACAAATGACAAAATTTATAATAAACTTATTAAAGATATTCCAAAAATTAAGCAAAGTAGTTATTAATGCCAGCAGATCATGATACAACCCTTTCCTTTGGGCAACAAGATTAATGCAACAAGCTGCAAAGTGAAAAACCCAGTCTCTGAAGTTAAGCAAAGAGAGCAATAGTTACTTAAAATTGAACTTAATGATACAGAACCAACCACACAGGCATTTTCAGTCTTTTAACTACATTTCTTTATTTACTACTTGTACTAATTTCTGGAAGACATTCAGTCCTGCAACAATAAAGAGGAGTTTGGAAACCATTAACCAGCTGACTGTAAGACAAATTTCTATACAGGCTCCGTGCATCACTCTCTAACTAGCTTTTGTATTCCTGTACAGCCTGACATATTTGTTTGACTGCAAACTAGAAGTCTAAACTGCAGTGTGACAGTAGTCAAAGTTGTACTCTATAGTGCTTGAGAATCCTACAAGATACAAGGCATTTTCACATATCTCATCTTACTGGATCCTTCAAAATCCTTTCTACTATTATTACTCCTCAATTTAAAGATAATGCTCAAAGAGTCTAAGGTCATGATAGCTGATGATTATCAGGTTGAGACTTAAGCTCAAGTCTTCAATCTCTAAACCTGATGGGATCTGCATGTGGCCTATATAATATTTATAAATTATGTATAATTACAACATATATTTTGGACAAATAACTGAAGAGAGATTATTTTAAATAATAAATTAAATCACCAAAGCACACTGTGAATTCAGAAGTAAAACATACCTTTTCTGGATATTGATGTGGTCCATAAACATTACTGCTTCTTGTGATGACAACTGGAAACTTAAAAGAGTAGTCAACATTAAGGTAATGAAAAGGTCCAATAATAATGATTACCTGAACATAAGCAGTTTTAAAATATGGGGACTTTTGGCTAAATAATTCCACACACCTTAAGGGTACAAATTAAATACTTTTTTTTTTTCTGAAAAGACAGGAGATGATGGGATTCGGATAAAGGCAGAGGCTCCCAAAGGAATGAGGAATTTTTTTTTTTTTTTATTTGGACCAGGGGAGGATAAACTCAGGTGTAGGCAGATTTGTTAAGTTTGCTCGAAGAAGATTAAGGACATTTCCACCTGATTATTTCAGAGGCCACCTCTAGGACTCTAGGTTTGGTTAGATGTTAAACTTCAAGTTGGCTTTCCCTACTGTACTAACCCTTACAAATAAAAAGTCCTACCATGAATGAAAAAAGGACCGGTGCTACTGGGACACAAAAGGCAAGAGGATCTTAAGGCATTTTTTGGTTTGCCTTTCTGACCCAGACCCTAATAAATCCAAAAGAAGATCAATGAGAAGCCAAATGCACGGGTTTTGAGTTGATGATTCATAGTAGGTAAGACTCCCACACTAATACTGTCCTAGCCACTTGGGGAATCTACCTCCTGATCGTGAGAGCCAAAAAGGTGAATCATGCAGAGAGGAGCACACAGAGAAAAAAAGGAATCTACTCTCCCTCTCTTGTTCTTCACTCAGAGGACTCCTGGGAACCAGGGTACTCCAACAGGGCTTTTCAATACAGCTGTAAGACTACCTGTTATTGAAGTAGGATAATATATACATACAGATCATTCTATTAAATGATGAACTGAATAAGAAGTAAGTCCTACTTTGTCCCCACACTATAGAAAATCATTTTTTTCAATTCCTTAAAATATACTTTTCTCGATCTATGTCCTCTATTCAAAAAATGAAATGTTGCTAATGCTAACTTGGAGTTTAACACCTAAGTCCACAGAAAAATGATTCGAGAGTTTTTAAAATCAGTTCTTACTTTATATCGTTCCCAGTAAGACTGTACAAAACCCTCAGCAGCTGCCTTAGATGATGCATAAGGATTTGTAGGTTGTTTGGGTGAAGATTCGTCAAATTCCTAATTTTAAAAAGACAAATTAAAAAAATAAATATTATGATACTTTCTAAGTAGAAAAATCAAAAAACAGTACATACTTACAATGTTAATTGCTACATTAAAAAAACATCTATTAAACCCCAACTTTGTGCCTAACTAGCATTTTCCTAAGCACTTTATATGTAGTAACTTCTTTAAAGTTCACAACAACTCTATAAGGCACGAAGCAGAGAGAACAGCAAGTGCAAAGGCCCTGACACAGAAGTATGTTCAAAAGAACTACAAGAAGCTTCATGAGAGGAAAGAGAAATGGGAGATGAGGATGGAGAGTTAGAGGGGGGCCAGAACATGTGGAACCTTAAAGGCCACTGTCAAAACATAATAGGTTCTGAGCAAAGTAATGTCATGATCTCACATTTTTAAAATCATCCTGGCTACTGTCACATCTGATGTAGGGTGAAAAGGGTACAAAAAGTTAACCCCCTAAAAACTGCAAAGAGAATTGAAAATGGTTGCTTCTCAGATGTGAGATTGAGTATTAAAAAGAAGTTGTCAGTGTCTGTGTTTTCTCATAATTTTTTTCAAGCTACTTGATTTTACTACTACTACTACTACTACTACTAATAATAATAATAATAATAACAACAACAACAAAACAGAATAAGATTACTGAAAACAATAACTATGAAAAATAAAGACTGGAAATGGAGCCATATTTTTGCATAAAATGTATAATATTTACAAATGATTAAAAAAGGAAAAAAGATTTCAGTTCCTACAGTAATTTCACACTCACTCCTTAACATTCCAATGAGCTTTCCTGAGTGGAAAAGAAAGGTGCGCAGGCAGAATGCTACAGCCTAACTTACATATGCTTTGGCTCATGGGAATGGCATTCATCATACATGTAAGACTAGAACAAACAAATGAGATCTGCTCTTGCAAAATATTGTTAGTCAAATTACATGTAAATCTGTACCAGCTTGTTATTGTCATTTGGGGTGGCATTACTTAATTTAATCAGAAGACACAAAAGGAAAAACGTTTCAGAAAGTCTCACAAGTGTGTATAATCAGAGGATGAAACAAGCCCAGAGTAGCTTTTAATAAGACAGGTTTGTTACGTGGTCCATGGTAAGTAGGTGAAGTATACATTTTCTAAGCTTACCTTATCAAGACTGCCTCCATATACTTCGTCTGTGCTAACGTAAATAAATTTCTCCACTCCGGCTTCATGAGCAGCACTTACCAAAACATGCGTGCCATAAACATTGACATATGTAAATTCAAAGGCTCGCACAAATGAAAGATCTAAAAAAGAGAAAAAGCTATAACAATTCCACCCAAGGAACAAAACAAATACCAAATGGTATTCTCAGGTTTAAGGAAAGCCCTATTCACTTCTCTTCATTTGCCACTACTGCAAGAGTTTTAAAACTAACATAAAACAAAAACAAACACAAAAATAAAACACATTGCTACTTATGATTCTTTATGCCAAAATTACATAATATGTGTAAATTCTTAGAACCTAGAAAACTATTAGTGCTAAATTTGCAGAAAATACTTTTAATTCTACAAAGGAAAAATAATAAATGATACACCTAAATTTAAAATGCTCTTAAATTTAAAACATTTTGAAATTTCCAGTATCTGGTAACAGAGTACTAGGCTTTTCAGCTCAACCTGTGATTGCTGAAAACAACAATAAATGCTGGATAAATTATTTTAAAATAAATTCACTTTAAAGAATCAATTCTCTATAATCTGTGCATGAGGGGAACTTTTCTAACTATGGCTCACAATACAGAAGTGAAAGAAAAGAAATTGATAAATTTGACTATGTAAATGTTCTTGCATTATAAATGTTCTTGCATGGTTAAAAAACAACAGAAAAAACTACAAAGTAAAAAGACAAATGACAACTGGGAAAAATATCTGAATTTATCAAAAACAAAGGAATAATATATTCAATCTATAAAGAAGTTATAAAACATGAAAAAGAAATAACCCTATAGTAAAATGGGTAGATGACATAAACAAATAGTTTAGACAAGAAATACAAAGGTCCTTAAGTTTAAGATGCTCAACCTGATTATAAGAAGGGAAATTCAAATTAAAAGCTCATAGATACCACTTCTTACCTATTAGATTGGGCAAAGATTTTTAAAAATTAACAACATATTCAGTTGGTTGTGGCTATGGGAAAAAAGATACTTTAAACATCGAGAGTAAGAATATAAAATATTTATAACCCCTAAGAAGAAATTTCTCAATATCTAGGCAAATTATATATATGCTTTTACCTTTCAACTCAGTGTGTTCCCCCAAAATTCATATTGGCACTCTAAACCCCCAGTATCTCAGAATGTGGCTGTATTTGCCAACAGGGCCTTTAAAGAGGTGATTAAGTCAAAATAAAGCCATTAGGGTGGGTCCTAGTCCAATATGATGAGTCCTTAAAAGAAGGAGAAATTTAAACACAAAAAGAGACACTAAGGATGCACAGAGACCATGTAAGGTCACAATGAGAAGGTGGCCATCTGTGAACCAAGGAGAGAAGCCTGAGGGGAAAAAAAACAACCCTGCTGGTACCTTCCAGCCTCCAACACTATGAGAGAGAAATGTCTGTTGTTTAAGCCTCCCAGTCTGTGGTATTTTGTTATGGCAGTCCTAGCAAACTAACATGCCCTGCAATCCTACTTCTAGAAATCTCCCTCAACATCAATTGACAAATATACAAAAAGACACAGACACAAAGCCATCTACTACAGCACTATTTAAAAGAGCAAAACATAGGAAATAAGCCCAATTATGGTACATCCACACAATGGAGTAGTATGTAAATAAAAAGGAATGAGGAAAATCTACATTCTGTTATTGAATGATCTCCTACATATACTGTAGTGTATAAAAAGATGGAGAAAGATGTGTATAATTGGTGTGTATAGTAGACTCCCATTTCTTTAAGAAGGGTAGTAGATTATATATCTTTTTAAAGTGGAAAGATAACCTATAAATTAAAGCATATAAAGTTATCTATCAGAGAAAAAGGAGGACACAGTGGAAAGGACAGGGATAAAAACTAGACTTCTTTAAGTATGCCTTGTTTGATAAATTTAGCTTTAGAACTATGTACATATTTTACATAACTGGAAAACAAAATTAAATCAAAAAGAAAATGCATTTCAAAAAATCTAAAACAGACAAATGAATCTGTGTATTTACTTGGTTATATAGCCATGAAGAGAATAATTTTTTTCAAGTTACTTTAAAACAAAATAATTTGATCATATACCCAGTGGGAAACTACTTAATAAGAGACCTCTCTCCCCTGCAATTCTTAAAAAGATTTTCAGTTACCTAATTTCTAGAGATAATGTTCGTATTGATATTCATATATTGCTGTGTGGGGTCTGATAAAGCAAATGAGCAATTATGATGGTGATATCAAGTACCTAAGTTTTCAAGGTAAGGGAAAAAAGATATAAATGTAAGGTCAATGAGGTTAAATAAAAACTGAATTTGAATAGGATATTTCAATATAAATTCATGCTATGTTTAACCTTAAATAACAGACAAATACATATTTTCTAGTTCTGTCCACTGAAAAAGAAAGTCCAGTCAGCAGCAATGAGCACTTGTAATGACTCTAAATACCATTTCCCACCAAAAGGAGCTAGGCCGCTTTAGAAAAGGGGCTGATTCCAGATTGAGGGGAAGGAAAATTGAAAATGAGACACCAGCCACACCAGAGAATAAAATGACCATCAAAGATTACTAAGGCTGTGTCACAAAGGACTTAGGAAGCAACTAGAAGAGGATCTCAATGGTCAGTAGTGGGTCAACCTGAACATAAATAATGATAATAACCACAATGGATTAACAAAAATTAAATGTGTAAAAAAATCTCTGAATTCATAATAATACTAAAAAAAAGGGATGCTACAAAACCAATTCATTATAATAAAACCTAGTAAGTACATTTTACTTTTGGCTTTTCTGTATCAATTCAATTTCAGGGAAACCCAATAATTTATAAGAAAAACTTGCTTTAATATAGATATTCCAGCTAATAAATGAAGGATGTATATGACATAATTAGAATATCATCATTTTGCAAACTCCTAATACAAATTAATATTGACTATATAAAATAGAATAACAATTTTTAGTATAATTGAAAAAACAAAACAAGATAGGCTTGAATGTTAGATTTAATAAGTTTGAAAAATATAAGGGAAATTAAAGTATTTAATATCCTTGCATTATTTGGGAAGAGGGCAAAGATTTTGATGGACTTAAGACTTGATAAGCTAATCATTCATGTTATAATTTCTAGGGTAACCACTGAAAGAATACAAACAAAATAGGTAGCTTCCACACTAGTAGAGGAAGAAAGCAGAATAAGAAAAGATCCTCAATCAATCCCTTAAAAAAGCAGACAAGGATTTTCTTAAAAAGCAAGGCAGAATATTTTTTAAAAGAATTTTAAAAGAAACAAGCAAAGAAAACCAGAAAAGGTGAGACAAATAGAAAGCATATACATAGTAAGATGGTAGAAATAAATCCAAATATACCAATGAACTCAATCCTTGGGGTAAATATCAAGAATGGTCAGATTGGATCAAAAAAAAACAAAATCTAAACACAAATTGTTTATAAGACACACACACAGCCAAGCCATAAAGCCAGAGAAAGGTTGGAAATAAAAGAATGGAAAAGGACATATCATAAAAATAACCCAAAGGAAGGTGACACAGCTATATTAATGTCAAACAAAATGGACTTCAAGGAAGTACACATCACCAAGGAAGAAAGATCACTTCATAAAGATAAAAGGTTCAATTCACCAGAAATACACAAGAGATCTGAAGAACACGATCAACCAACTTAACCTGATTAACCAAATTAAACTAATGGATGTGTAAAAAACAACGTACCCAATAGGTGTAGATTATAATACACATGGAGTATTTACAGAAAGTGACCATTCACTAAGCCAAAAAACAAGCTGAAGCACAAATAAGTGAAATCAAACAGTATGTTATCTAACGAACACAACTGTCCTAGAAATCAATAACAAAAAGGTAATAAGAAAATCCATACATGTTTGGAAATTAAGATATACATTTCTAAGTAACCCATGGATTGAAGGAAAGTCAATTCTTTAAAAATATAATGAAAATAATGCATATGAAAACTTGTGAGATTCAGATAAAACAGTATTTAGAAGCAAATTTGTAGCCCAAAATGTATACATTAGAGAAAAACTGATAAAGAGACCTAAGTGAAATAGGAATAAGGAAATAAAAGTTTAAGAGTAGCAATTCATTATGTAGAAAACAAGCATACGATAGAAAAGATTAACAAAGTGAAAGATAATTTTTGGGAACAACAAAAAGGTGGGAGGGTTTGCTTCACTGGTATCAAGAATAATTATAAAGTTACAGTAATTAAGACAGTATGGTAATGGCATAAGGATAGACAAAAACCAACGGAATGAAACTGGAGCCCAGGAATAGAACCATACAGGAATGAGAATTTGATTACAACAAAGGTGGCAATGAGGAAAAATTGAGTCTTTTCAATAAATGGTATTAGTTCAAACTAATATTAACACAGGGGGAAAATTTGGACATAAGAGGCAAATCAAAATTTTTATGAAGAGAGTATAAGAAAATATCTCCAAGACCTTGAAGGAAGGAAACAGCACTAATCCTAAAGGAAAAAGGCTGATAAACTGTACTACATTGAAATGAAGAACTTCAACAGATCAAAAGAGATCATTAAGAAAGTGAAAAGGCAAACCATAGACTGATCAAAGGTAGTGGCAAAAGGCTTGAATCCAGAATATATAAAGAACTTACAAAAACTCTAGGGAAAAAAATGACAACCCACCAAAAAATGGTAGAGACTTAAACTTTCTGAAGAAGACATAGCAGTAAGAAAAAAGGAAGGAGAGTCCGATAAACAAATACAAAGGTTTTTAACCTCTCTAGTAATCTGGGAAAAATAAAACCTCAGGAGAAAAACTAACAACAGCAAATGTTGGTAAGCACCTCATAACTGCCAGAAGGAGTATTCAACTGTTTTATCCTTAACCAAGTAGAAGGATTTGCTCTACCAGATATGAAAGCACTATTTAGTCAATAAATTGTATAATCAGCACAGGTATAACAAATAAACAAATGAAGACTCAACAAGACAGATACTCATATAAGGACACTTGATATATGATGGGGCAGTGGAAACTGGTAAACTTTTCCATAAGTGGTAGAGGTCCAATTGGTATTCAAATAGAAAAAAATAAAATAGGACTCCTATCTTATACTGTATATAAAAATTAATTTCAGATGGATTACAAATCTAAATGGGAAAGACAAAACTATTAAGCTTTTCAAAGATAATATAGGAGATTATCTCCATGATCTTGGGGCAGGAGAGAATTTCTTAAGACCCAAAAACCATTAGCCGTAACACAAAGGAAAAGGTATACAAATTCAACTACACAAAAATTAAGAACATCTGTTCATTAAAACAAACTAGGAAAAAACATAAAAAGATAAGCCACAGAGTAGATGTTGTAATACACATAACAAAGGACTAGTATCCAGAATACATATATACATAAAACTGCTACAAATCAATGAAGAAAAGGTAAATAATCCAATTTTAAAAAAGAGCAGATTTCAACAGCATTTTATGAAAGAAGAAATCGAAATTACTAACACATATAAAAGGGACAACTTCATTAGTAATCAGAAAATACAATTAAAACCACAATGAGATACCACTATGCACTACTCAGACTGACAAGAATGGAGAAGTCTGATAAAACTAAGCATTAGTAAGATCTGGAGCAATAGGTCTCTTACACATCTGGAAGAGGAGAAATTGGTACAATTACTTTAGAAAATAGGTGGACATTATCTAAATGTGGAAGTGTGAGGATCTTATGATTCTAGTTATGTACAGAGAAGAATGTATACTTATGTGTACCAAGATACCTGTGTAAGAATGTTCATGGTAGTAGTGTTCAAAATCGCCCAAAGTATAAAAAATCCAAATGTCCATCAGGAGTAAAATTGATGCACAAATTGTGGTATATACTTAGAATAGAGTATTTATGTCACAATGAAAAAATTACACCTATACCCAACTATGTGGATGAATCTATATTGATGAAAGGCAAAATCGAAAAACCTACATGTTATTTTATACATACATTTTTATAAAATTTAAAAACAGGCAAAACCAACCTATACTTTAGGGATAAATACATAGATGGTAAAACTGTAGAGAAAACCAAGGAAAATTATAACTTCAAAATCAGGTTAAGGCAGTAGTAATACTACTACTACTATAGAGTGTTCAGCAACATTCTCTTTTGTTTACGTGATGGCTACATGGGTGTTCATAGTATCAGCATTCATTCAACTTTACTTCTAACTTCTTCTGAATATATGTTATACTTCACAATATAAAATGTTACACAAATTTTTAGAACATATTTCAGATGAACAAAACAGTACCGATATTAACATGATGGTCAACTGTGTATCCAACAGCCAGCTTAATAAAAACAACATAAAAAATACATTTTGAAGGTCCATCTCTCTGGAAGAAATCACTATTCTGAATTTGGATACAGTCAAAGTTTTAAGATAGCGTTCACGATTACATTTCAACCTACACTAATAAAAATGACCTAAAAAGTGCCAAGTATCTTAATGATAGAGTGGCCACAGGATTGTTTTTCTGGTAGAGCATAGCATATGCTCTTTGAAAGACATACATTAAGTACCAACTTTTCAACCCATTACTAGACTTTGACTTAGGCTAGTCAGACCCTGGAAACAAAAATTGCCCATTGTAACTCTAACATAAAATAATACTTACCTACGTGGGTTTGTGCAGCAAAATGCAGTACTATATCTATTTTCTCTGTTTCAAAAAGCAGTTTCACAAAGTGAGAATCACATATGTCACCCTATGTAAGAAGCAAACATGAAATAATTAAGTTTCATTGAGTATTCCCATTTATAAGAGCCATTTCACTGTATGAACAACAAAAAATGATTAAGAATAGAATTAATTCCTCCCACCACCGGTTTGATAGAGAACATCTTGAAAATTCAACCGAGGGGTCAAGTAAGTATAGTAATGATGGATTTCTTCAGCATCCTAGAATATAAGATATTCAATTCAAAATTTTTTTTGCAAATAAATGTCTAAAACAGTATTTTATTGAGCACCAACTACTACTAAGGACTGTGCTAGCTCTTTTTCCATAATGTCCTTGCCAATCTAAGGTCACTCAGTTAACAGAAAATATTTAAAACATATTTTTAAAAGTTTGAGATAACTTTATTGAGATAACATTATTGAAACATTTAAAGTAAGTGTAACAACTGGAATGACATTCTGAAAAACATACTTAATCAAAACTAAGTAAACTTCTAGTACTTTTGATGTTATATGTAGAGTTAGTTCTAAAAATAGGTATTCTTGACAATTTTTTGGTGACTTAAGGAACACTTTCATATGGAAGAATAGAATTATGAAATGTTTACTCAGTATATTCTTTAAGAGCTGTGGTTAAATAGAGTTTCTAGAATCACTTTTTTAAAAAACCATAAATCATAAGACAAATAGTTGCATTTGACATTAAAGTTTCCCTTTGCAAATTAATAACTTGGCTCTCTGGTTTATACTGTGGACTCTTTTAAGAGTGGTCAGTATGAATCAGTCTTCCATAGCCAATTAATCAACTTTCATGAGAGAAGACTATCTCATGGGCTTTGTGGTGGGCTTTTTGGCTACTGGTGGCCTGAGTAGCACCCCACTTTATACTAATCTTTTTAAATCCCAGCAAGGTGTTATTAAAGATAATTAAGACCTAAAAATCACAAATCATGTAAGTTCAATCAGCTACTCAAAGATCTGCTGAGCCACCAAAATTACATGTAATGTTGTTATATGTGGTGTCAATCTAAAAGTAGCATTCTCTATAGAACGTGATACTACTGGAAACTAAAAGATCTTTAATTAGTATGCCTCCCAAGTTCATATTACATAAGTGTGTAAAGTAGGAAGATATAATGTCTAATTGACTAAAGAGGCACAGCATAATTAAATAATTATAAGCAACTTTCATACCTGTATAAATTTGTAGTTCTGTTTGTTAGAAATGACTTCAAGATTCTTCAAGCTTGCACAATAATCCAGCTTAAAATAAGTAAGGGGGAGGGAGAGTGGAAAAATAACACAAAGAGTGATAATACCTTTTCCCATAAAATAGTGTTAGTTCTTTGTTTTTAGAGCACAAAATTTTAAAGGTAAAAAAAAAAAACATACAAAAAATATGTAACTTTGCTACCTTTTTAAAATACACACACACATCACTTTTATAAACCTTTCTTTCAAAAAACTTTCCTGCCCAGATTTTCCTACCCCTGGTGGCTAGAAGTTTGCCTTTCCTTATTGAAAAGGAATTAGTGATTGAAAACAATTATACCTGTGTTACACATATTAAAACTCATGACACCTTTTTTCCCAACAATTAACTCAAATTGTTGATAAATCAGTTTACAGAGGGGGGAAAACAATTACTGTCTATGACAGCAAGGCACGTAAAAATTCATAAGGCTTACAGGTTATTCCCTGACTATACATTTTTACTATTATGTTTTATGAAATGAAGATAACTAATTGTATCTTGTGCTTAAAGTCAAAAATTCTGTGATTACCAATCATGGTTTCAGACTCTCCAGGGATACTCCAATTATTACAGAAAATTCTCAAAACTAAATTAATTTAATTGCACTTTAAAATTAAAGATAAAGACATAATTTTCCATGAGGAGGCAGTTATAAAATCAAATAATAAGATAATAAAATCAAATAAGCAGAGTATGCCAACTCCGTTTAAGGTTAATAATCACAAAATTATACTAAATATTAAATCTTGGGTGAAGATTTTTTTTTTTTTTTGGTAAAAATACTACACTTAAAACCTTTACTTTACGGACTATTATAATAAATTAAAAGGTTTCAAAAAACTTTATGTACAATTAAATACGGCATGAACACATGACTATAAGTTGCTAAAATGACTAAATAAAAAACTAAAATATCAGCATGACAAGATTTTAATACTTTAAAAAAATGTAAATATGTTTCAGTGCATGAAGCTCATTTTTAAAACTTACCTTGTCTAGATTTATGATCATATAGTTTGGATAGTCTTCTACTAAAGAGACAATCACATGGGATGCACTGTAAGAAAAAGTATATCTTATTAGGAAATTTTTTTCCCTAAATTCTTGAATGTTACCCTAAGCTGTCAAGTATTAGGAAACTATTCAAAGATGTAAAGATTTACATTTTTACAAGAGAACAGTAATATAACTACACTAAATATATACACACCCACACTTTCCATCAACCTTCTCAACAGTATCAATATACAAAGGCTTACACTCCTTTTACATTATGAAGAAGAGAGAATTTATTGGTTCTAGGTATAAGAAAAAATTAGTTTAACCAAATGATATTGTCCAGGGATGCTGTGTGAGAGTAAAGCAGAATGATAAATCAATGGGTGGTGGTCAGTGGAAATGGACTGCAACTATAATGTGCCTTTTCAGAGACTGTAGGTATAGTTATGCAAAATTAAGTTAGTATGAGCATAGGAGTTGTCCATGTTTATAGTAACCCTACTCGCAATTGCTCTTTTGGGACAAATATTTAATGGTGTAAATCAGGGGGGTCCTAGACTACACCTAGGTTTCCAACGCTGAAACCATGCTGAGTTGAATATCCATAATACAGTGGCTCCTGCGTTTCAGGAACCCTAAACTGTAACCAGAGGCATACCTCATTGAGATGATCCACTAGATTTTAGCATATGTATCAAAACGTGCTCCCAGGAACAAAGGCAGCCCTTGATCAAATTATGAACTCAGCTTGTACTGTAGCCCTTTCACAGCATTTTGTAGGAGTACCCTTCCTGGACCAGCACACTAGCAGCAGTACCACCTTTTTATGCCCATGCTCCTATTCTCATTCAGTGAACTTTGCCTGCCTGGTACTCCCCTCCAAGTCATTATCGGATCAGAAGAGGTGATTTAATGTGCTAATGTGCTAATGAGCTTGGGGGTTGGTGGGGGGAGAGTCCTATGTTCTTCTTCTTCCACTAGACATTGGGAGAGTTTCTTGTTTGTATTCATGTATTTACCCATTCAACAATTACTGAAGACCTTTATAAAATGAGCCAGACATTCTTCCAGGTGCTGAGTGAACAGTCCCTGCCTTCATTCAGTTTACATTCTAGAGTGGGGATTCAGGCAATAAGCAAGTAAACACAAAAATGCAAAATAATATTAGGTAGTGATAAGTGTGTTAGTACGGCGGGGGGCTATTTTAGATAGAGATAAGGCCTCTCTGAGGAGGTGATGTCTGAGTAAACATGTGGATTGAGTGATGAAAACAACTTAAGTAAAGGGGAAGCAAATGCAAAAACCTCAAGACAGAAGGAAGGAGCCTCGTGTGGGTTAAATTCGGCAGGCACAGAAAAGCAAGGGGTAAAATGGAAGGAAATCAGAATGGAAAAGTAGTGTTTGGGCACTTGCGAGTCTTCAAGATACGGTAAAGATTTTGGATTTTATTCTACGTCTAACAGGAACCACTCGAGTAAAACTGCATTTGTACTTAATAAACACTTCTGTTTGAGGAACAGACTTTAAGTGAACAAGAGTGCAAACAGTGTGACCAATCAGGAGGCTACAGTAGTCTAGGCAAAAGAAAACAGTAACATGGGCTGGGGGGGGGGGGGGGCGGAGGGAAGGGGGGGTAT
>CM053508.1:30337607-30427607 GCA_028627145.1 Eidolon dupreanum
ACGAGGACTGTATATCGTGGTGGGGAGGGGATCGGATGGGTTGAGGCAGCTGGTGAGCTCACTGCAATTGTGGGCGCACTAAGAAGAGTGACAGGCGCATCTCAGGCCACACAGGAGAGCGGACAGTACCGGAGCACTTTTGCTTTGGGAAGACGTTTTAAAGATTTCGCAGTTTCAAAGGAACCAGATCTTCGCAGGCCGGGGAAGAGAGAGAAGGTAGGATGATCTCGGTCGTGCATTAAGACCCTCCCCTTATCAGACAACCTAAGCTGGTCCCAAGTTGCCAAGGCAAGCAGAGCCGCAGGAAAAGGTTGGGGATTCTGGGGAGCCACTACTTGGCCAGCGACGCCGTTACCTACATGAAACCAGCACCCCCGGTCACGAGGACCCGCTTCGCAAAGCCGCTGGGAGGGCCAACAGACTCCGCAAGGTCCACAGCCGACATTTCTTAGCTCAGCAGTGCCTGGCACTGTAAAGCGCCAGGCCTGTTTACTGTAGGGAAGTGCCACCGCGACTTTTTGCGACGCGCTCTCGCCCCCCCGACACGTTAACTGGGCAGGTGGAGGCGGCTTCCGGAGTGTTGCAGACTTATCCCCGCCCATTGCAGGGCTGGGCGGAGCTCTCTGGTGCGCACGCTCTGGTGGAAGCCGAACGGTGGGGCGTGTCTGGAAAAGTGCGGCGTGGAGCTCTTCCGGACAACTGTCACCAGCATAAATTAGGCTTTCCTTAGGTACACAGATGGTCGGAGTTACCTTCTCATTCTTGTACTACAGTGATCTCCACAGATTACTGACCAGTTAAACTGAGAATACCCGGGGAGTTCTCTTGTAAAGTATAGAGATGCGAGGTTGGAACTGCAAAATGACTTTTTGCTGTTGTTAATATTATTACAGACAGTGCTATCTGCTTGCAATCATGATAAACATGTTCCCTAGATCCCACCCTTAGATCTGTTCCTACTATTCTCCCTCTCGCTCAATATGCCCCAGTCTCTGTCTTCCTTGCTTGTCCTGGAATTAGCCTGGCATACTATTTCCCTTAGGCCTGGATGCTCTTTCCCCAGATGTCTGCCTAGTTTTTACTCTTAATTCAATTCTGAGCTTGAATGTCTCCCTATTCCTTGACTACCCAAATTAAAATAGCCAATTCTACCCCAGCCCTGCCAAACCAATTTACCCTTTATTTTTATGCACAGCAGTTATCAACATTTATGTTGAATTCCTTGCTCATTGTCTGCTTGAGGGCAGGGGCTTTGTTTCCTGATATAATCCCCAAGTCCCAGGACCAAGCTTGCCACAGAATAAACCATCAGCAAATATTATTGAATAAATAAATATCTAGTAGTTTTTTTTTTTTTTTAATCTGTGGTGACAGAGCCTAAAAAGAATGAGAATTCCCAGTATATGTAAAAGTGTCATCTGTTACATTTTGGTGAGCGAATTGGTGATATATATGCAAAGTTAAAATACATACCCTACGATCCCCAAGTCCCATGATATATAGATAATTGCAGAAAAAAATACAAATACGTTCATTGCTGTTTGCTTGTAGTAATGAAAAACTAGACACAATATAAAGGTCCACTAACACTGTTGTATTTTTTTAAATACAATAGGCTGACATATAGCCTACTGACTATGAGGACCAACTTTATTGTAGTGGATATAGTTTTATCTGACCAGACCCCCCCACACCCTTTATCATCTCCCCAACTTGACCCACTCCAGGCAGGCCACAGGATGGGCATCTGACTCACCCTAGACCAACTGAAGCTTCTTCCTGGGATTTGGAATTGGACTAAGGTTCTAGGATAGCCTGGTTGCTCTTCCTGAACTCTGAGGACCTACAAATTTTGTATTTGCTGGTAGTCATATTCATTTAAATGAACTGAGCAATCAAAAAGTGTGTCTTCAGTGAGAGGGAAAAACAAAGGTGATAATGAAGAAAGACAAGAGATAGAAAAAGAGGCCTCAGCATTCAAGGCCTATGGTCTTTCTGATTTTTGTTCAGGACCACTTTTATTCCCATTCTTGGTTTGCAACTACCACATATATTTATGAATGCATGTCTGAAGGGATCCACCCTAAATTATTAACAAAATTTACCTTTGGGAATCGTGTATGGGTAGAGAAAGGAAAAAAAGAGGACTTAAATTTTTACTTCATTTACTTTTGACTGTGAATTTTTTTCTAAGCTTCATTACTTTTTATAATTAAAATATAATGCAATTTTTAAAAATCTCATAATATTAATACCTCCAGTTTATTCCTGGTCTGCTAGAGATACCAGAAAATGCTGGCTATATGATAGGAAGTGTTCCCCCAAAGTCTGTTGTGAGAACTTGCTTATATGTAATAAAAGCTGGTTGTAGAGTGAAAATAACATATACATTTATTCATGAAATAATTTTAAGCTTCTACTCTCATGGAGACAGACATAGTCTCTGACCAGCTGGAGCTTATGGTATAGTAGGGGATTCATTCAGATAAATTAACAGACCTGCTAATTTACAGTACCCTGTGGTAAGTGCCTGAGTAGAGAAGTTAGAGATTCTGGTTCCAGGGGCTTCTAACACAGACTTGAGGTTTAAGAAAGGCTTCCAAAAGCCTTGGGGAAGAAGAGTAAAGTAGAAAAAAAAAAGGTGATGTGGAGGTTGAGTAGAAGAATAAGATAAGTATTCTAGGTAGAGGGATCTGCAAGTGCTATAGGCCAGAGAAGAGAACCTGGAGTGTTTAGCGAATTGACAGAGGCTCGGTAAGGATGGAAATTTGAGAGACTTGAAAGCCATATTCTAAAAAGTTTGGATTATGTGCTAAAGGCAATCGAGAATCTTTGAAGAAAAGTGATACAGGCAAATTGCATTTCCAAAAATTTTCTGTGGCTGAGATGGGCTGTGTGTAGTCAACTGGAGAAAATTAAAACTGGAGACAGGTCAGTTGCCATAGGCCAAGTAAGAGGATGATACATACCATGATGGCCCAGATAGGATAGTGGCTGCTGTTTCCTCCCATTATCACCCACAAGAGCCACTAATATTTTGAATATAGTTGATTGGATGTAAGGGCGTATGGGGTCAAAGTCACTATAATTACCAGGTGTCTGGCTTGCTGAATGATGATGCAATTCAAGAATACAGGGAACCCAGGAGGAAAAAAACGGTAGGAGGTGCCGACAGGTCATACGTTAAACTGTAGACATGTACAGTTAAGTATCTTTGAGACATTAAACTGGAAATGTCCAATAGGCTACATACGCACGTAGGGCTTTGAGGGAGTTTTTCTCTCTTCACCAGAAATGGTAATGTGTGTGTTTCTTAGTTCTGTCGGAATCCCACAGGCCTCTGGAAAGCCCTACGGGCTGGTGGCAGAGTTCCCACGCATGCGCTGGGACGAGGAGCGCAGTAATGTTTCCGTAACCTGAAGCAACAGCCTCTTGTTTCTCCATAAAAAAGGCGGGAACTAGTCAACAGGCAGGGAAATGATGGGACACGCTCATGTACACGTCCCGCCCATTTCAGTCTTTGATTGGTAAATATCTCTGGCTCGTGGTGGAGGAGCCCGCCTTATTGGCTGTCAGTAGCCTGGGGGCGGGTCCGCGACACGGATCCCACTCCGTCCTCCGCCGTTCCAGCTGCCGACGTGGGACTGGCAGCCGCTGGCGGTTAGGGACCGCTGTGTGGGTGCCTAGTGGCAGGTGGTGATGGGGGGGCTGCGGCTGCTGGCAGTGGCCCTCACCTGCTGCTGGTGGCCGCTGGGCGGCCAGGGTAAGACGCTGCGAGGCAGCTTCAGCAGCGCCGCGGCCCGAGACGCTCAGGGCCAGAGCATCGGCCACTTCGAGTTCCACGGTAGGTGGGGGGGCGGGGAGAAGAATGAAGGCGCGTGGGCACATCCTGGGGGCGGTGCCTCCTCCCCTTGCATGGGAAACTTGGAGCCAGGCGGCCAGCCCGGGAACTTCACCCAGCTCACCTGGGCTTAATTCCAGCGTCGTCCGCAACCCTCCTTTACCGCAGCTCACGGGAATCGTGGGATACGTTTATTGCCAACCCCACTATTCTTGCTCCCTACACCCTTGTTAACATGCTACCCCGCTTACTGATTGTATTCTGCGCCTAAAGGACTGCCTCCCCAACCCTCCCCATATAAACATTGTACAGATGACACGTCTGCTGGCTTTTTTTTGAGATTCTTTTCTCAAAGAAGCATCATTTGCTCACTTCTGTCTCAGTCTGATTATATATACTAAGGCACTGTAATTATGTGTGAATTTGAGCCCCAGAACGTAGATTTTCTGGGTTTGTTGTTTTTTAAGATCAATTAGATAAAATCTACTTGCAGTAGAGAGGTTTTGGAAACCAAATAAAAGATCTGATTATCTAGTTGTCACTATTGCTAGAACAATTTGGTTACTCCACTACTAAAGAAGTAGGTTTACGATGAACCATAAAGCCTAGAATTAACTTGACAGAAATTCATGTAAGCGTATCCTGGAAGCATCATAATTTGTATCCTCTCTAGCCCTTCTGAAATTAGAACTGCATTTGATTCTTACCTTCTGGTCTCCTTTAAAAATCAATAATTCTTCAGTGAATGAAGTTACAATTATTTTTTGCTGTATGTATGTATGTATGTATGTATTTTTACGCCTACAGCACCTGGTCTTCCTACGTGGTCTCCCATCCAAGTACTAACCCCGCCTGGCCCTTTGCTATATTTATTTACACCCTCAAAATTTTTCTTGATACATACTACTGGTACTCTTAATTTGCCTGCTACTGTATTTCAAATAATTAGTTGCCTCGACAAGGTTAGGATCCTTGATTCATACAGTCTTTAGCATTAAAAGATGCAAGATCAGATTTTTTTCTTAGGATTCATAGAAGGTAATAGAAATGAGAAACTTTTTGGTGTAGGAAAACAATCTTAAGTATTGGAAAATTACAGAATTGGTAGTTAAGAGAGGGGAACCTGAAATTTTTTTTTAATCCAAAGTTTTCAAAATAGCTTAGAAAAGGAGATTCAGCCCAGTTTTCCAAAGTCCAATGTGGGATAGACCTTGAGTGAATGAAATAGAAACTCTAGAAATGGAGTTTATTAGTTTTTAGGAAACTTTAGTTTCTTAATCAACTGGCTGTAACTATACTTTTGATTATCGACAGTGATAGCAATGCCACTACAATAAATGGCATTATCTGGACAGTGCTTGAAAATCTAGGGTGTGTGGAAGCTGTGACATGAGTTATTACTAATGTCTAAAAGCAAGGCTTAGACAATCCCCATATTTCATGATGATTACCTGGTAAACAGAGGAGAAACATGTAATAAATCCAGATTTTTCAAGAAAGTTTGAGGAATAGAGTGTCCCAAGTATTTTAATTTCTCTGTGTGTGTGTGTGTGTGTGTGTGTGTGTGTGTGTGTGTGCAGATATATAATTATTACCAGTTTTCAGTGAATTCGAATTCAGTAAAATAATACCAGAACTACACTGAAAATAAACTCTAATAATTCAGAATGTGATTTCAGATGTTAATAGGGCCTTAAAGTCACTTTTAAGACTTTCGATTATAATCTAATCAATTTATATAGGAGACTTAGACATTCTTTGATACATACATACATTTAAATGTATTTAAAACATTTAATCAAAGTGATCATGATATTGGCAAAAATAAAAACAATGGTAAGAGAATAGAAAACTTTAAAATGAAAAATGAAAAACAATCTCCTACTTCTCACCCAGAGTCCATTTCCATAGAGGTAACTATTTTTTTGCAATTTATTTCTGGCCCTTAAATTTAGCTGGTGTGTACAGCCAGGCTCATTCTATAGTAGACTTACAACATATATTCTGAAAGTTCTCATGTAAAAGTCACAGATGTCAACTTTTGTGTCAAGTGTAAATGTCTACCCCAGAACTCATTTATTTAAACTTTCTTGCTATTAACTATGCTTATTTTTTACATTAAAAGTATAATTAAATATTAACAGCCGTGTTATTAAAAAACAAAAGAAACTTAGCAGAAAATGCCTATAGATTATGAACAGATGTTAAAGACACTGGAGTGGTTATAAAAAGAGGCAACAATTCTATTATAGTGAAGGTACACATACAGATGTTGCTGTTCATTCAGTGAAATGTCATCAGTTATCAGCTGAAGTATAAGGAAACACCACACATTGATTTGGATAATTAATGTGCATAATCTCTTAATTTGCATCTGAATGGAATGGTCTAATGTGAAATACCTAGCTAAGTGAGATTTAAGAGAAGTTATATTCTTAAATTCCCATTTTGATAAATAGAAGTATTTATTGAATTGTGCTACCATTGCACTTTTGTACAAGATCAAACTAGTTGATAATTTTTATTTTAATGTCCAGGCAACCATGCTCTTCTGCGTGTCAGAATCAACAACATAGCAGTCGCTGTTGGAAAAGAAGCTAAACTCTACCTGTTCCAAGCCCAAGAATGGCTAAAGCTGCAGGAAAGCAGTCATGGTTACAGTTGTAGTGAAAAATTATCCAAAGCTCAGTTGACAAGTGAGTACCTCCTTTTTTCTTTGATTATTAGATATGTTTTTTTCCTCCTTAATATTGAAATACACTGTTTATGTTCCAAGATGTTTGATGACACTTTGTCTACTATGTTTTAAGCTGAAGTTTAAGGAAATGAACCTTTTCCTTGATCAAAACATACAATGCCTTTTCCTCCTTTATCATTCAAAATTTTTGAAAATATATCCAGGTACTTTCCTTTATTCCAACTTCTTACCGGTCACATAATTCATACCAATATGGCAGATATATTTTGACACAGTGGCAGCATGGAGTGTGGTAAATTTGTCAAATGCTTATTATCTGCCAGCATTGAGCTAAGCACTAAACACAATGTATTATCTCAGTTAATTGTATAATTTAGCCCATGTAACACTATTTTGCAACATGTTATTAGAACATGAGACCTAGTCGTACGGTGACACAATATATCATTTTGGATGTACCAGTCCCACATCATTTGTAAACCTTTAGGTTTGCCTCTAGAGAGTCTCTACTTTTATTATCCTAGTTGCCTGAGTCTATTCTTCTATTCTCATTAACACTGGCACACTTATTAGAATGTTAGTTATCGAGACTGAATGCAGATCTTTTTAATATAGAAATGAAGAATATGTGCCATGCTACACATTTTACCTCTTGGAAGTTATTCAGTTGTCAGAGATATTAGCCATGTGAAACATCCATGAGAAAAAAATAGGAATTATTATTCTTTCCTTTTTTCCTCTATATTTCCCATCATGTTCTGCATATGGATAAGTCTCTGAATCTTCTTTTAGTCTAGTCAAGTAAAATATTGCCATTTCTAAACATCTAGGAATAGCCTTAGCAACTCTGGTTCCCTCACAAGGTGGCTAGCCAGAATAGTAATGAGATTAGTTTCCTCCAATCCTGCCACTGACTGTAGAGATCTTTTCTTTAGATATTTGTGATGACATTGACAATATGCAGAAGTCTGAACTAATTGATTCAGTTATCAAAGAGACAATTACATAAAGTTATTTACTTCAATCCTGAATTTCAGAACTTACCTGAGACATTTGTGCAAAAGCTTGTCATCATTTATCTTTTACTTTCTATATCAATTTGCTTGTGTAAGTGTTCCACATATGTATAAAAAGTTCTTGCCTATCTAAACCTGGTCCTTTTCCAGTATTCCTTGTTTTCGTAACGTGTGCCACCATCCATCTAGTAAACAAGCTAGAAACGAGAGTCTTTAACACTCCCCTCTTCAACCTCTCTATCTCTTTGCAATCAGTAAATTTCCTCTAAATATCTCTTGAATTCATCTACACTTCTTCGTCTCTATCCCCACTATGTTATTCTAAACTGCCATAATCTGTTGCCTATATTACTGCAATAGCCTCCTCCCTGGCCACTGCAGCCATGCTAATTGCCCTCTGTAACCAGAGTAATCTTTCTGAACAGCAGATTTGATTATGTCTCATTCACTCCTCACCACACCCTTAAGTACTTCAGTGGTTTCCTCCTGTTCCTAGGACAAAGACAGTCATCCTTAACTTGATCAGCAAAGCCATCATAGTCTGACCCTGGCTTACTCCCCCAGCTTCATCTCACAGCGTTGTCCCCCTCCCACTTCATTTTATTTGTAGTGCTTATTTTATTTTAATGCTTTCCTGAGCCTTTTCACAAGCTTTTACTTTGCTTGTTCTTCCTTTCCCTCCTTTTCCTCCTCCATCCTCTGAGTAAACTTGAGTTTTTCTAGCCTCTTGTTTTCCTCCACAGCACTTATTATAGTTACCACTCTACGTTTTATTTATTTGTTATAAAAATCAATGAGAGCAGCAGAGCTCTTTTGGTCTATTCATTCATTCATTCATTCATTCATTCACTGAGCACTTCTGTTGTTTCATGCACTATGCTAGGCACTAGTGATAAATCATGGACCAAAATACAGAAACCATTTCAGTCCTTACCGCTAGTGGAGGTGACAGGAATGAGCCACATCAATGTGAATAAATGTGATATTACAATTGTGATAAGACTACAAAGGTTAGTTACATGGAACTATGAGGATGAGAATTTAGGATACTGAGTGCGGAGTTAAGCCTTTTACTAAGTATTTGTAGGCTGAATTATCATAGAGCTTAGTGTTTGAGGGATTTTTTTGGTTTGTAGGTAGTTTGCTTTGTATTTAGCACCTCAACGTCTTTTTCTTTCTCCAATAAAAGCTTACCAGGTAGTTTAAAGCTTTGAGCTATAGGAATCAATTTGTTTTCTTACATCACATGGTTAGTATTATACCAATACTGTATACACTTGCAAAACCATAATTTTTTTATTAGTCATATATATCTTCAGTCAAGAACTTATATATACAGGGAAACAGTATGGTAACAAAGCAAAGACCACAAAACTGGGAATCACTGCTAGTGACTTATAACAAAATCTTATCTTTGAGCCATACTTTATTTATCTGTACAACAAGGAAGCTGGACTAGTTTTCTCTTAAGATTCCTGAAAATACTAAAATCCTGTGATTCTAATTATAACTCTTTAGGGCAGAGTTGCATATATATAGCGCTATAACTTATGAAACCTCTTGCTGTTGTTTCTTTTTCTGTTTTCCTCTTCCCTACTCTCTGAGTGTAAAGGTATTCTTTGCAATTATTGGAATGGAAGATCTCAGGAAGAAGGAATTTTTGAGGAAGAAGATTGTTTTGTTAAATTTTGAGGCCTGAAATAAATTAAGTATTGATGAGATGTATATCATTTTCTACATTTTTCATCAATTTCTTTTCCAATAACAAAAGCCAAGTCTTAAGAAAATCTATATTCTCTAACTTTTACATATTAGTTGTCATATTTATAGTATTTTATTATTTAGGAGGTTTGGTACATTGAGGCAAAAAGCATATCCTTAAATTCATGACAGTATAGTAGTATCACATATTTTTAAATCTTTGTAGAAATAATTCTCATTTCCAGGCCATTAATGAGACTTAAGAATTAATAGCCTTTCACCTGCTTGGTAATGACTTCGCTAATTATGCCTAACACCTATCTAAAACCTTTCTGCTGCCATGAACTATGAAAAGGCTGGCAGATTTGAAAAATCCTCTAGTGCCAAATGTGGCTTGTGAGTATACATTCTCTCAAATTAATGTTTGAGAAATTACTTTTCAGTCTTCTTTGTCCTCATTCAGTAATGTTATAAAACATCAGCTTTAAAAAGATGATAAAAACTATTTTGTAGGTTTTTACAGCAAGCAAACAAGACATTTAAAAGCACCGAAAACGATGTTTCTATGTAAAAAAAAATTTAACAAGGAGATTCAGAGTGATTTGCTGTCAGATTATAAGAGCTAAATACAATTTTGTATATAAAACATATTCAGTAGTGTCTTTATACATTATATGCATAATTTTGTACATTTGGTATATTTGTAAGTCATTTAAAGGTGTTAGTATATTATTATTGTGTCTATTTTTGTTAATAGTATTCATTTCCTTTTATAATATGATTGGACAATTATCCATTCAATGCCATTCTCTACAATTCAAGTTTTGTTAATATTTGAGGTACTAATTACGTCAGCATAGATAATACATGCTGTGCTGTAGTCTTTTGTCTCAAAAACAATGAATACACAATTTGTCAAAAGGCTTGTTTTACAGGCCTGCTGATAAAGGCAGCAGGACAGAAACTAAAGGCACTATTGCTTTATGAAGTACACTCTTGTTTTAAATTGATGCAAATCTGCATGATTTAAAATGAAAAATTAAAAAGTGTATTGGTGAAAATATAGTAGTTAATTATTATATTTTATCTAAGGGGAAAAAGTGCAAATGATAGAAGCAACATAGCAAAGCCTTTATATAATCTAGATTAATCTAGACAATCTAGGATGCATATTTCAAAAGCCTTATATCTGAGCCACTTATTGGTTATATATTGAATTCTTATTAAAAGTCTTTAAATCTTTAACAGAAATTAGAGTCTTCATTACATTTCTCTAGAAGCTGTACAGTAAAAAAAAAAAAGAAAGAAAATATAAATGTCAACTAAATAAAGATAGCTAAAAAAAAATATATTGCTGTGGTATTGTTAATAAAATCATCTTGCCCAGTTTGCCTATTATTAATGAAATTCCTAATTGTGAAGTCCAAATTTGAATCCTCACTAGATACATCTGTATCTCATTTATAAAGACAACCTATAAATAACATTTTCCAAACTTTTTTTAGGAAAATTTTCAATCATACAGAAAATTGAAAGTATAGTACAACCAACATATTTTGTTGCATTTGCTTTACATTTGTATGTGTGTGATTTTCGTTTTTAATGGACCTATGAAAATAAGCTGTGGGCATCATGAGCAGTTTGACTACCATATTTCAGCTTATACCTTACAAGAATAAAGACCTTTTTCTCCATAATCACAATATCATATTACACCTAAGAAAAGGAATAATTTCACAGTGTCCTCTAAAATCTCTTTCCGATGCGTATTTCCACGGTTATCTCAAGACATGGCTTTTATTTAGTTAGTTTTTTTCTTCCCTTGAGAAGAAGATCTAGACTAGCCGGCTGTGAGGGCAGTCTCGAGATGGGAATCGGGCCCTACGTAATCTCATATTTTAAGAATATCTTTATATAAAATTTTCATATACCATTTGATTTGCTCCTCATGAGAATCTGAGAGAGATAGGGCAGGTATCTTAATTTTACTACTGAAAAGCAAATTTAGGTTAAAGAATTTATTTACTGAGTGATAAGATTAGTAAGTAGTAGGTCTAAGAATTGCTCTTTTAACTCTTCTCTTTTTATTATACAAAGTATTTGAGACACTGCTCTCCTATAACTGTCTGATAGTGTTAGCAAGTATCTCTTAGGTCAGATTCATAGTTTTAAATTTAGAAGAGATCTTAGACATCATTTAGTGTTTCTCAAAGAGGGTATTGGCATTTTGGAGGGACTAGGTCTTTATCATGTTAGACTTTGCCTTGGATTGCATGAGGCTTAACAGCCCCTGCCAAGTATCTTCTCAACTATTGTGACAACAAAACCGTCAGTGTACATTTTCAAATGCCCTGGAAGGGAACAGAATTACCCTGGATTGAGAACCACTTGTTAGTATAACCACCTTGTTTTAAAGAAAGGAAAAGGAGTATTAACCTTTATTCACCAACTACTGTATGCCATATACCATGCATAGCGCCTCATATAATGTAGTCCTAGCATCAGCTCTTTGCTCTAAGTATTATCTTCATTTTACAGATGAAGAAAGTGAGAGTCATTGTTTATGTAACTTGCCCAAGGTCACATAGAAGGTAATATTGGAGTCAGCATTCAAGCACAGATCTATGTAAGGGCAACATTGATGAATCCCCTCTCCCCTGCCACTATGTAGACCTGACCCAGTATAACTCTTCTTATAATTTCTATTTTTTCACTTTTCATACCTTTTTAAAGAATTACCAATCAGAAAAAGATTTTGGAAAATGAAAATCTTTTGAAGGTATTTGTCATAGTTTTTAGATATGATTTCCTATGTTGAATGCTCCATTTTATATTTAACTCAAATAAGTAATTTTCAAAAAATGTCACTGTGATGGTTATACAGCATTATGAATGCACTTAATGCCACAGAACTGTACACTTGAAAATTGTTAAAATGGTAACTTTTATGTGTATTTTACCACAATGAGAAAAATTTTAATGTCACTAACCCAGTTTCAGTGAAACCATTCTACTTTCTGGTGTTTCATGGTACTTTTATAGTGATTTCTTCGGTTAATATATGTTTTAATCTACATTATGGTTTACAAACCACATCCCAATACTACAACAGGGTTTGGATTTCTAAGGCAATAAGAAATAAGAGCTTTCTAACTTCAAATAGATTATATGACTAAAACAATGAATACATTTGAGAATTTTGCTTTGAAAGTGCTATTTTTTTTTTCTCTTCAAAGTGACCATGAACCAGACTGAACATAATCTGACAGTGTCCCAGATTCCATATCCACAATCGTGGCACGTGTTTTATGCAGACAAGTATACATGCAAAGATGACAATGAGAATTATCAGGTGGAAGATATATCATTTGAAATGATGTTACTAAACCCCGATGCTGAAGGAAATCCACTTGATCATTTTAGTGCTGGAGAATCTGGTAAGAAAACACCTAAATATATATTTTAAATACAGGAAAAATTTTATGCATAAATATTTTTCATATTGTTTTTAGAATATTAAAAATTAAAACTTATGTGTCCAACAGCAGGAATAGTTAAATGAATCTTCCTATAGCATATTCATAGCTATACTATTAAGTTAAAAAAGAACACAATTTTATATTGTATAATTTCAAGTATGTTAAAAATATAGAGAATAAACAGAAGTGTAAAAATATTAACAGATTATTTCCATTTGTTGGGTGGTAGAATTATAAATAGTTTTATTTTCCTCTATAAATTTTGGATTTTTTTAGTGATAACTTAGCATTATTTTTATAAACAGAAAATTGTTAGTAAGTTGAGCAATCTAAATTGGAAACTCAATAATAGGGATTAGAAACTGTGCTACTTTGTATGACCATCCTTTCAGTAGGTTGTTTGAGCAAATTTAAGAATTGCCCTTATTGAAGCTTTCAGCCATTTTAAGAGTGATCAGTTTATAATGCTTTCCAAAATTAGATTTACTCCCATTAAATATTTCATCAAAATTTTAGTTTGACTATGTACTGTACTACTGAAGTGAGATACCTTGCCCAAAGAGAAATGAATGACTTTCTGTGATTCATGATAGACATGCCATAAAGTATCTCAATAGATTTGTAAATTAACATGTCAGAATGAAAACTAAAATCTGTAGGCTGTCTCTCTAAGAAAAGGGGAACATAAGTTCCTTACCCATTTAGAAGAGTCAATCTCCTTAGAGAAAAATTCAGTCCCTTTATATCTCATTGGCCATTGAGGTGGGTGGATAGAGCTAGAGCAGGAGCTGAGGCTACATTACACGGTTGTTTAGTTCGAAGTGTAATTGCCACAGCTAGAAAAGCAGCTCAAGGAGCATGTGTTACGGACAGCAGGTCAAAAGAGGTAAACTTTTTAAAAAATCCTTTGTTCTGAATACACACACACACACACACACACACCCCTACACATAGTGTCAAAGTGGAATGTTAAATGTTTTGAAATAGTTAATTTTAGAAGTTTTTTCTGTAAAGGAAATGACAGAAGGGTAAGCTACTCAAGTAGTTTTTGAATGCAAATGAACATAAAGGTTAAATTTCACTTAATGGTAGTTTGGATCAACGTAGATCATTATTGGAAGTTAAATCAGTCCTACCATTTCTTTTATCTTTTTAAAGGATGTTGGCATTTATTTTTCATAGTTTGAAAAGGCATCAATGAAACTCATGTCTACAAATAGTATGGTTGGACTAAATTGTTTATAAGGTCTCTTTTAACCATAAGGCTTCATTATTTCATGTGATACTTATTTTTAGGACTGGTCAAGGCTCAATAAGAAGTAATGCTCTGCTGCATACAGTCACTGTACGTGGAAAACCTACTGCTGCTAGTGGAATCCAGATCAATAAGCCCTTCCCCCTACTGCTGTCTAGGTAGTAGGCCTTTAGCTAAAGAGGTTGTTTTATTTATTGTGTGGATCCATGAGATGCTGCTGGATTCTGATATGCTTTTTCTTGCCTCTTTGTCCAGGTTCCCATTTCTGGTCTCTTTCCACATTCCCAATTTGACATGTTAACGTTGACCACAGACCATAAAGTGATCAGATTTGTGCCTGTGCCAAGCTTGGGCACTGAATGTGATCATACTCACTCTGGCTCCTCTTGAACCTTCCCCATCTCTTCTAGTATTATTTTCAACATCCTGAACTATGGCCAGCTCTTTCTTTAGGGTTCACACTAAGCATTATGATTCAGTTCTTATTCCTAATTTCTTCTGACCTAATCTCCTGTGACTGATTTTGATTAGATGCTTATACTTAAGTATAAAATATATTTTTTTAATAGTAGAATGGAGAAAGTTACAGTGCTCTTGTCATCAACAATATTGAAATGAGAGACAAAACCTCACTATAGTAGGTATTTTCATGAAGCATGAATTCTCTCTGTGCAAAGCTAATCTATAGGGATTGATGATTGAAAAGTGCCAGAAGTACTCAAAAGTATTCAAATTCGTTATGTGGCTGGCTTAATTCTTAAGGATCACATCATTTCATTGATTAAAATGCCTAAAGGCCTTAACATGTGATTAATTCTACATTGCCATAAAATGTGGTTAATTCTACATTGAAATCTAAATCAGTGGTTCTCAACCCAACACACAGATGTGTATATATCTGGAGGACTTAAAAAGAAAAAAATGTCCACACCCAGAGACTCATAGATTCAATTTTGGAGTGAAAACCAGGCATTTGTAGTTGGTCGCCGCTCAGAGAACCACTGATCTAAAAGTCCGTATTCCACATTGCTCTGGTAATGTGTTGGTTTTCAAGTAGAGCCTTAGGAGGGATTCCTCCTATTCCATAGCTCAGGTATGGAATTCATTTCCAGCGAATAATCCCCAATTAGTTCATTTTAGACACTTGCTCATTTGTCTAATCTGCTCTGAGTAGGAAAAATTGATTTGTTATGCCTGTTATTGAGAATTGACTGTTAAACCACATGTATGAGAGATTTGAATTAGAATAACCTGGTGCAAATAGCTGCAATTAATGTTGCATGTTATTCTCGTTAAATTTTATAATTTACTTTCTTTCAACCCAATTATGTATTTTATATCTAGCAGACTGTTTTTTTCCTGTATTTTACATACTTGTTCTAGATTTTGAAAATATAAAATAAAACAAAATAAGGCAAGTGTGTTGCCATTTGACAAAATACTACATAGGAATATCATGCTTTAAGGTAGAATAAAATAAAACTTCTTAAAAATTAGAATCCTCATTAACTGTTTGTGTTCTTGTTAGAGACCAAAAGAAGTAGTCAGAATTCTGAGAGTTAAAGCATTATCATCTAAAGTAGACTGGTTTTTATTGAAATAATATTACAAGCTCCATCACATCTGCCGTTTCACTGTTTTTAAGATTCCAGATATGTTCATTCTATTTTCTTGTCCCTTTTTGCCTCTGTTATCCCAACAGATAATGGGTTGAGTCTTCCATTTAGCTCTGGTAACATGTTGCTGATAATACATTGGAATGTTTTTGGCTTAAAGTAACAGAAAACACTAATGCAAGTGGTATAGACAATAAGAAAATTAATTATCTTATATAACAAGAATTCCCAAGGCTTCTTCAGGGTGTTTTATTCAGTAGCTCTCTATCCTGCTATCCTGTGACTGTCATCTTTGTCCTTAGGCCAGCTCACTGATGTTCAAAGTTAACGGCAGCAGTTCTGGGCATCACATCTAGATATAGTTGGCCCTCTAAATTCATGGATTCTATACCAGCAGATAGATGTAACCAATTGCAGATTGAAAATATTTTTAAAAATCCCAGAAAGTTCCAAAAAAGGAAAACTTGAATTTGTCATGTGCCAACCATTACGCCAAATCCATGTGAATGAAGTGATGGGTAGGCGTACCCTGATGTAGCCTTCAGCCATTTTCAAAGATCTTCATTCTCTCTCCAGCATTTGTTGTTTGAGCATTGTTCACCTGACACATCTTGGTATGCTGTTTTATGTAAAGGATTAAGCATCTGTGGGTTTTGGTATCCACAGGGTTCGTGGATACTGAGGGGTGACTGATGGGGAACCTTCCCAGAGGCTCCCTCATCACATTTTGTTGGCCAGAACTGGGTCACGTGCCCTCATTGTACAACATGAGAGAAATGTAAGAGAAGGTGTCAGAAGATATGAGTACAATAATGAGTCAAAGTAAAGGGCTAGGCTTACCTCTTAGGGCAAGGAAAATGGAATTTCTTTGGTTTTGACTAATACAGATATATCTTGAGACATTTGAGGGTGGGGTGGACATTGGGCTCTGAGACAGCAAGCATTGTGGGTAGTCAAGGGTGTTGCAGGTGGCGCCCCATGACCCAGTGACCTTCTCCCCTTCTCTTACCCTCTTTTCTCCCAACTCCCATTATTTAGCTGGAGTTGAAATTTTTTGAAGCTGTCCTGTAAGTTTTCTTTCCACTGAATTTTGCCAATTCTTCTTCTCATTAAGCTTGCCTTAAAATCTATACATTTTCTAATAACATAAGTGTTTGTCACCTGTTGCATGCTCATTTAAGAGTATTTTTCATGTATAGGTAAAATTTAATACCTAGTATCCATCTGTTTTAAAATTAGATTTTAATTTCAAAGTGAACAGATTGCTTTCTTGTGAAGAATGGTGGCAGAACAAAAATAAGATTGATAACTGAAAACAAAAACTTTTTTTCGAGAGATAATTTATTTAAAAGAACACTGAGTGCAGGACCAATATTTTATCCTTTAAGTTATCTTGTGGATATGGTCAAGGTAAGAATAATTGATGAAAAATTAATGAACAAAGGTAGGACATATGTCTTATTTCAAGTTATTTAATACATTATCTCAAAATTTGTCGGTTATAATGTTAGCTTTTTCTAGAAGATGTATTTAAGCTTGAATAATCCTAAAACATTTTTTTTTTGCTGGTGGCATATGTCTCATTTTCAAAAGTGTCTCTTTCTTCTATATTATTCTGATTATTCAGTAAATTGTCTGAGGATTTTCTTTTCATGGTAGATTTGTAACCTAATGGAGTCTGAAACTTTAACTTGTAATTTATATTCCGTAAAGAATTATAAACAAATAAAACTTTAAATAGAATGCCATATTTAATTCTTTATACTAAGAAGGAAAGGTAAAAACCAGGATTTAAAACAAAAGCTGGCAAAAAGAATTTTACTGACTCACAGTTATGTTTAGCATGCTTTCCATCTTGTTTCATTACTACAGCAATCCAGGCTTATTGTCCCATTATTTCTAAAACTGGAATACTTTTTTATGTAAGGAATTTTAAAAGAAAATATGCTTTTTCTGTTGCTTGATAATCTCTTCCTGAAGTCTAAATTTGCCTTTTAACCTGGACTAGAGAATTGGACTATCAAAATTTATATATGCAGAACAGGAGAGACACCCAGTGGTTGAAATACTTTTTCTCTCTCATTTTTTTTTCTGCTAACCGTGCCAAAAATATGATTGGGATTAAATTGTT
This sequence comes from Eidolon dupreanum, assembly GCA_028627145.1. NCBI lineage: Eukaryota > Metazoa > Chordata > Mammalia > Chiroptera > Pteropodidae > Eidolon > Eidolon dupreanum. Next base: position 30,355,345 of record CM053508.1, read on the forward strand.
CATTGACTATTTTTCCTACTATTTGTCACTTCTGTATTGCTTTTCTAAAATTATTTTCCATATAATAGAAGTAGTCTTTTCTCTACCTATTGATTGAAGTTTACCCCAAATGAGTGGGTTCACAATTGGAATGGAAGTGACTGCAGTTTAGACTGTTCATCCACAGATTTCAGTAGAGGTGGCTCTGTTCAGAGCTACTGTCACTATACTCCAGTGTTATTTAATTAGAATATAAAAGCCCTAATATTAGGGACTTTTATTAGACTAATATTAGATGTAACCAAGTAAATGTAAGCTATTAAACTCAAGCTAGCCCTGTGGTTTATTATAAAACATTTCTGAAATTTTCAAAAAATGAAGACACAGTCAAAAGATTCTAGATAGCACAGAAAAAGGAGGTGTTTATTTTGAGGATGCATGAAAACTGTTCTGAAACACTACTAGTAGGAACTTGATGCCACTTAATGACAGACACCATTTTTAATATAAAATCTTCATATTTATTTTGTTTTCGCCCTTACCAATCAGCTTCCTTTGCACACTCAAAATTTCAGTGTACTCAAAATTTTTATTTTATTGTGGCTTTGTTTGACTTCTTTGTCCCATCCCAATATCAACTCCTTTCAACTTCAATTTCTATTGCCTAATCCTTTCCATGTTCGATGTTTTGATTTCCCAAGAGAATGTGCTTAGCCTAACTTGTCTTTGAGAACCCAGTTATGCTGTTGACTGTTCTGTGGATTGATAGCCATTTGTTACATCCTGGAGCAGAATCATATGGTCACCGTAGTATTTCCTCTTTGACCAGGGCTGAAGACAGTTTACTTCAGAAGGGGGCTCTGGTCATGACAGGTATTTTGAAGCTTTGTCCAAATGGAAATTTAAGGTAATGGTACATTCTAGAACTGTAGTTTTTGTGCTTTAGCTGCATCAGAATCATCTGAAATGCTTACTAAAACCCAGATTGCTCCCAGAGTTTTTGATTCAGTAGATCTGGGATGAGGCCCAAGAATGTCCATTTCTAACAAGTTTCCTAGTGATGCTGCTGCTGCTGGCCTGGGTATGACACTTTGAGACCAATTGTCAGGGTATACTATTGTAGACTGACTAAATCTGTTTCTAAGTATCTTACAAAAGGAATCCACTTTGGGGGTAAAACTATATTTAGCAACGCTGAAATCATTATTTTAATGGTTTTGTACAAAACTATAATCTTCTGGTAGTCTTTGGGCTTATGTCCTGACTACTATGCTTTTCATAGATTGACTTTATTTTAATCTGCCTTCCTATAGTTAGAACTATCCAAAAGCATAAAATTTTTAAGTTTCAATAATTTTCTTTTTTTCTTCCTTTTACAAAAATGAATGCTATGACTCCAGTTAAAAAACAAGTTCTAGAAGTATATTGACAGGGGGATTTGAAAGCAACCCAATACTCTGACTTATTTTACTGAAGCAAACTCCTTTCTTCTCTTCACAGGGTTACATGAGTTCTTTTTCCTCCTAGTCCTAGTGTACTTTGTGATTGCTTGCATTTATGCTCAATCATTGTGGCAGGCTATTAAGAAAGGAGGACCCATGCACATGATTTTAAAGGTTCTGACAACTGCATTGCTGTTACAAGCTGGTTCAGCTTTAGCTAATTACATTCATTTCTCCAGGTAACTCACAACCACTAAAACTGTGTTCATCATTACGTCTAATTAATCCTAATTAGTCCACCAAAATTATGCTTGATTTGATTACGAACAATTTTTTTTCACATTTGTAATTTATACTAATACTCTCCTCTTTAACTCCTCAGTTACTCCAAAGATGGAATAGGGGTACCTTTTATGGGAAGTTTGGCAGAATGTGAGTATCTTTCTGAGCATTGTCTTTTCAATGTAAATTTACTGTCTGCTTCTTGTTTGTTTTCCTTTTTTTGGAAATTATATTTTGTCATAATATAATTTTTCTATTCACAGTTGGTTAGAATTCAGCATGGCTAAAAACAGGGCTACAGATTTGCTTCCCATATATCCTGTTTAGTTCCTTCTCAATAACACGTATAGCTCTTCATAATTTTTAGTGCTCATTTATATGCATTCTCTTGTCCTCAGTAAAACCTCAGTGAAGTGTAGGTTTGCTTATCCCTCTGTTGCAGATAAAGCATCTCAGCGGATGAAGCACATTTCTAAATGTCAGTCAGCTATTGAGTGGTAGCGCCAAGGCTCAGATCCATGTTTTCTGACCCCAAGGTGAAGATTTTTTCCTATTTTCATCGCTTTTATGACTCTTTCTCTATTCTGACCCAGTGCCATAGAGTACACCTATAACTGAGCTGACCTCACACCTTTGTTTTTTTGTGTGTTCCTCCATAAGAGGAATGCTTATGATGTAAATTTTCAGTTAAGCATGATGAGAAAAAATATTTAAAAGTTTTTATAAGTATGACTTTTTAAAGAGAACTTCATAGGGACATCAGGTCATATATCATTCTTGGACCTGGAAAAGTTAAGATTTGCTCTAAAAATATAGATTCTGAATATGACACCATTCTAGGATTTCCTTTTCCTTGTGTTTCCATATTTCTCTTTTAGTCTCGTCACTCTTTAATAGAGTATCTTATGGTAATCTCTCTAATCATTTCAGGACCCACTTTTCCTGACCTCCTGCCTGTTTTAAGATTCTAAGACTTCTAGAACCTTTCATTTTCCTTGTGAAGAGAAAGTGTACTGTTCACCTGTTGGACACGAACAGGAATTGCTATCCTTTTTTTAACATTATCTAGAGCCCTTGGTTTCTCACACTTTTTTCTCTTACATGACTCAGGATGTTTAATAGAATCATAAGTATTTTGAAGTTGGACAGAACCTTAAAACTAATTTAGCTTATGCATTTTAGATGAAGAAATTGAGGTCCAAAGAGGCAAAACAGACAAAAGCCCATCAGTGGCAAAGCTGTTCCTAAACTCAAGTTTTTTTTAATTTTTGTGTCTGCTATATGCAAAACAGTGTATTAGTCTTTCTGACATCTTCTTAACTATAGGTTAAAAAGCAAAAGTCTTTTTTCAAAAATTGCAGTAAATCAATCTTGCTCATTTTGGTAGTTCTGACGACAGGTTTGGTTAGTTAAATGATTAAAATTTCAAGATTTTAAATAAAATGCCACAGAATGGGATTTTTGTGTGATTTGTGTATTTTATCTACAATTAGTTATTTTTTACTAACAAATAAGCAGCATTTTACCTATTCTCACAGCTATAATATTATATCAATATGTGCATTACTTAGCATATGAAGAAATGAGCCAGAAAATCAAGTGCTTTTCCCCCCAGATATATTTTTTTTTTTTTTGCTATTAGCAGTTTTTGTAGGAATATTCCTTTGGCTATAGCTTCTCTATTTAAGTAACCAAGTATGTATTTAATAGAAATAATTGGCATCACAGTCATTTAAAAATCTATGATAAAAGAAAATTGTGCTTGAACTGAAAGACCATGACATCATACCTCATTCAAATGTAATGACAGTTGATTATCAGAATTCACTGTTTACAAGTTAAATATAGTGTATCCACTTTTAATTTTGATGGCAGAACAGGGAAAATATGCCAAAATATATATTAAAAACCATATTATTAATAAGACTTTGGCTTATAACTTTTAAATATAAGTATTATATAGCTAATTTTATCTGTTTCTCTGAGGATATCTTTATATAAAAGAAGTAAAAATAATATACATCAAAGTTATGGATGGCAATTTGAAGAAACTTTTTTGAAATTGTGATCACATGTTTATTTTAAAATATACCATGGTGAGAAAGCGATAATCTTTTTTAAAATCAATAAATACTAGCTTCTAAAATATGCATGGAACTCGAAGTACTTATCGATTGTTGTTTTCTTGTAGCACTGAACTGGACGCAGGAGGTTTTGTTGCATCCTTTTTAAAGTAGCAGGCTTCCCCTGCAGTGTAGGTGATGGCCACCTGGTGGCAGATCACACTAATTCATGGAGTATTTCATTTGTCTTTGGAACTCAGACACCAAAGCCAAGATAATTAATTGGATGTTACAGCAGCTATGCATTTTATTGTCATGCCATTTCTTATTAATAATTTTAGAAAATATTCTTCACGTTACAGTTCAGCCAACAGAAAAAAACATTAGCAACCGAAAAATGAAAGTACCGATATTCTTTATATTGTAGAAATTTTGTTTAGAATTTGTTTCTTTTAATAAGCAGTGAGATATAGATAACAGGATTATGTAGTTAGAAAAGCTAAAATAAATAGGAAACACAAAGAGATTTAAAGTTACCATAAAGATATGATATGGGCATGTATATTTATATATATACATATATATATTAAAATAGTATTGTGATTGTTTTAACTATTTTCATAAATGTTTACAAATTTAATGGTGAAATTTTAGTTCTTGAGAATTATATACATAAACACTCTTATTGTTGAATTTCATCAGCTTCTCTTTGAAAATGCCCACCTTTTTTGGTTAAGAAATAATTATATTCTCAACTCAGAAAGAACCACATTCTTTGTATCATGAAACCTTGGTTGACTTCGGTTTTCGTTTCCCGTTAGTTTTTGACATCGCTTCTCAAATTCAAATGTTGTACCTACTTCTAAGTCTATGCATGGGCTGGACAATAGTCAGAATGAAAAAGTCTCAAAGCAGACCTCTCCAGTGGGATTCTACTCCTGCATCCACTGGCATTGCTGTATTCATTGTCATAACACAGGTGAGTATTGACATTCACTGTCTCTGCTTTTTAGTATTCAGAAATTCATACTTGAGCATATCTCATTTCAAAATTGAAACCCGGGACCCATGAGGAATTTGTGTCATTTTAAAGTGAATTTAAAGAGTGATAGATAAGATAACATGTTAATTTTCTGAGTGTTGAAATTAATTGTAATTTACCTGAATTTGAGCTTTCTACCAGCTTATTCAAACACAGTATGTTTAATATCAGGTTAGATTCTCATTTCCTACTTAGTAGCTTTTTTCATATTTTCTGACACATAGTAAGCACTCAACATTAAATGAGTGAATCAATGAATTTGAGGTTCATTCATCGGCAAGGATCTTTAGGTTCAGTTCTATATTATATATGAAATAATTCAAGGGAATATCTGAGATCAATGAAAAATCAAAATGTAGAATAAAAAAGACTGGGATCCTGTTTTTGAAAACAATTACAAAAACAAATTTGGTCTTTTAGAAAAGTCCTCTGTGCTTTTTATTCTCCCTCTGTAGTGCTAGTTTAGCCATTTTTCTAAGATTCTTATATGCCTGTATGCAGGGGTTTATAAAAATTCAGAAGAAAGGTATAAACATAAAAAATTGTACTGAGTTTCCGACCATCAATGACTATAGATGAAAATAAAATACATACCTCGGCTCCATAAAGGACATTATAATCTAAGTTTTGATGCAATATTAAATAAATTACAAAATTCATTAATAAAGGATAAAGTCTATGCTTTATTCTTCTTTGTACCTCTAGTATGTACAGTAGGTTCTGAGTGAAATAGGTACATTGAATTTACATGATTGAGTTTAGAAAGAGACCAGATCAAAGACAGTGATACTTAGAAAGGAGGTAATGCCAGGAAGGGAGGGCTAATGGGAAAGAACTAAATTAGAAGTGATTAAAATAAGGGCAAGATTCTACCAACTTAATGTTTTTGATTCAGGAATTGTGCAGAGTAGTGTTAATATTAAATTCTCATTTCTCAATTAGTAGCTTTTTTTAATTGAATTTTTATTTTATCATAATTTAAATTCATTATCATAGACAAATACAAATTAAGAATTGACAAATACAAATTAAGAGTGTATGGGGCATTTGTGAAGACTACCTTAGGCATGGCCCTGGTCCTCAACAACAACCCAGACAAGGTGGATGATACAGGCAACCGGAGACTATATAAATACATACATATATTCCACAGGTCATGAATATGCATACATATATGAAAATATGGGAGCTCAAATTATAAGAATGTGTCATGGTCATTGGTAGTGTTTTTTCTGCTTTAGTGGGGTATAATTAACAAATAGAAATTGTATGTATTTAAGATGTATAATTTGATGTTTTTGTGTACATATATATTGTGAGATGATCACAATTAAGCCAGTTAGCATCCATCACCTCACAGAGATAGTAGGAAATGGTAGTTCTATAGTAGTACCTCTTTTTTGTAAAAGTTAAGTTTAGAAATGTAGGTTAAGAAATCAGATGGGTATAATTTGGTGGAGTGGAGGAATAACATTTTCAGTAAAAAAGAGCAAATATTCAGCCCAAGGAAGAAATTCATGTGTGCCAGATGACAAAGAAGTTCACTTATCAAGAATAGTAGTAGCAGGGGTAAAATTAGGGTAGAATATTTGAGAATAGGGAAAGGAAGAGTTTGCTAATAGACCTCATAAAATCGGAGAATTGGATTTAATAATTGAGTTTTGATCTAAATTCTTTGGAAGCCACTGCAGACACAATTTTGAGAGCTGAGTTGGCAAGTGAAGGAAGCACAGAGGGCAACTTACGTGTAATGGTAAAAAACATTATAGTAATTTAAGTAATTGATGTTTGATAAAGATGGAGGAAATGTGGACATTGATTTCTACTGAATAGCAATAAACAGAACAGCTTAATGAGGAATTTGCTGAGCTTTTTACTGTTACAGTAACAATATGTGAGAAAAAATGAACAAACAAATAAGGATAAATAATTCTGCTCTTGGTACTTATAGTGACTATTAAAAGTATACTCTCCTGTACCCAGGGAGGTTACATTGGAAAAAGAGCCAAGTCTGAAATCAGCTATTCTGATTTGTTAATTTCTGGATTATAAAAGATACTGAGATATTAACAAGTTATTTTGAGATCATAGGCTTAAATGCAGAACAGTCTGATTCCAAATAAGGTGTTGAAGTAAGAAAGAGATGGATTTAGAAAAAAGTTTATATTTATTCTTTTAATCTTTTCAACTTATTTTCATCTTTAGAAATGTCTTAATTGGATCATGGTAACAATACCATTTTTTATTTTGTGTATGTGATCTCATTTGATAATCTCATTTCTGTGCCTTAGGATATCAGTAAGGAAAAGACTGTGCTTTATTAATTGACACCTTTAGAGTCTGATAAATCTTAGAACCTCTTAGGAACTTAAAGGGACGTTTAAGAGTTGAAAAAGTACTTTATTCTAAGTAGATATGATTTTTTTTCTAAATGTATTTTGCAGAGTATTTTGCTGCTTTGGGAACAGTTTGAAGATACCACTCCTCACAGCTACCATTCACACCACAACTTAGCAGGGATCCTTCTAATCATTTTAAGAATTTGCCTAGCATTGTCATTAGGCTGTGGACTCTACCAGATCATCACAGTGGAGAGAAGTACACTAAAAAGGGAGTTCTACATCACATTTGCCAAAGTATGGATTTGGTTAGAAAATGGCTTTTTCTGATGATCAATTTTGTTCTGCTTTCTTTGGGAAGTTAATAAGCAACCACATGTCAACATTTATTAAACTTATATTATGTGCCAGGCACAATTGGAAGCCCTTCTTGTGCTTCAACTCATTTAATCTTCACAACCTGTGAAGTGTAGATGATTTTATCCATACTTTACAGAACCCATAAAACAGTAGTTTCCATGTAATTTTTGGTTGGTTAGTTTTGCCTGGCTCATGATTTTTTATCAATAGGGTTTTACATTTTTTCTGTAGTATCAATTAAAAAAAAATTAAAATTAGAATATAGTTTCATTTCTCAAAAAACGGTTATTAATTGACTGAACTGTTACTTCAGAATTTTTAACAAACAGTGAGGGGTCATCCTTCAGCATAAGCAGATAGAAACAAGAAGCTGAGGACATATTGTTGCAGCCGTTTGTTTCACTGTATCCATATAAGATGTGCATTTTATTCCCCCTCTCTGTATCCTAGTGGTAGTGAGATCTAAAAGTGAGTTTGATCTTTTCTTTACCTATTACTAAAGAAAAAGATCACGAGAGAGGTTGAGGTGATAACATTACAAGCCTCCCTCCCTAGAAGGTTATGTTTTTCTGTCAGATTGAGACAATCCATATTCCTTCATTTTTGCAACTTTAAACAGCATTCTGGTAAGCTGTTTAAGTCAGCCCACCCTAGTCCACAGAGTCTCTGAGCAGTAAGAGGTAGCTTTGGAAGGAGGGCCAAATTCCTTTTTATTCCTAGTGTAGAGCATTTTAAAGCTGCTGCTGCATCCCTCGGAACCCCCTTCAGGCTTTGGAGTACCACATAGGCAAGAAGATGCCATTTGCTTTTGAATTTTTCACATGGGTAGTAGTACTTATTGTTTAGAAAGCTAGTATATTATTTAAAGTTTTTAGAAACAAATTTTTTTCTTTTAATGTTTAAAGTAATACTAAATTTTTTGTTAAAAAAGTTATTTTTATATGTTATAATTTAACTTTTTTGAATAGGTTGAAACATCCAAAAGTATTTTAAAAATAGCAAAATGTGTTTCTTACTGCTCTCTCATCTACTCAGTTATCACCTTCTCACATATCACTGCTACTAATTTTTAACTTACCCTTCCAGAGAATTTTTAATATATATTCCAATGTATTTCCCTCTACTTTTATATGAATAGTAGCATACTAAACATATTTTCTACATATTTTTTCCTTACCTTTAATATACTAAGTACCTCAACAGCTACTATTTGTTAACTTATTTTATTTCAAATTTAATTTTGCAAAAGAGAATACGTTACCATAATTCTAGGAAAAATAGACAAGAGATATTTGAAAAGTATAATGTTAAAATGTATCCTATTCTTACATGCCCAGTTTCACTCTGTTCTGTACTAACAACCCTCAAACAGGTAACTATTATCAGTCAGTTTTTTGTGCATTCTTACAGAATTTCTTTGTGTACCTACATGCAAATATGAAGTTACATTCTTATTTTTTACAGAAATATTACACTATTATACCTTGCTTTTCTCAATTATTGACTTGTTACTTAATGTATTAGTAATATATCAAAATATGTATATATATAAAAGATTTAAGATTTTATATACTGCAGAAAATACCCATTTGATTAGAAATAAAATATTAATGTCACAGCAATTGCAAATTTATGTCCACATTTTATTGCAAGTTCTATCTAAAAGCCAATTGAGATCAAGTAGGACCTCCTAAATATGCTACTGTTTTTGTTGTATCTGGTACATTCTGAAAATAAAGATATAGCTGCACTTATTTGACTTATTTTTCATTTGTTTCAGGGCTGTATCTTATGGTTTTTATGCCATCCAGGTCTTGCATGCATTTCTGTAATGTTTAATGACTACCAAAGAGATAAGGTAAGTAATATACATGATCAAAATAGTTTTTGGGAGTCTTTACTGAGAAATTATTAAAGTAGGAAAGGCCTATTTATCCACTTAGAAATTTCTTGAATTCTTAAAAATAAAACTGAAACAAAATATTGAACTGCTGTTGATTATATAAATTAGAAGTTCAGAATATAAAAGAAAAAATTTTAATTTAGTTGTTAAGCAAAATGATGAAAAATAGCTTCGTTGTTCATATTTTAGCCTGTTTCATAATGCCATTTTATAAATAGAGAATCTATAACACACCTTTGTTAAGAAAAATGACTAAAATTTTTGGTCGTGTAATGGTAAAAGTCAAGATAGATTTCTAAAAATCAGTCTAGTTGCTTTAACAGACTACAGACTGGAGTGCCATGCTCAGGTGATATCTACCTTCTCAGGTGAACAGCTCCATCATTTCAAAGTGGAGTTCTGCCAGGACCCCTTTACAAGCAGCACAGCATGTGCTTGAATGCACAAATGTGTGCTGAGCCTGAGGTATTTACAGAGGGTAAATAGATAGGAAGGCAGTCTACAAAAATAGAGAAGTGACTTGAAGATTTTTGAAAGAGCTTTTAGAATACTTTCTAAGATTCAGGTAGGGGCATGCTTTATTCCTACTACTAGCTTAGCCAGGAACCTGGTTTTTCTTGTTACTTTGTCATGTGTGCACTCTAAGGAGAGAATGGCATAGCAAATTATTCTTTTGAGTCTAGTTTTGGCATCTATATGCTGTTAAAGAAATTTTACCTTCGAACAATTACAGTTCCAAACAGTGATATTTTCCTATTAAAAACTTATTTGATAAAATGTACCCATGGTATATCGTGTATGTTATGTATATAATATATATGATATATATATATATATATATATATATATATATATATATATATATATAAAAATATAGAGATTCATGATAAATTGAATATAATTTCTGTCTTTTTGCAAGCTGTTAAAGCATTCCCTGTCTTTTCTTTTTAGGTTATTATAATAGGTGTTATCCTTTGCCAGTCTGTTTCCATGGTTATTCTCTACAGACTTTTTCTATCCCACAGTCTATACTGGGAAGTTTCTTCGCTCTCCTCAGTGACATTACCACTGACCATATCATCTGGACACAAAAGTCGGCCTTATTTCTGATACCTGATTTTCTTTAAAGGAAAAATGAGTTGACTGAACAGAGTGCAATAAGGATCCAAATATAGTGACTTTTTTTTTCATACTTTTGGTATGAAAAATTGAACAGAGAAAGCAGAGCATGTTATTTATACAACTGCATTTAAGCAGTACAAAAACTGAAGAAGATAATAAATAAAATGTTTTGAAATATTCTTAATAAACTTTCAAGAAAGAGTGTTGTTATAAGGTGATTTATGCATTTCCCACATGGAAATAAAGATGAAAAAGAATTGTGGTATTTTCGTAAGAAGCTCCCTACTTATAATGCCTCATCTTATATCAGTAGTTAACTCAGGTTTAATAGTCTTATAAAAAGTAATCAGTTAAATGATTATTTGCTTATACATATCTAAACTAAATCCAGTTATGAAATCAGTGTAGTATACTGATTAAAAACTCTTCATTTTATGTGTTAAGGAAAATTCATTTCATATTATAGTTTAAAATGAAAATGGAATTCAGAAAATGAATGTAAAGTATATTCATAGTTAAATGAATAATTTTTTATTTGTAGGTGGGATTTTTCTCCATTTTCTTCTATCACTTTGTCTCTAGTTACAGGTTTTAGTTTGATTAGCAAAAGGTTTTTGACAGATAATTTATGAAAAATAAAATTAGATACATTACATGTGTTTTAAGGACAAAGGGTTTTAAAATCTGAGCATTTAGGTGAAGGGACAAGCAGGTTTACATGTTTAAAAAGAAAGAAGAAAAAAGTACTGTGTGATATGGTACTAAATTTGGTACTAAAATTTTAATCCTGATATAATTCATTTCTCATACATTGAATCCCCAGTCATAATTAAGCCATGTACACAGATTAAATTAACAGAAGCATTTCACATAAATGTTGGTTTCAGTCATCAACTACCCATGAATTCCTGCCCAGTGATTCTTAATCAGGATTAAATTTTCAATGAATAATTGAAAAACAAAATACTCACTGGATTTGTTATAATCCGTATTGGCACTGGATTCTAAGTTGTTGCCATCTTGAATCCTTTGTCATAAAGCCATATTTTTTTGTACATGCGATGCCCCAGTATTGAATATGCTAGCTAAAAAGTGCTCTATCAAGTTCCTGTTTAAAGAATTGCTAAACAGTTGTCGATATCTGCTGTATAAAGTGAGGATTCCCATTAATAGTCAGTTATTGGAAATGATTCTGTTTCTGTTTGTTGGTTATTTAAGTCTTTTCATTTTGACTTCTGGCTTATTTTTTAAGAATTTTTAAATCTACTTTGAAAGGTATTACATTTTTAAGCAAGAAACTGTGCATTGATCTGGTAATGAAACTTTTTAATTAAATAGTTATAATAACATGATACAACTTAAAAATATATATGGCTTCATTTTTGTTTTTCCCTTAAACCTTGTCTCGTTGGAAATGAATAGTGTTTGTTTCATTTTAAAGACAAAATGTATATGTTTGTGACTAGCAAAATGGCAAAGTGGTGAAATTCAGCCTGCTCATTAAATCATCTCTAACAGTTCTTTGTAAATTATTTAATAAATGAGAGCTACAGGTTAGGACTAGAAAGTCTGGGTTATATTTAGGTTTACATGATCTGCTGAGTGGTCCCGACCTTTTCTTTTACCACAACTCATAATCACCCTAGTTATTGTTGGTTGTAGTTAACTGAAGTGCAGTTAATTAAGCTAAAAAAAAAAAAAGAAGTCTTTTTATAAATCATGTGAACTTGCAGCATTAGAAAAGGAATAATCTTTGTGTTACCTTACACAGAGAACATAGGAACTGTAATCAACATATATAATGTGTTGCTGTGCTTGCATTTATGAAACTTTAACAGGTATTTTTTAATTTATTTTTTAATTTATGGTTGAAATTGCTGATAATTTATTTTGTTATTCAAGAGCCATTGTTAAATGAAGTAAAACAGTTGTTAATAATTATGTATAAAGTTTAGTAATCAAAGTTCAAATTAACAGTTCATAAGTTGTGACATAGCATCCCCCTTTTCCTGAATGTTTACATGGAGATATGTCACCACGGATTACAGAAAAATAAGTGTATACTGCAGACTCTAATTAAAAGTCAAAATTTTTCTACTTTCCTTTCTTTGTCAGATGTTTATTAAATCTATTTTTACATTTTTTTCTTGAAGATGACTAGTCTGTCTATGGCCCCCACCCCTTTTTTTTAGAAGCATGTTGCTTATTCCCTTAGGAAGGTGTAGAAGTTGCTTATTTTTAATGACGTGTATAATGATGTTAGCTCCTATTTAATGGGTGCTTACTGTGCATCAGGCCTTTACACTCAACACTAAGCGTTACCGTACTAACCGCTCTTCTTTAACTGAGTATAAGAAAGAATAAATGATTCCTCCAAAGTCATCTGACTTCTCTTTCATTTTTCTACTTTACTGTCATGATTTAGTGAACACCTGTTAGGTGTGTATGTTTTTAGTGAGAATGAATGGCTACCCATAGTTAATTTTAACTGTTGATGTTAGCATGAAACCTGGAGTCCTGCTGAAATTAGAAATGAGCGTGAATATCTGTAAGTGTGTACCTCAGCACACTTCAATATTTGAACCTTGGCTTTCAGCCAGATAGCTTTTCTAGGAGTGAGAGATAATCCAGGCAGAAGAGTTTGCTTTAGACAAATTTTTTATGATCTCAAGTAAGTAAGCCAAGTTCGATGAAAATAGAAGATATGCAAGTCTAAGGCCAGCTCTACCATAATGGGACCGGGACTTTTACATCCCCGTGAACACTGGCCCCCTCAGCATGTTTCCCTTAGGAGGCCGTGCATATCTCTGGAAAGTCTTTGAAAATTTGAAATTACTTGTGGAATGTTCTCTTTAAATAGCTTATCGGTGTCATATCTTTGAGGTTATTTAGTTTCTTTTTGAGAATTGATGTGATAGCCAATTTAAGACCAGATCTGAAGAGGTAATACCATTTTTCGTTTCAACATGAATTTGTGTGAATTATGACGTAATTAATGAGGCTGGTTTTTCTGTGAGATCTGAAAACTAGTGTAGCGCATGCTAGCCTGCACTGTTGTAGTAGTTCTCTAAGTAATATTGCTGCTTCCACACTTGGACATCCCTCTCTGCACAGCTGCAAGGGCATCTTGTGCCTTGTCCTCTAGGAGTATTATTTATATAGAATACCAGGAGGCCTGGAGTTGTGGGAAAAGTGGCCCTGATCACTAAAGTCCATTCTCTTGCAAAGCAAACCTGGATGATAGAATTCTTTGTACTAACCTTGTTCCCTTTTTATGTTTGAAATTATTTTATAATAGAGTTAAAAAAATAAATAAATCATATAAAACTGCTGCTTCCCTGTTAAAAAACTCCAGTTGCCTCCCACTGCACTTAGGAAAAAGTGATCCACGCTTGTTACCATGTTCTATAAGGCCCCACATGACCTGGTCCCTGCCTCTATCTCTGCTCTCATTTCATACCACTTCCCCTCTCACCGTGTCCCCACTTCATCATCAGAAAATACCTCATTTTTATCACTGCTTCAGAGCCTTTGTACTAACTCTTCTGCCTGAAATATTCTCTTCCAAATTTTAGCTTTGTTGCATGGCTAAATCCTTCTCATTCTTCAGGTTCCCAGCTCAAATACCTTTCAGAGACCTCTAACCATCTGTGGTGAATTTATATGGTGCACATTTAGATAAGCTGGAGGTATATTCCTCAGAATTCTCCCTGCATAATTCCAGGATGGGTCACAAGAAATGTTTGCTGCAAGATTTAGAATGTGGAAGTAAAGTAGCTAGATCCAGATTCTTCTAGCGATTGAAAGGTCCAAGCAAGGTGCCCACTGTTGCTGCTCACTTACCTCGTTGCTTATCTGCTGGCTCATCTTCTTGGCCAGTGGGCCAACAGACAGGCCCACAGGAGCACCAGCTCCTGCTCGATTTCCTCCTTCAGCATGTCTGACTCCTGGGCCACGTGTGTGTTTTACCTGTAACAAAGCGTGTCAGGTTCTGCAGGATGACCTCATTGTTGAGGTTGGAGGCTTGGAGTCTGAGATACTAGTGTGAGTCCCACACAGTCCCCATGGGTTCTACTCATCCTAGCAGGTTCCAGTGTGTCCTTACTTCCCCTGCTCCACAGCCACCTTCTCTTCTCACCTGTCAGACTCAAAAAGAACAGCCTCCTAAAATCCATATAATAAATCCCTTATTTTATATATTAAAGATGGCTTTGTGTGTGTGTGTGTGTGTGTGTGTGTGTGTGTGTGTATGTGTGTTAATAACTCAGTTCTCCTTTTCCAATCAGACCCTCACTGATGTGCCATCCTATCTAATGCTGCCTCCCCATCCTCATTGCTCTTTATCCCCTTTTCTCTTTATAGTACTCACTGCTTTATCTTTGCCAGTTGCCTCTTTCCCTCAATTAGAATGTAAATTCTAAGGGAGCTTGGCCACTGGATTATTTTCTGCTGTGTCTCCAGCACATAGAACATGCCCTGATGTACACTAGATGCTCAAAAATATTTTTGAATGAGTGAAAAAGATTTCTAGACATGTATTTAGCATTATAGCATTATTATATAATAGAACCTCCCATTGTGACTTTAATAATGCCTTGCCTGTTCTCTATTCACTTATGTGGAACTAAGAATGTGTAAAAATCTTGAGTAGTCAAGGAACTGTTATAAAATCTAATCTTTAAATTTCCTCAATTATGAGAAGATTCCTTAAGTTGTCTAAGAGGCAGTTTCCTTCTATTTTATATAGTACTGTATTAAGACCATTGGTGTGGTTTCTTAGCCCACCACAGCTAAAAGCATGAACTTAAAAAAAGTTTGAGTCAGCTAGAGGAGGGATAGTTGACAGTAGTTAAAAGCAGCTGGAGAAGAGAAAAACTAAAAATGACACTCAACTCTGTGGCCTGCGCTCATTTACAGTGGATGAAAACAGCTTTTTGCACCTTAATAGACTCTTAGAGCTTTATTGTTTAATATAATTCATGATAATGGCCACTGTAATTGAAAGATTAGATTATAAATTATGTTCAGTATCCTCAGAGAAATGTGCAAATGTATTGTAATGTTTCAGTCTTGTTAAACAGGTAGGCACATTGTACAAAAATCAGGAGGTTGAAGAGGATAAAAAACTAAGTCCTTCTCTGGTCCTCTCCCAGCCACTCATTTCTCTTCTCTGGATCCAACCTCTATTACCAGTTTCTTGTTTATTTTTTTGGAGATGACCCTATATAAACATACATATATGTGAAACACAAATTATAGCATACCATACAGATTGTTTCACACAATCAGCAGTTTATTTTGTATCCCTACCCACAGAGTTGCCCATTCTTTTTATCGATTATATAGAACTCCATTACGTAGATGTATTTTAATTTTTTTTAATCAGTTCTTTGTTACTGGACATTGTTGGTTTCCAGTCTTGCTATTATAGGTAGTCTCCAAACTCTTGGAATAAAAAATTTGCCTGGCCCTCTTTCTCTCTTTCCAGTCCTCTTCCCTTCACGCCTTCCTCCCCTTTCCCAAGATCTAAATTCTTGGAATTTCAAGAGCGATAGAAGTATCTTTGTTATTCATGGTGGAACCTGATAGTTTATGCAAATGAGATAACTCAGGATGAGGGCTGGCCACACCAGAATGTCCAACCATGTAATTAGAGAATTGGGGCTTCCAGTCACTGTATTATCAGCCTGACCTAGGGTGGGAAAAGGGGTGGAGATTAAGATCAACCTTGTAGTCAATGATTCCATCAGTCATGCTTATCTATGATAAAACCCCAGTAAAAACTGGACACTGAAGCTCAGGAGAGCTTGTAGTTTTGTTTGTTTTTGTTTTTGTTTTTGTTTTTGTTTTTCTAAGTGGAATTATAAGTATTTTTTTTATGGCTTCTTTGTTCTACCTGTGTCACATGGAAAACCTTACCTCTTTGAGATTATGTTTAAATCCCCCTTATTCTCTTCTAGTAATTTTATGTTTTATTTTTCATGTTTAAAGTTTTGATCTACCTGGAATTTATTCTGCTATAAAATATGAACTAGAGATTCAACTTAATTTTTTTTTCAAATGGTTACCCGCTTATTACAACATCATACATTTTGTAACCCACCTTTTCTTAACTGATTTGCTGCTAGTCTATTTCTGGTCTTTTAAGGCTGTTCCAATAAACTATTGATTCATAATCTAATATAACACAGTTTTAATTATCGTAGCTTTAAAATATGCCTTACTGTCTGGTAGGGATAATTTTCTTTTAGTACTCTTCATAATTTCTCTGATTATTCTTGCTATTTTTATGTGAACTTCAGTATGTTTTTCTAATTTGCAGAAGAAAAATAAATAAATTCTCTTTATTATTTTTAGTAGGATGAACTAAATTTCCAAATCAGTTTAGGGAGATTCAGCTTTCTTAACATGTTGGATGTTAATCCCACGGATGATAGCTCATTCTTTTGGCTCTTTAGCCAAGCATATCATCAATTGTCTGAGTCTGTGGTTGCTTCCATGGTGATCCAAGAACCTGGTATGAAATATCTTTCCATTTCTTCAATGTGAGCATGTGTTTTGTCACTTTTTAAAGACTTCTTTGTATATTTCTTGTACATTTCTTGATACCCCTGGATATTTTAATGTTCTCTTGCATTACATCTTGCATACAGCTATTATTTTACACAATGAGACTATTGATTTCTGTATTTTAATTTTGCTGCTAGTCACCTAACTGAATTCTCTTAACAGTTGTAATAATTTTCTAGTTAGTTCTCTTATATGTTCTAGTAAACGATTATGTCATCTAGAAATAATAATCATTTTTATTCTTTCTCATCTATTTTTTTACCTCTTATTTTTACCCCTTTTGTAGTACCTCTAGAATAATGTTTATTAGTTTTGGTAATATGCAGTAAGATTTCTGCACATGAAGTGGTTTTGAGTAGACTTTGAAAAGTTAAAATATATATATATGTGTGTGTGTGTGTGTATATATATATATATATATATATATATATATATATATATATATATATATAAAGAGAGAGAGAGAGTAATCCCTTGTGTAACAACTGCAAAACAAAACAAACTGCACAAATGTTTTGTAAAAATACAATAGAAATATTAAAGTGAGATACTAAAAAATGTTCAGATAACCAAAAAGAAGAGAGAGAAGGAGAAACAGGGAAATTAAAAACAGAGAAAAACAAGAATAAAGCAAAAAAAAAAAAAACCTAAATCCAAACACATCAATAATTATACTAAATGTAAATGTTCTAATTGATTTTTTTTTTATGTTTCAACTATATGCTCTCTACAAGAAACTCACTTCAAATATAATGATATAGGTAAGTTAAAATAAAACAATGAGACTAAATAAAATATATACCCATGCAAACAATAATCAAATGAAAAGTAGAATGATTGTATTAACATAGACTTTAGAGTAATGAAAATTACCAAGGATAAAAGAAAGGATGAAAAGATAAAAGGGCCAATTCACCAAGAAGACATTACAATCCTAAATGTACACAGCAAACAACAGATCCTCAAAATATGTACAGCAAAAACAAAACCAAAAGGAGAAATAAATGAAGCCATAATTGGAACTAGCAGAAAATCAGAATATAGAACAACTGAACAACACCATCAACTGCAGCTAGTTGACATTTTTAGGTCACTCAACCCAACAGCAGCAGAATATACATTCTTTTCAGGGTACATATTGACCACTCATCAAGATAGATCACATCCTGGGTCATAAACCATAACAAATATAAAAGATTTGAAATTATACAAAATATGCATTCTAATCATAACCAGGAATGAAAGGTAACTAGAAAATCTACAAGCATATTAAAGCCACTTTTAAATTACCAAATATTTTCAACCGACCGAAATGAAAACAGCATATCAAAATTTGTGAGAGAAAATGAAAGTATTTCTTAGGAGAAAATTTATAGCATTTAATGTTTATATAGAAGAGAAGTCTTAATAATCTAAGCTTCCAATTTAAGAAAATTTTTAAAAAGTGAAAAATAACCCCAAAGCAGCAGAAGGAAGGAAATAATGAGATCAGATATAATGAACTTGATCACAGAAAACCCATAAATAAAAACAATGAAACCAAAAATGGTTTTTTGAAAAGATCGATAAAGTTGATAACACTCTAGCAAAATTGACAAAGGAAAAAAGGAAACAAATTAACCATATCAGGAATTAAAAAGGAGATATCAGACTCTGCAATCATTAACAAAATGACAGTAAGGAAATACTGGGTTGGCGGGGTAGGGGGACTTCTACTAACACAAATATGACGATTTAGATTAAATAACCGATTCCCTGAAAGCATGTCAAGATCTATAAAGGGTCTGAGATTTTACCCTACTTAACAAGCTAACTAACCTGTTACTACTTCATGAGGCATCAGAGCTCACAGACTCCTAGATCAGACATGGACTTTGCTACTCACAGCATAACATGCTTCATGAGCTTTGCGCTGATTTGCATTGGTTACATATACCTCCTGAGTATTGTCCGTGGGGCAATACATGTATGACTAGATGGATGCTACATGCAGTGGATTCATATAGCCCTCGAGGAACACTGAATTTGGGGAATTTATCTCTTTTGTAACTGGCTGTGTGTTTAGAGAGAGAGATTACCTCATCCTGCTCACTGCAAACACAGCCCTGAGAAAGGGTCTAGATAAAGAATGATTGGAGCCTTGCATTCTTGGCACACCTGGTCAGAGCATGCAGGGATACACAGGGCCCACTGAGGATTTTTTCTTACAACACCACAAACTGCCAAAACCCACTCAAGATAAACTAAATATCCAAGTAGCACTATAGCAACTAAAGAATTCTTGCTTAAAAGCCATCTGAAATCAAAATCTTCAGGCTCAGATGGTTTCACTGGTAAATTCTACCAAACATTTAAAGAAGTAACACCAATTCTACACAATCTCTTTTAGAAAAATATAAGAGGAGGAAGAGAAAGGTGCAAAGGCAATTTAATGGAGACGTGAATGTCTTCCATAGTGCTGGAACTATTGGATAACCGTATGCAAAATAAATAAACCTCAACCCAAACCTCACACCTTATACAAAAATTAATTCAAAATTAATCATTGATTTAAATGTAAAACAAAACTATAAAACTTTTAGAATCCATAGGATGAAATCTTTATGACTTAAGATTAGGCAAAGAGTCCTTAGACACCAAAAGTGCAATCTACAAAAGAAAGTATTCATAAACTTCATTAGAATTAAAAATTTGTGCTCTATAAAAGACACTGTTAAGAGAATGAATACACAAGCTACAATCTGGGAGAAATTCACATAGTCAATAAAGGACTCTATATACAAAGAATGTATAAAGAACTCTTAAAACCCTATAGTGAGTAGAAAATCCAATTAAAAATGAACAAAAGTCTTGAACAGGCATTTTAAACAAGAAAATATATAAAGATGACAGATTAGCACATGAAGAGGTGTTCAACATAATTAGCCACTAGGGAAATGTTAAAATCATGGTGAGATACCCCTACACACCTATTAGAATTGGCTAAAATAAAAATACTGAAAATACCAAGTCCTATCAAAGATGTGGAGCAACTGGAACTCTCCTATGTTGCTGGTAGAAATACAAAATGGTGCAGCCATTCTGGAAAACAGTTTTGCAGTTGCTTTTAAAGTTAGATTACCATATAACACAGCAATCCCACCCCTGAGTATTAACCCTAGAGAAATGAAAACATGTTCACACAAAAATGTGTACACAAACGCTTACAGCAGCTCTATTCATAATCATAAAAAACTGGAAACAACTCAAGTCCTGAATTGACAAAGTATGATATATCCATACCAAGGAATACTATCAGTAATAAAAAGAAACGAATTATCAATTCACACAATTTGGATGAGTCTCAGAGGCATTCTGCTGAATAAAAAAAGCCAGTCTTAAAAGGTCATATACTCTGTGATTCCATGTAGGTGGCATTTTCAAATAGACGAGACTACAGTCATGAAGAAAAAAATCAGTGGCTGTGAGGATTTACAGGTGGGGGAAGGGTATGAGTTTGGGATAATACCAAGGAGTTTTTCCAGAATGATGGAAATTTTCTGTATCCTGATTATGGTTGTAGTTATATCAATCTATACATGTGTTAAGAATTTAAAAACTGTACAGCAAAAAAGTCAATTTTCTGTGTCATAACTTAAAGAACAAAATAATTTTTAAAAATAGATGTGGGATGTTGTCTAACCCATTTCAGCATACAAAAATATTTTCTTTTGTTCTATTAATATAATGAGTAGTATTAATATATTTCCTAATATAGAGTCAATATTCAATACAGTTTTAAAAGTTTTATAATGCCAAACTGATGAGACTTAAAAATCTGGGATACTTAATAGGATATAAACCTCAGCAGTTTGGAGAATGAAAGTATTTAGAGTCTCTCATCTCTTGAGAATGTCTTAGAAAGACAAGATGCACATGTGTTTGTTCTGAAAAGTGTATTTAAAATTAGTTGTATTATTTTGAATTTTTGTTTCGTGCATCACTTATATTTCAGTTTTATTGCCACGAGATGGTTTAGAGGGTAGCTGGTTAGGTATAAAAGTTGCCAAAATCTTTCATATATAGAAGACATGATTTTCTGGAAAGAACATGGATTTCGAGCAAGACAGACTAATTTCAAATCCTGGCTCTGCCATTTTTCAGTGATTTTTCTCATGTAATTTGGTTTTGGAGCAGTGATTCTTTTAGCACAGGGAATGAGTCTTACTGAATAGAGTGAGGAGTGGCCAGAAGTGAGGATGGGCTCTGACATTACTAAGCTGTGGTATTGTTGTAAAAATTATGTATGATATTTGTGCCTATTCAGTACAATGTTCTTTGTTTATAGACCTGAATCTTGAGTGCAAAACTTTCAGTGACCTCGAGGTTCTTCCTAATCTATTCGTTTATGGTGATAATATGTAAATGTCCATGAAATGAAACTTTGTTTTAAATGATCATACATATGTGGTTAAAACAGAAAGTAGGTGTGATTGGACTATGTTTAAGATTCTATCTAATTCACACACGACTACATTCCAAATTACACCCACACAAAATAAACTTTTTAATCTCTTGCCTAGCCTGTAAGCTTTATAGATCTCCCAGAAGATTAGTTTTAAAGATTTACCTAGGAGTTAGTGTTTGTAAAAGGTAATTTTAGAGGAGCTAGTAGATTTTTTTTTTTTAGGTGGAAAGTAGTTTCTTCTCAGATCCACCAACTGCTATGACTGAAGTTACTTGTCAAATTAGTAAACTATGTTCTTTATTTACTTTTGTAAAGACATCAGTTTTTGTAGAAATAAATGATACTCAATAGTTGTTAAAATTTAACATTTTTAAACTAACAATTCTTTTAAACTTTTATAAATTCAATCTTTGATAATTTCTCAAAGAATATAGAGTGGTTTATAAAGTTAAGCTGAGAATTCAAGATAGGAAGCATTCCTGACATAGTAAGGTTTAGTTTTAAACAAAACAGCAAAAATCGCAAATTACAGCTACATTTCAAGATATAAATTTTCTTACAGAGATCAGCATTTCACTGCCTGCTCTTCAGCTTCCAGAACCCGTCTCTCATATCTGGCCCCTCCTCACTCTATGTAGTGACCCCTTCACTGTGTTGCGTCACTGTTTGCTCTAAACCAGATGTTTTTCCCTAGGGCTCTGCTTTAAGTTGGTAAGGCAATATTTTCTGCCCTCTGTCTTATTTTTCATACTCTACTCTTTATCATAATGTTGTTTTGGTGTTTCTAGTTCTTGATGATACACCACTGTCAGCTCACGCTTATGCTATGAGTTTCAACAGCTATGACATGTCTATACTGCATTATCTTGAAAGTGTTGGCACTAGTGAAAAATAGAAAGGAGCCAAATTAATAAAACAAAACATTTCAAAGGGTTCCTATGGATACATCCTGAAACCAGGAAGTACACATTGGGTTGTGTTGACTCATTTAACCTATAATAACCCCTTCTATTCTACTGTATCATTTGTGTACATGCTGTAAAATGCATGCTTGAGGAGAATTAGAGCATCTGATGATTGCGATCACATCACTAAAAGTGTGCTTTTTGCCTATAAGATCTATTCTTAAATGGTTTATTGTGTTTGAAGTGATGTATTATAATCTTTAGTAATAAAATATGAATATTGTACAAGGGGTATGGAAACCAAGGTACAAAATGGTATGTTTTATGTAGAGGAGTAATCAGAAAATAATGAGTATGCATTCTAATAAGGGTAAAGTCACTGCAGCAGATTGAAAAGACTTCCTTTTATTGCAAGTTGAACCTGTGCAGAGCTGGACTCAGGCAGTCATAAAGTGGTGCTATGTTTTTTGCATCTGATTTTATGAGATCTTTATGTGTCAGTGTGACTTTCCTCTTTATGTATTCATATTTTACTTTTAATATATTTGCATAGAAAGATAAATACCATATATTTTCACATATGTGAAATATAAGAAACAAAAAGAACAAACTAATCAAAAACAGACACAAATATAAAGGAGAAGCTGGTGATGGTCAGAGGGGTGAGGGATTGGGGGACTGGGAGAAAGGGGTAAAGGGTTAAAGAAGTACAAATTAGTAGTTGATAGATGGTCACGGGGATGGGGAACAGGACATAGGGAATACAGTTAGCAGTAATGTAATGGCTATGTGTAGAGCCTGAGGAGAGAAAGAGCAATCAGGGGGATCATTTTATAAACTATACAAATGTCTAACCAATGTACTGTATACTTGAAACTAATAAATTTTTTTAAAAAGAGTTTGATTTTTTAATGAGATAAAGCTACATGGTATAAATGTAAATGTTCCTGCATAGCCCTTGAGTTATGAGTAGCAGAGGAGGAATCAGAAAAGGAGGAATACATTCAGAAGTAAAGCAGCTTATTTTTCATTTAAAAAGGAAGTGCTTTTTATCTCCATATATATAGAGACTTTTTTTTTCCTGGATGATTTACCTATACCTAGCCTTTTCTATTTAGTTCTTCATGTTTTCCTGTATATTTTCTAAGAGTTTCATATATAATGTATATTGGAAATATTTCTCCTAGTTTGTGATTCTCTTTTCAGTTTTGTTTGTGATTTTTTTTTTTTTACATTCAGAAATTTAAAGTTTTCATACAGTTAAATGTATGAATATTTTCCTTTGGTGTTTCTATCTTTAGTGTCCTTTTGTACCCTAAGATTAAATACACAGTTACATGTTTATTCACTAATTCCATTATTTTTTAATAATCATTTTTTAAATCTATTTGGAATTTACTTGATATAAAACAATAGTTCTTATCCAGAGCTATGCATTGGAATTACATGAGAAAAAATTTTGTGCGTAGATCTGATCCCAGACTAATTTATTTGGAATCTCTGAGGGTTGGATCTGGCCACTGTATTTAACATTTTTTCTGCGAGTGATTTGTGATGTGCAACCAGAGTCAGGAACCCACTGTGTAAAGAGTCAAGCATGGATCCAATATTTTCTTTTTCCAATTTTTCCAAACCACCACACAAAGGTTTTTTGAAGAATATTAACTAATATGAAAATGGTCCTGATAAAATAAACATAAGTGGAAACATGTTGATATAAATTTTATATATGTTTATATATATACCAATTCTCTCTGATTCTAATTTTACACTAGTGTAGATAGTACTATTTAAAAGACTGAAAAAATACATCCAAATCTTTTAAAATTTATTGGGTGACATTGGTTAATAAAATTAAATAGGTTTCAAGTGTACAATTTTATAATACATCATCTGTGTATTGCATTGTGTGTTCACTACCCAAAGTCAAATCTCCTTCTGTCACCAAATATTTGACCTCCTTTACTCCTGTCTTCCTCCCCACTCCCCCTCTTACCTCTGATAACCACTAAATTGTTGTCTATATGCATGAGTCTCTGTCTCTCTTGTTCATTTGTTGCTTTCAGTTTTATAGCCCACATAATATGGTTCTCAATTTTTTCTGTCTCACTTATTTCGCTTAGCATAATTCTCAAGATCCATCCATGTTATCAAAAATGGCAGTTATTTCATTTTTTCTTATGGCTGAGTAATATTTTGTATATGTACCATACCTTCTTTATCTATCACAGGACACTTTGATTATTTCCATGTCTTGGCCTCTGTGAATAATGCTGCAATGAATATAGGGGTGCATATATTTTTATGAATAAATGTTTTCAAATGTTTTGGGTAGATACCCGGAAAAGGGATTGCTAGGTCATATGATAATTCTATTCTTAATTTTTTGAGGAACTTTCATACTGTTTTCCTTCTGTACCAATTTACATTCTCATCAGCAACGTATGAAGTTTTCCCCACAACGTCTCCAACATTTGTTATTACTTGTCTTGTTGATAACTGCCATTCTAACAGATGTGAGGTGGTATCTCATTATGATTTTGATTTACATTTCCCTAATAGCTAATGAAGTTGAGCATCTTTTTGTATATCTGTTGGCCATTTGTATGTCTTCTTGAGAGGAGTGTCTATTTGGGTCCTCTGCTCATTTTTTAATTGGATTATTTGGTTTTCTTCTTGTTGAGTTGTATGAGTTCTTTATATGTTTTGGGTATTATCCCTTTAATGGAGCTGTTGTTTGCAAATATCTTCTCCCATTCAGTTGGTTGCCTCTTTGTTTTGTTGATGTTTCTTTTGCAAAATAGATCCAAATCTTAATGAGAATTATCTCAGGGTGGTGGGATTTAAATTTCTTATTTATTTTTTTCTGCATTTTCCAAATTCTCTACAATGAGCATGTATTACCTTTATAATAAGAAATATTAGTTTCAAATTTTTAATTTTAAAAAAGACTTCTTTCTAGTCACTATTTTTTAAACAGAGCATAGAAGAGTACTGGAAATTTTCCAACTATGACAGTACCATTAGATTAAGTTTGTGAAGGCAGCTTATTAGATGAGGTTGTATGCACTTGCATACGTAAGTTTTACCTTGTTTGCTGCTTATATTTTTGTAAATGAATAAATATTTTATATACATATGTCGATTTAAATTATAACTGCTTTTAAGTTTATTAAATGTTTGCTTTTTAATATTAACTTATCTCTGAGAATAAACAATTTGAGAAAGACTGATAAAAAGAATCCATATATTTCAGCATTTGATTTCCTTGGCCATTAAAGAGTCATAGCAGCCAATATGGTTTTCTCTTAGCATTTTCTCATTTTGCAAAGGGAAATCAATTTAATAAGATCTTGCATTCATATAGGACTTCTAAAGCATTAGAGACTAAAAACTTTAGACAACTTTCAGTTCATTCTCCTGTTTACAATTGACAAGACATTTGAAAGGCCATTTATTTCATCAGAGCCTTACAAAAATTTCTGTATTGGATTGGTAGGATTTCAATGTATTTAACTGAATCCAAGACCACATTGCTTTTAAGACACACCATTAACTTTACAAAGAAAGAAAAAGTGTTGCTAATCAAATTATGGCACAATGCTTTTCAGACACATCGGCTATTAGATGCATTCAGTTTCAAGATCTTAAAATTTGAAAAAATATGCATCTTAGAATCAATAAAGCACTTTTTAACTATGAATATGGAATATGAAGAGATTTCTGGTCCAATATATCCAGAATTTTAACTTTAATATCTAGATTGTTCTACACTGAACAATTAAATTATAGATGTTATAACTGAGATTAGTGAAGAAAAGTTTCACATGATAGTCTGTTAGGAGACTTATTTAATCCAATGATAAAGGGAGTATGGTGAGCAACCAACCTGAGAAGTATCAGAGGCCATGTCTTCCTACCAGTCCTCATGTTTGGAGACATTTATTTCTACCATATTAAATGTAACATTTTATAGCTAGTAAAAGTTCTGCAAAAGCTCTCTGATTGGTTAAATTACTCAGGCACCTACTTTGCCATAGCGTTAGCCCCTCCCTAAGTGCTAGAATAGATGAGGGGATGTGAAATAAATTATCTCAAATATTTGATTAGTTAGATCTGAGCAGAGTGGCAATTATATTACTGTGTCAAATCTTAAAATCATAGATTTCAAAAGGAGTCTTAGAGATTCTTTTAAAACAATCTCCTTGCTTTACAGATAAAGAATCTAGAGCCTCTGGGGTAAATTATTTGCTGAAGATCACATGGTCACCTAGAGGCAGAGCCTAGACTAGAATCTGGGCCCCCAGTCGAATATGCTACTGTTTCATACTCCTGGTGTTCAGGGATATGATGAAAATTATGGTTATTAAGTATTTTTTAGTGTACTGACTTTGTAAACTGTGCTTATTTTGGTATATTTGTTTTATAAGTGTTTGCTTCACCTCCTTTGGAAAAAAATCTAAAAAGAAACTAACTATGACAACTTACTCATCACTTACGGAGTTCAAAGCAGTGGCCAAGTACACATTAATATAATCCTCTCAACAACCTTGAGAGGAAATTAGTTAAAATAGATTAAGTAATTTACCCAATGTTACACAATTAAGTGACAGAATTGAATGTGTCAGGCTCTAAAGCTTATTAGCTGCTACACTCTATTCCCTTCTTTTAATTAAAACTAACTTCCAATGAAGTATTTTGTACTGCATAGAAGATGGACATATTGGGCCTCTTGTATTTGCAAAAGAGACTTTGACAGACTTGCCAGAACATTCCCGGCCACTTTAGGAGAGGAGTAGGAGTGGAAATGCTAGTTTAGGGGGATCTTTAACGGGTTTCGTTTAGACTGTGCTTGTGGGGAGGAGAAGGAAAAGGCATTTAATTTTCCTGGGTCACTATGCAACTGATTTTTATTGGTAGCATAGCTTCTTTTCTATTGAGGTATGTTAAAGAAAATAAGATTGTTTCCTTACATTGTGTTGTTTTTTAGGCATTTTATACGTTTATACATTTAATATATTTTGTTATATTTATTCATTCCATTATTAACAAGTGTAGTTTTTCAACATTTTTGAGACCCCTTTGCAAATATATAACCTGTATTTCATTAAAAAAATGTTGACCATGGCCTCAAAAACAAGTGTGTCTTTGGCAAGAGCTATAAAACACTCCCTTTGGGAATAGTAGGTAGCATTAACATGTAACTCTCTTGTTATGGTTTTTTCCTTAAAAAAATTTTAAGTGAAATTCTAAAATCTGAGTTAAAGTTTGTTATGTTCCCACATATCAGGATAAAGAGGAATTATACTGATTATTGTTTTGTTGGCCCAAAGAACCATCTTGAAATTATTCATTTAATGAAATAATAGACTTTTGTTCAAAAATTATATTTATTAATATTAAACAGTATATAATTTTTAAGATGTAGCCAAAATAATCTTGAAAAAGAAGAACAAAACTGGACTCACGTTACTTGATTTAAGACTTACAATGTTGTTTTTTAATTAGAAATTTCTTTTTTCATTTACTCCCCTGCAAAACTAAATACATAGGAAAATTTCAATGGAAGACAATTTAAAAATATAATTAAGAAATGAATATTATCAACAAAAAACAAACAAAATATGTCCATGAGCCAGAAAGCACTGTTGATAAATTTGTGTATATTCTCCTTATACAGAGTATGCATAGAATATTCCACACTATTTCAATGATTTTAAAATGTAGATGTTACAAATCATCTTTATTAATTAGATTTATGTGATTTTTACAAAATTCACTTATTTCACAGACCCAATACAAAATTATGGAACTTTTAGTAACCTTGATTGGTTTGAGAGACAGCAAAGATAAATGAACTGAGATATAAAAATGATGAAATATTAAGATAGACCCCAGGTATATGAAAAATATTTTTCTCCTAGAATACAAATGAAAAATAAGCAAACTTTTTTATAAAATGATTTTTTCCTTGATGAATTTGTTAATTAATAGATAAACATAAGCATCAATGAAAAAATGTTTAAGAAGCTATTTCACATTTTACTGTTTCAGTTTTATAAATTATTAAGTAATCCACCTAGAGTTACATATATAAATATCACACAGAAACACATGAAATGGGATACTACATATTATTTCGTCACCTTCAGGATATATTAATTTTTAGCATTAGTTAAAATACCTGAATATTATCCCATTACATGAACATACCACAACTTAACCAATTTCTAGACATTTGGTTTAGACATTTGGATCATCTCCAATTTTTCATTGTTATAAACAATAGTGAGTTATACCTTAAAGATGTGTAAAAGTGAGGAGTCTTTTTCATCAAAGGAAAAGGTAAACTAATGAAAATGCATTTTCACTAAAAATTTTGCTAGACTAAATTGGACCTGTTTTATTGGCCCTCTGGCTCTCAGTGAGTTCTACATGACAGCAAAGAAGAAAGGAAGGCTTTTCATGATAATAGTCTTTCTTGTTTTGGGGGGAAGTTTTACACTCTTATTCTGTATTTCTGCATCATTCCCAAATTAATCTTCTTCCTTTCCAGTGCACTCATTCACTCATTGCACAAATTTAATAATATTTCTACCTTTTAGGCTTTAGTTTGTTTTAGTTTCCTTTCTGCTTTTAGTATTTCTATTATTTGTCTTATGTCAGTAATACAAGTTTATGATCTTATCTTATTGTGCCTTTTAAACTTTACATGGTACTTTGCACAATACTGAGCTTAGGTGGATGTTCCACAAATAATATTTAATTATGTTAGTGAGTTCTACTATGTGTTCTTTTTATTCTCTAAGTTTTACTGAGATCCAAAGGGATGAGAAAGAAGACGGAAGTTCTGTTCTCAAGAAGCTTTTACAGATTAAAGGATAGGCATGGAATCAAATAATGCTGAAGTAAGTTCTGAAGGAGTTCTGCACAGTTTGATGAAAGACTGTAAGAGAAAGCATCTACAGGTTTGGGGATGGTGAGCAGGGAGGGCTTTGCTGAGGAAATGAAAGGTGAGATGAAGATGTTAGAATCTTGAAGAATGGGTGAGGAAATTTGCAGATGGCCCAAGAAAAGAAAATTTCAAATAAAGTGAATGGTCTATGCAAAGCACAGAGGTTTGGATGAGCATGTGTGGAGTAATACAAGTCATTTGGTAAGGCCAGAAAGCAAGATATGAGTTGCAGAGTGCCAGAAGGTGGTTAGCAGCAGACCAGAAAGCATTTTGAATATCAGATTAAGGAGTATAAGTTTTATCATAATGTATTCTAGGAGGAGGAAAACGTGATTAGTTTTGTGATAACAGAAAGCGGGCCTCAGAGGTTTGACTCTTGAGGTTTGACTGTACAGTTGGAAAACTTACTACAGCAATCCAAGTGAGAAATAGTGTAGGCCTGAAAGAAAACAATGAGAAGAGAAATAAAAATGTATTTTGGAAGTAAGATTGATCTTGAGTAGCCATGGTCAAAGAATCAATAAGGATAACTCCTGAGATTTCTGCCTTGCCTTGGGAAACTGGGTAGATGATGTATTAGTTTTCTATTGCTGTTTAACAAATTACCACAAGCTTAGTGGTAAGGCAACATACATTTATTATGTCAGTTTCCAGGCACAGCTTAGCTGGGTCCTCTGTTGGATCTTACAAGGCTGCAGTCAGATGTCAGCTGAGCTATGTTTCTTTCTGGAGCCCAAAGACTTCCTCCAAGCTCACGTGGTTTCTGGCAGAATTCAGTCCCTTGGTTTTATAATACTGAGGTCCCCATTCTTTTGCTGGCTGTCAGCCAAGGATCACTCTTAGCTCTCAGAGGCCATCCACAGATGCTTGCTATGTGGTCTTCTCACAAGTCTTCTCCCAACATAGTAGCTTACTTCTTCAGAGCCAAAGGGAGAATCTCTAACTTCTAAATGCTCTCTTAAAGGATTCACCTGATTATATCAGACACATTTTGTTTCATCTCCCTTTTGATGAACTTAGAGTCATCCAGTTAAGGACTTTAACTACATCTACAAAATCCCTTTTCCTTTCCTTTAGCATAACATAATCATGGGAGTGATTTCCCATCCTATTCACAGGTCCTGCCCACACTCGAGTGTGGGTCATTGTGGGTCATCTTAGAATTCTACCTGTCACACATAATGTATTATGGATTAAAATAGAAAACACATGAAGAGGGATAATTTTATTGGAATTAAATATTGAGTTTAATTTTTGAGGTATTGAATTTAAAATGCCTGTGTGTCATCTGGGAATAGAATACTGTATTTGGTGAATTTCTCCACAGTACCTATGGGCTCTGGTGCACACTGCATGTTTCCACTTCAGCACAAATACTAAAAAATCATCTGAATAACTGTACTCATCCAATTGAACAAAAGTAGTAATTGCATGAATAATAACATCTTAAAATTTCTTTGCATCATTACATTTTTCTTATTGTAAAATTTTATATACTTTAATTTTACTTATAGTTTTGTGTATATGTGTGTATCCACACACACACACATATCTTGAAATCATATAAAATGCTTTCCTATAATAATATATCACTTCTAAGTAGTGTGAGATAGTCATATGACAGATACATGCACAAACTACTTGTTTTATATATCTTATCAACAGTATACATTTATGTCCTAATATTTTATATGCTTTCTGGCTTCAGGACAGAATCAAAACCACATTTTTTCTTATGTTTTGAATTCTAAGAAGAACCATTTTTTATTTTCCTAATCTAAATGGTATTGCTTTTTTAAAAAAATTTTTTAAAAGTTAGACGTTTATACAATCCACGAAGTGATCCCCTTGATTACTCTAGCAACCATCTGACTCTACACACAACCATTACAATATTATTGACTATATTATACCCTATGCTATACTCTAAATCCCCATGACTATTTTGTAACTACTTAAGAAGAATCTTTCTTATAATGATATGTTAGTATGTCCTTCTACAAAGTGATTTCATGCAGTAAAATGTAGTTTATGTGATACCTGATATTATATAGTTGATGTCCATGAACATTGTTGCATTTTATATTTACAGCATGTGGGTTGGCACTTTATGGGAAGTGGCTGTGTTACAGATACACAGTTGCCCCACAAAGGTTAAAACAGTTGCCAACTGAGAGTTAGCATTGCCTGAAGCCTTTCACAGTTCTCTTTAACTGCAAGAACATCAAACAAAATGGTGGATGGCTTCATTAGCAGCCTGTTTGAATAGCATTTTCTCACTTTGAGATAAAAATGTCCTGAAGAGTTTATTTAGGCCTACTAATGAATATTTCATCCCAGATGGAGCAAGCACACAGGGGAATGCTACACAAACAACCCTTCCATGAACTCACTCACCCTTTGTGTTCAAGTGTAACCAGAGAGGATGAGGCTGCATATTTGAGAGCACCGACTCCTTTTAAATATGGTTTCTTTGTTGTTTGGTTTTGTTTGCTCTGTGAAACAACTGAATTCTCACTCGCAGTCTGAGTTTGGTACATGTGGGAAATTAAATTAGATCAGTATTTATTTAGTAAACATCTAATTTTAGAATTTTTAAGACGCTCCCTCCTAAAAACTTTTACTAGGCCGAAACTTTACATGGAATAGAAAATTAAAAGCTCTCTATATAAGTATGTTTTGCTGTGTTGTATGATGATTTTAATTTGAGGTTTTAAAAAAAAAAATCTTTGAAGTGTATCAGCCCTTACATGTTCACAAGATCTGGAGGATCAGGCCCTTCATTTGCATTTTTATATTTTCTTTAGCTCAAAATAGATTTGATTAAAAAACAAAATTTGGCACAAGATTAATCCATAATAAGATTTTATTGCTTCTGCTCCTTTAAAAAATAACAAACAAACAATGTTATGCTTCAAGGTGTGATTAGCACATAAGCAGCTACTTTTCAGATATGTCTCATTTCATTTTATTTTGTATTCACTTAGTAGATTCCACATTTGTGGAATAGTGTGTTGGAAGTACACAGTTCAGTTCGCCCTCTTTGCATCTACAAAGAAACATGAAGCTTAGTATCTTTTTTTTTTCTTTTTGCCATATTACAACAAATGAGTCCTCATATATACAAGGCGTGAGATCTAATTTATCACAAAAATGAATAGATTTGCCTAAAAGTTCATTCAGTGGATATTTGAATTGTAAGAAATTTAAAGTTACAATTGAAATACTAAAATTAAGTTAACACAATGCCTCGGGAACATGTATATAGGGCCAAATTTTACACTAGCAGACATGTTTATAAGGATTACAGAAATCGGTACACTTCCCATAATGTGTAACCTACTTGGGACATTGTTCTTTTTCTTATAGTCTATCTTGGTTAGAAGAGTTGACTTCAAAATGACTATTGACTTAGTTTTCCATAAATAGCCAGTTTAATTTTTCCCTTAATATGACTTGATTTTTGAATTGTTCACTTTGTTTCCTATAATATTACAGCCATAATCTAACATTTCTTGAACACAAGCGAGACTTAAACAAGGCTCAATACTAGATTAACTTGATCCTTGGATTTATGATCCAAATTAAGCATATACTTCAAAGACAAGTTGTTAAAACATGTAGTAAATATATAAATCTCATTACCTAAAGAAACTATGTCAGCCATATATATGTATTGGATCTATCTGTGAATTATATGCATGCCTAGCTCTCTACATACTTACCCTTTGTCTTATTTATTAATGAACATATGTGTATATACATATGCATATATGTGTGTATATGAGTTTATGCCCATACATACAGGTGCACACATGTGTACAAATATACAGATAAGATAAAGGATGAATATGTAGAGAGCTAGGCATGTGTATAGTTTTACTTACTTTAAATCATAACAGTTTATCTTAGTGTAAAGAACATGTATGGACATTGGCCTCTTATAATTCAAGGCTCCACTACAGCTCTATCACTTAATAAGTTATTTGAATTCCTATACTTTTCTGAAGGGAGAAGGGCCTGTTTAGTAAGGCACCCGTCAGGCATTTAATCCCAGACTGATATTTAATCTTAACTCCCCACTAACCTGCTAGGTAAGGATGATAAAATCTTTACCTTCTAATGAGGACCTGAAAGGCTGGGCCTATCTTTTTATATGTTGATGCCATTGTAAGCCATCCCCAGGCTCTCTCACAAGACATTCTTTAATGCAAGACTAAATAATCACAGCTCTAATTTAGTATTACATGTTTTATGTGGACAAAGTATGTGAAAAGTGTGAACAGAGCACTTATCTGCCTAAATTTAACTATCCAAAAGTCAAAAGTAATGCTTTTTTGGACTTTAGACCCCAAATTGGGAAATACTAACATTGCCAACATTACATACTACTAGAAGAGAAATATAATATCCCAATAATGTTTTGAACTAATTAAATTTAAAATATTGTTATTTAAAATTTTCTTTAGGAAATAAATAATATTTTTAAGATAATTTCCTTTGAGTGAGCATAATTAGGACTGCTAAGAACAACTGAAACATTATTGCCAATAAAACTGATCCTTTAGTAAAAATGATCCACTATTAAAAGCAAGTTTTTTTATTTTTTTTTAAATCAAATATTAAGTGCTTTGGGAACCAGCATTTCTCAGTGTAGGAGAAGAGAGATACCATGTAATATAGAAGTTAAATAAAACCCTGAAGTACAAAATTTAAATTGGATATGTCACTATGAATTCTTGATGTAGTTTATTTTTAATATGTATATATTCCAAGTGCTGTCCACTGGAAGAACAAAGAAACAATGGGGAGCCCAGTAGCCATGAACACTACTAGCGTCATCTCTATCTGTCGTTTCTCACTCAAAGGAACTAGAGCTCCTTGGAGAAATTGTTGCCCCGGATTTGGGGCATGGAATGTATAAGATTATGACAGAGCATCTTGTCAAATCAGAAAGAAATCTTGTCTAATGGACTTAGGGGCCAACTTGAAAAGGTTCTCAGTAACTAAATATGAAACAATTTGAGCAGTAATTAGAATAGTAACTGTAATAAATTAAAATACATCAAACATAGTTAAATACGTGAATTCATAAGGATATCAAAAAATCAGTCACCTTGGAAGGAAACCAAATTATGATTTTGAAAATTGATTAAGAAAAAAAATCAAAGATTTACCCTGTCTTTCCTATACAAACTATACTGGCAGATGAGGAGAGGTTTGTCTTCATACAAGTATCAGCTCATAGATGAAGAAAGGTTAGGATGATAGACTGTCTCCATTTTGTAACTCCAAATAACTAATGGTTAACCTGAATAATATTGCCATTGAGATTCTCGTGCATATTTCCCAATTCTCTGGGACACACTCAAGGTTCTGGGGCATAGACAATGCACAAGTTCAACTTCACAAGATAATTCTAAGCTATCTTTTACTGTAGTTCTCCCAAATTATACTCATTATAATTTGCAGTTTAAACCAAATTAGCACTTTATAAAGACTTCCATTGCTTTGTAATTATTCTTTACATTTTTCTATGAAGAAATGGAAGTGGCCTCTTCAATTTTCTATTCGGAAATTAGCTCCTATTGTTTTCTCAGCCCACATGGTTTCAGTGGGAGTTAGCCTCCTTCGCACTCCCCAGACATACCCACGGCCCAGCCCTGGCCCATTCCCCAGGCACAGGTCAGGAGGGACAGGTGACTCAAATTATACCTCCGGTTGGTTCAATGAGACCTAATTTCACAATTTTTGTTGGGAATTTGGGGGAAAGGAGCTTTTGTTGTTTTACTCTGGGGCTTCTGCACTAATAGGACTATGCTTAGAGGTGCTGACGGTCACGCAAGTGCAGGTATTAGAACTGCCTGAGAGTAAATTCAGCACAGAAGGAAGGAGAACCAAATGGAGGAAGAGACTGATTTCTGGATCCAGCCTCTGTCAGAAGCCAGTTAAATTCTCCAGGCTTCTTCAGTGATATAAGCCAGTCTCCACTCTGCACCCCTAGCCCTGACTCACACATGATTTATTCAGGAATTTATCATCCCCCCCTTATGCTAGGTTTAAAGATACAGCAATGAACATCCTCCATAAATGTTTACTTGTTTTGATTTTTATTTGAATAATCTTTGTATTAGAAAATTATAGTGTTAGCCTTTAATAATCTTTAATAGAGATATACTTAGAAATAAACCAGTTTCAAACTTCCTCAGAAGCAATTGATCAACATGTTTGTTCAGTATGTTAAAAATATTAAACCAAACTCTTGTATTCTGGTACAGAATGTAAAGAAGAGATGGTCTCTATTGTGGAGTCATTTGTTATATCATCTAATAGAAAAGATAACACAATTGCAGGGGGGAAACCTTCAAGTTCCTAAAGCTGACAATACACACAAACACAATATATATTTCAGAGAGAGAGAATGCAAAGATGTGTGTGCATTTCCTACGAAAGTTCTGGACCAGTGGCTGGTTGCAAAGACCAGCCTTTTAAGGGGCTTCAAAGCAAAGGAGGCAAAGTTTCATGATGATGTAGTTGGGACCTAGAGCACATTTCTGAGAAGAAAAGTTGCATTGTTAGGTAAATATTTCTTGCTTCTGGGATTAAGATGAATTAATAAATAAAAAAGAGGCATTGGGGCTCCTAGAGATATTTCTAGCAAGAAATAATAATTTTGTGAACCAGGATGGAGACTGCAGAAATTGAAAAGAAGGAGATGAAGCAAGTCTAAATGTTATCGAGGGAAATAGTCTAAAAACTTGGGAGAAAGCTGGACGTAAAAGTCTGCAAGCTTTCAAGGTGGATGGGCAAGGAGGTTGGCAGTGGGGTAGTGTTTACACATTACTTTTCCTAATGCAAGCTTTTTGTAGGTCAAAGCTTAGGGTTTTAGGATAATTTTGTGCTTTTTGTTTGTTTGTTTTTGTTTTTGTTTTTTGTAGATGCACATTTTGTAAATATTTAGTATTATTCTCCTCCCATATTCCAGTACTATGGTCTGAATGCTTGTGTCTCCCCAAAACTCATATGTTGAATTCCTAACCCTGAATATGATGGTTAGGAGGTGAGGCCTTTGGGAGGCGATTAGGGCGTCCTCATGAGTGGGATTGGTGTTCTTATAAAAGAGACTCCAGAGCGATTTCTTACCCCATCCCACGTCTGGACACAATAAGCAGTCAGCGATCTGAAGAGAGTCCTCACCAGAGCCTTGCCATGCTGCACCTGATCTTAGACGTCCAGCCTCCAGAACTGTGAGCAGTAAATTTCTGCTGTTTATAAGCCAAACAATCTGTGGTGTTTTGTTATAGCAGCTCAAACGACTAAGACATCCAGTAATATAAGAAATTTTGATACTATCTCCATCTGAACTATTAAGGGGCAACACTCTATCACATAGTCCAGGAAAGGAGCATGACTGGGAACGTGGCCAAGGGAAACGAAGCTACCTTTCAGATAAACGGGATGTCTCCTTGTCTCAATGTCCAAAGCTTGAAATACTTAGGTGGCCTCAACTCAGTGATAGCCTGCTGTGTGTAGGCCGGGGCCTAGAAGGAAGCAAAGGGAGGATTGTTAGGTGGTTCATCTCACCTGCAAACACGGAAAAAAATGTGATTTTCCACCTTTGTGTGCAGAGTAAAGAAAAGGATTGAACCCTGGGTGGCAACAATGACCAGGCATTGTCTTCGTGATTACACTTGACAAATATAGGATTTTTTAATCATTTAAAGGTAATTCTATTATAAAGGATTGAAATAATCCAGTTTGGTCCAAACCTTTCTGAAAGAAAGATACAGCCATTTCTATGATTTATTTATTTTCCCTATAGAAACCCAAATCCACCAATAGAAATATTGAAAAGTCTGAGGGCATCACACCCCTAGTCTACTTCAGTGATGAGAGCGTGAGCACCAGAAATCTGGGGTTATTCATCAGTTCTGAGAAAATCCTCGAGATATAAAGCTGGCTTTATGGTAGAATTTAGTCTGATCACTACATGAGAAATGAAGCACCGTCTAGAAATATGAAAGGAGGAATTCAGTGAAATCTCATTCAACTCTAAATAGTCTGACTGGGTTTTTGTTTTGGGGTTTGTTTGTTCGTTGCAGTTTCTCTGCTATGAACCTATAAACAAACCAAGCAGACAATTTTGGAAAGCAGAGTGTTCATAATCACAGTAACAGGAAACAGACCACTAGGGGGGATTGTTAAGCCGTTTTGTGCAAAAAGAATGACTCTTAACTTCTGAAAATGATTGCCATTTCATTCTTTTAAACTGTCATTAGTCAACTTTAAGTAGGTGCAGCACACCAGAACTGGAATTCAATCTTTGTAAGCAAACTCCTATCTCCACCAGAAGCGATCAAATGCCAGTAAACATCCCTTTCTTGTTTTAATTGCGAAAGGATTAATGCAGGCTTTGAAGAAATAGCTATTCCCACTACCTGCTTCCAGAAGCAGCTGTTCTCACAGCATCTAGGCAGGTGCAGCCCAGAAGCTGGGCCCTGCCCTTATCATATAGCGGGCGGTATATTTGCAGAGTCCAATGTGTGTGTGTTCAGCTCTGAATTAGTCAACTTTGTTATCTAAATTCTCCTAAACCCAAAGCCTAACAAGAAAATAGCAAAGAGTAATTCCCCAACAATGATTACAGAGGGACGGGGATCAGAGGGAAATGCGAGAGGCCAGACTAAATGAAGCATTTTTCAGACAAAGAAGCAAAACGAGAGAGAGAGAGAGAGAGAGAGAGAGAGAGAGAGAGAGAGAGAGAGAGAGAGAGAGAGAGAGAGGCTAAAATGTACATGTGGGAATTGTTTAAACAAAATACCAGTGTTTTTTAAATTGCTTCTCCAGCAGATAAGATTTCTTGCTTGCAGTGTGTTAATAATCATTTTCAAATCGGTAACTAGAAGTCACTCCCAGAAGGTCCTAGGGCTTGGTGTCAGTAAGGACTCTTGAAGGATGCGTTGGAAGAGAGTGTGCTTGAATAGGGCGAGAAAAGGGACTGGGTGTGTTTGGGGAGAGGGTATACGTCCATAAGGCTCACAATTGTTTCAGTCGTTAAACACCGATATTTAATTTGAGTTTAGTAATCCAGAGCACTATTATTTGGGCCCAAGCAAAAAGGGGGAAAAAAAAAAGAAAATTAAATACTATAATAAAAGAGCAAGGAGGGGCCAAGGTGCTTTGGGCACAGAAGGGCAATAAAGGAGTCTTTATAACTGCTGGATGGTGGAAAATGCTTTCTACCCCCGCACCCCCTGCCAAGCAGAATGGCAAATTCTGTCCCCTTTTTTTTCCCTCTTAAAGCATGCTAAAAGGAAAATTCTTCACAGAATCTTAAAGAACTTTTTCGACACAACAGCTGCAAAATCTATTTTCTAAACAAAGATTTATACATATTTATATGAGCTTAATCCAGATTTTTTTTAATAAATCATCCTCAGAACTGCAGAGGTAAACTATATGTAAATACCTCAAGTAATAGGCTTGTAGTGCAAATCACATCATTTTATCTTCAATTTTGCATTCGTTTTTCTGGCTTAAAGGTGCATCAGAGATATGCATTTTAGCATATTCAGAACACGGGGCGTGAAATTAAATGTTTGACAGAGTGAGAAAAATATACAGACTTTGGAGATGCCTTAAAAATAGTAATTTATGCAGATCTAGAGGAGTGAAATCATTTGCAATGGAGTGACCCTCTCTCCAGGAATTTTGTGCTCAGTGTTCTTCCCTAATCTCCCGCTGTATCTTCATTTTTCATTGAACTAGCCAGTTTTCTGCGAAGCCGTCTTGTAGATAAGGGGAGTGCTAAAGAAGAAGAAAGAGGACGCTCGGTGGGTCCGTTTCCATTGCACTTTTACCCAAGGCAATGGGCAGAATTTAACGGATTCCTTCCAACATATGTTTTTGCCAGATAAGTAAACAGTGTGTGTCGGAAATGAAAAAGCATTTGCAATTTAATGACATTACAGCTCTCAGCTTAGGCTGGCGTGCTGCGAGGCGAAAAGCAGAAAAAGAGAGGAGAGTAGAAAGAGAAAAAGAACAAAGTTCATCTTCCCTTTTGTGCATTTTTATCAAGGAAAATATTACTTCTTTCCCCCTCTTGTTCTCTTTTTCTTTTTCGTCTTTTGGCTTTTTTGTCTCACTCATTTACATTTTTCTTCTTTTCTGCCTTTCTGTCCTCTGTTCACTTTTACATTTTCCTTATATTGCCACTGACTCATTTCTTTTTTCTCTCCATTGTGTCTCTTTATTCATCTATTTTGGCCATTCAGTTTTACCTTATAAGAAGCTGTTTATCCTACAGTGTATCTTTTTTCCTGTGTTGTACTCCTAGTGCTATAGCTCAGAGTCAACAGGATTGTCGGAGGGATTATAACGTTTCATTTCAAAGCACTGCAAATCTGCTCTCTTGCCTTCCGTCCCTGCTCCTGTTTCC
Source organism: Eidolon dupreanum (assembly GCA_028627145.1). Lineage (NCBI taxonomy): Eukaryota > Metazoa > Chordata > Mammalia > Chiroptera > Pteropodidae > Eidolon > Eidolon dupreanum. The sequence continues at coordinate 30,395,192 of CM053508.1, forward strand.
TCTGATACTTGTCATTTTATTTTACATTCATTGCAGTCTTTAGTTTTACCCCCAGACATCACAGCACCCCGATGTCTAACCACTGATACTCACTGTCTTCGCATTGCATGTTGTTTCTGCAAGGCTCTAGAAGTTTAACCTTGAGAGCCATCTTCTCATGCCCTCGGTTAGGTTCGAATGGGTATGGACAGTGAACATGTGGTCAGAATTGGTTCTTCCAATGCCTAATGGCCAGGGCAGGGTATCTCGTAGTGGATGTTTATAATGGGCCATCTTCCAATAGGAAATGAGCCCCATGTACTGCAGCCGTATTTGCTGCTGCTTTTCCTTTGTGTAAGGGTGATTACTGAAATATGTGTATATTTGAGTTCTGGATTGTGTAATTGAGTGTGCATATGTGTGTAAACTGGACTATCTGATAGGTGTACACAGGAGGTTGTATGGAGTTGTTTAAGGCGGTGTACAATAAGTCTTTGAGTACAGGCATGTATATAGCATGGCTATCTTTCAGCTTTGATTCTACCTTAAATTCCAGAAGTAAAAGCTGAATGAAAAACCAACATTTTCTCTCTGCTGAGGTCCATAGCATTTTTCTTTCTAGGATGATTTTGACTGTACCTTTTACAAATAAGAAAAAGATTTTTCACCCAGTCTTCCTTTTGTGACAAACTAGTTAGATGATCAAATGACCCCGTTTAGGAGTAAGGGATGTCTCTGAGTCATTTTTGCTGCTTTAAGATGTCAGTCTGTCAATCCAAGCAGTTCCTGAAGAAACAACTTTTAACATGAAGATTGGGATTCATCTTTACTTGTTTATTTTTTTAAAACAGTGCACATTATTTTTGATACTGTTATCATAAGCATTTGAACATTAGTACTCCAGATGTTTAACATAAATTCCATTCCAGGAATACACTTGCAAGTTATGTGTTAACCTGCAGGTTGAACATAATTGAAAGGACCTGTAATCAAATTGCAAGTCCTATCACAGAGATACTGTATAGACTTTAAAAAGAGGTTTAAATAAAGTGCTCTTGTCTAAAGACATATGCATGTTTTTACCATAAAATTACATCTTCCACATCTTCCAGATCCGGCACTTGGTAAGTAAAAAGAAAATCTATTTGGACATAAGGATGTAAAGTAGCTGGAGGTGGTAATTTAATCAAGCAAGGATATATTTCAATGTTTTTCTGGTCTTCTAGGCATTAGCACTTTAAATTCATTATGTCGGTTTGACAGATATATGCAGCCTTAAGGATCTAAAAATGAAATCCGAGAAGTATAGCCTGCTAGAGGATATATATTGAACTTAAGAGATTAAAATGGTATAACCATTGCAACAGAATGGAACATATCGCATTTCTCATTTTTTTCCCCGCTAAGCATGAGTATTTTGCAGATGTAAAATACAGTCTTGTCTAATTATAAAACCTGACTCAAGAGCCAGAGCTTTCTAACTTTTATATTGATAAAGTGGATATTAGAAAGAAAATGTTGGCTTCACATACAGTCTGAAGATGAAGAAGTCTTCTATTTGGGATTTTCTATATCAACAATTTATTAAGGAAGATGACACCAGTAGTTACATGCAGCCTACTGTTAAGAGACAAGCATCATGCATGTTTTTCCTATATAAGGCAAGTAACAAAAGAGCCAAATTATAAAGCAGGTCTTAACATAACTGAAACGTTAAATCTACTATATCATTATGTCAATTTAGTAACGTTAATGATCTGTAATATTAATTCATCATCCTGGAAAATGGGGAAGAGTTGCCATAATTAACTATATTAAGCCACAATTAAAAAGTCATCCGGGCTGTTGTAAAGATTCTAGTGATGATTAACCGTTTGTTATATTATAAACCTTTCTGATCATGTAAATTTTGTATATAAGACTGTTATAAACAGCTCTTCACTCCAAATTCAGATACGTCAAAAGAGCAGCCACCCACGGAGGCAGTGGCACCGACTAGACCCGTATCAGCCTTTCCATCACCGGCTGCAGTTTAACACTTTCTTACAGGGAGAATCAGCTTTGAAAGAGGTACAACCTTTTAGCATATCTACTTTAATTCCTTGCAGGGAAGCAAAAACAAGCTGTCTAGTGAAATTTACATATGTCGGACAGACAATCTACTCCCCTGAGATTAGGGTCATTGTTGAGAACCACATTTCAAACTACACAAAATGAGCATTTTGATATTTTAAAATGGAGATCTTATAACGTCTAAGCCTAAATCCAAGTTCCTATCACCAGATGTCTATAAGCTCTTAATTCTCCTCCCCACCTATTTGAAGTCTCTATTGCAGATGGGAGTCTTTAAGGCACGGACAATATCAGGTGAAAGGATAAATGGGACTATGAAAGGGGGAGATGCAGCCAAGATGACAACTGATTTAACTGCCAGTTCAAAGAATTCTTTTTATCCTTGACAGGATAGATCAGCTGGTGATAAAGAACTATTTTCTCTTTCACCTCAACTTCTCTTTACGCCCACTGTTACTCTCCAGGCCATTAATGATCATGAGTTCTTTCTCCCTCAAACAACATTTAGCATGCCACTATCTCTATGTATTAAACACCTTCTAAGTGCATTTATAATCAGAGATGGTCACTGCTGTAATAAGCTGAGTGAGTGAGGAAGTGTAGGTAGGTGGTTACTTGCATGCACATGTAACTGAAAGTAATTTATGACAACTAAAAATGAAAGTACATCACCAAATTGTTCTGAATAAGGGGCTAGGGATACGTATTTGCAGGGATGCATAAAGAACTACTACGTGTATTGGTGTGGCTCTGTTTTTTGCCTATTAAAGATAAGGCCCACTGCAAATCCAAAATCACATCTGACACAATATTGTTCAGCATTTGATCAGTTCTTTCAATGAGTAGAAACTGCAGTGAGTTCCCTCAGCAGATTTTTTTTCCACACCATGTGCCTTTCTGATATGTACTTTTGTAAAGATACACATACACTCAACACTCTGATTTCTGCAGTGTGCCAAATGTCAGCAGTCTTGACAGCAACATCAATGTACACTGTTACTGACAAGTCATTTGACAATCTTGGCCTTACTGATTTAAGTAATGACATGTGATTCCAACCTTTGCACTCAACAGGACCTAACAACTTGTTCCCAGAGAAAAATTTCAGCTCATCCTTGTACTCAAGCAGCCAAATTAAACATTCAGCCAAAGAAGAGTCATTTCCTTTCATGGAAAGCTGGAGGCTTCATGACCGTTGGCCAAAAAGAAGCCCCTTCCAATGTGGTACTGGATAGGGAAATAGCAGTTACTGCTTCTAATACAAGAGGGCTCCCAAGGAGCGTTCCTTCCAATAGACATTGCCAGAAGAAAAGCAGGTCTCTTTTGAACCCTTCTAGAAATATGGAGAAATTAACCACACCAAACTTACCTTCACTCCCACCTCTCTGGAGCAATTGCCATCAAGAAGCCTGATTTACCCTTCATCAGCAAACGATGCATGGGATATAAAGGTGAAAAGACATGGTTTATAGACACGCTTACAGAAATCATAGCACTAGCCTGGCCAAGATGTGGGGAAGGAGAGGGTCTTGCCCAGTCTTCATCCATAGAGGTGCGTGGGTTCAGCTCTTCTCTGTGTATTTTGAGGATGTATTCAAGGATTCCAAAGGCAGCCAGATTTGGGGTACTTTTCTGAGGCTCTCAAGACACTTTCCACGGCATATGAGCTAGAATTCTTGTGAAAACCTTTTACAATCCATTAGAGTTCACAGTCACAAAAAACATGCATGCGTTATGAGCTACTTTGTAGGATCCTTGTTCTGAAAAGACAAAAGTCACTCTCTCGATCCTGCCATTAGGCATTTCTGAATCACCCTAGTGAAAGTGGCCAGTGTCCCCAGACCCGACCACTCTAGTTAAAATGGCTCTTCCTCTGAACTTACATGGATTCTTCTCAATGTGTTCATGCTCCTTTTAGTTCACACAAGCCGTTGTTTGGTGACCTTTCCACATAGATCAGCAAATTCTTTGAAGGTGAAGGCCTTAGCTCCCATTTCCTTTATAGCACTGTTCACACAGTGACTCCGCAGTGTTTGTGAGTAAGTGGAGAGGAAGTTATTAAGAGAAAAGAGGAACACCTAGATGTGCTGCTGAGTAAGGGTTGCTCTGCATTTTTCATTTTGTGTGATTAAGACCTTGATATTTTGATGATCTCATAGTCCCAATGTGTGTGGGAGCAACAGTAACATATACTGGCATTGATTATCAAATAAATGGAACACACAGTGTGCAGACCGCACGGATTTGGGCCTGAGGATCTTCCTCTGGAACATTAGAAAAAGTTACTTCTTCCTGTCTCAGGTATTCATGAGCACACCTCACCAGGTCTTTAAGTGTTCAATGGTGACTGATGCATAGATCTGGGAAGGAACTTAGGAGTCTTTTGTCCAACCCCCTCATGAGGATGCTGCATCTAAGAAGAGTTAATTATCTACTGGCTATCTGGAGAAACAATGACTGGAAGGCAGAACTCTGTCTGTTACTTAGTCCTGTGCTTCTTTTCACTGCATAACTAGGCAATCACCTATATAAGAAATCTTGACTTGTCAGAATTAGACTTTACTAGTAGCTTTTAAAGTTGATCTTTTTGAAGCTTTTGATAATTTATTTTTGGTCAGTGGGTCAGGAAAGATGAGTTGTAATCAGTGTCCCCATGACTGTCTGCTGTAACAGCATATTGGGTTATGTCATCTAATGTGACACTTGGCCTTCCTGTGATTGTCTACATTAAGATGCCTTCAAACTCAAATATCAACTCTTCGCTAATCAAAATTGAGGTTAAGAAGATCATACAAGCTAAGCTCAGTTTCCTTTTTGTTTTTTAACCCAGAGGTATTTGGGTTGCTGTTCAATCCCCCTGATCTGAGTTGCATTGTGTTCCCCCAAAAGAAGTCAAGGTCCTAACCCCCAGTACTTGTGAATGTGACCTTATTTGGAAATAAGATCTTTGCAGATGATCACATTAAGGTGAGGTCATTAGGGTGGACCTTATTCCAATATGACTGTGTCCTTATAAAAGGGGAAACCTTGGCAGAGACAGACAACTCAGAGAGAAGAAAGTGTGAAGACACAGAGAAAACACCACATAAAGACAGAAGATTGGAACAATGCAGCTACAAGCCAAGGAAAGCCAATGGTTGCCAGCAAACCACCAAAGCTAAGGCAAAGGCATGGAAAAGACCCTTTCCTCACAGTCGGAAGGAGCCAAACCTGCTGATGCCCTGATCTTGGACTTCTAGCCTCCAAGACTGTGAGACGATAAATTTCTGTTGTTTAAGCCACCAGTTTATGGTACTCTGTTACAGCAGCCTTAGGAAATTAACATACCTCCCAAAGGAATGTGAAATGCAGATTTCCTTTGGTGGATTACTTTGTGTGTTTTGTTTTTTTCTTTTGCCTAAGGAAATTTTGAGGTCAGAAGCCTTACATATGTGGAGAAAGGCACTACTGATCATCTTAAAATGAAATTTGTAACCCTTCATTCATAACTGTTCGAACTCTGTTTTTCAGGAATTTTTTGAATTTCCAGTATTAGTTCATCTTTATTTCTAAATATAATTTAATAAGTATCCCTAGAATTTGGTATTGTGCTTGGTTTTTAACATGATAGACCCTCAATGAATGAGTTGTTAGTGAATTTAAAAGACTCTGTTTGACCTTCTGTTTGAAAGTGCTATAAAATACTTTGTGTGGAACATAGTAGGAGCTTTATCAATACTGAGTTTATAAATTAGAGAAGAGGCACACACACACACACACACACACACACACACACACACACACACACACATATATATATATATATATATGCATATGGATGACAAGCCAAGAGACTTTGTAGCTGCAGTTAACTTTATTCTATTTTGGTTCTTTGCAGAATAGAGGTAATTTGATTTTCTATTACATTCCAGATTATTTGGGGTGAAAGACTTTGTGATATTATTTGATTGTTTATTAACAAAACGCTGCCAGATAAGTGTTAATGAATTTGAAAAACATGTAAACAAACTTTCTGACACTTGTATACACCCTTTTTGAGGGCGAGGGTTACAGGGAAGGTTGTACAGTGATATGATTTCTAACACCAAGTAGAAAATTGTAAAACAGAATCTAGTGTCTTTACTTGACCTGAAGGTCTGAAAAAGCTAGATCATATGTGCCACTCAGAGAGGTTTATGTGAGACTACTTATGGGGTCTGACATGGATAGCTTTTCATAGGCAAGGGTTGAGTCACGTCCCTCTGCAAGGAACATCGGCCTGCCAATCCCATGTTTCCCCAGCCAGCATGCATCTTTCAGGACCCTTGCACATACCGTGACAGACTCGGCCAATTCAGGATGACATAGCCAACTGAAAAACAGAGATTCAACATATACATGCTTTATCCACTAAAGCTTTACTTCAGCTTGTCTTTCAAGAAATTAAGCACATCTTTCTGGAGTCCATAGTTCATATATTTGCTGAGAATGTTTCTCAGATATTTATATTAATTGAAAATTTATCATATTAAATTGAAATTAGTCTCTGACTGGTGTACTGTAAAGCTTTGCTTTATGCAAAATCAAAGGCATGAAAGAATCATACCTACAAGCCATGCAGAAATCTTGGGCTCCTGGCTGTCTAACCTCGATGAAATAGGCGAAGATGGTCAAAAGGTACAAACGATGAGTGATAAAATCAATAAGCCCTAGAGGTGTAATGTGCAGCATGGTGACTGTAGTAAATACTGTAATGCATATTTGAAAGTTGCTAAGAAAGTAGATCTAAAACTTCTCATCGTAAGGGGAGAAAAATGTCACTATGTCCAGTGATAGATGTTAACTGGACTTGTGACCATTTTGCAATTATACAAATATAGAATTACATTGTACACATGAAACTAATACAATGTTATATGTCAATTATATCTCAAATTAATTTTTTTTACTTCAGAAAAACAACAAATACTTTCTTAGTAGAAGAAGCATATTCCAAACTCATAATAAAAAATTATATGTTGTTTATCTGGCAACTCTACTCTTCCTTATTCATTACCTGACTGCCTCAGGCTCATTCTACAGGTGACTTAAATATAGCTTCCTCAAGGTGCTTCCTGAAGGTCTAACCCAAGGTAGTTTATTCTATTATTCTCCTTTGGACTACCCCATTCTCCTTCATCTCAATTTGTAACTATATTTTTATTTTTATTTTTGTGTTTATTTAATTCAAGCCTGTCTTCCCCATGAAGGCAAAGACCATGTCTCTTTTGTTTGCTATTATAATACCTAGTACCTGGCACTTATTAGACACTCGATAAATACCAGTTCATTGAAAGGAAGAACGAATGAATGAATGAGGAGGGGAAAGTCTTACTAAGATAAATTCCTTGTCTTGTTTATTTGTAGTTAATTTACTTGGTAGAATAGCTAATTATTTAAGCAGGTTTACAGAGAAAAATGAGATTCCTCAGGAGATCAATGAAATGGTCACAGAATATGTTGAGAGTAGTGTTAAAGTAGCTCAGGTCATATAGTATATAATTATGTGTCATAAGTAGATGTTTAAAGAATTATGTATTAACCATAGCTTAATCTACTTCAAATAATTTTGCTGATAGATCTGCTGTTTGTTCTAAGGTAGAATTCTGAATAGAATCTGAAAGGTTATTAGGTCCAATTCAGTTTTTAAAATGGTCAGATTGAAACAATCAGCATTCCCATCTATTGCTTGGAGAATGAGCTGCAAATAGTTCATTCAATTGGACATATAAACCCACCTAGTACATGGTAAAATATGTCTTATAACACATAGTTATAATATTTCATGGAGAATGTTAGGTTCTCCACAGCCATAAAGAACTAAGTGCCCAAAATGGCTTACACTTTTAGAGAAAACAATAACTTCAAAATCAAATAAATATGTTATTATCTATCAAGATTTTTTCATACTGCTTATAGCTTTGCAAGATGAATATTTTCTAATTGAGAATCCAAGATCAGATTCTGACTGATGTGTGGGATTTTTTTTCCTACTTAATGATCCATTACTAAATGTTGGATCACAGCTGTCACTCTAAGAACAATTTCAGAACAGACAGGTTAGGGTTGGATCAACTCAGATGAAATGAAGAGAATGGTTGGACCAACAGTTTAGATGGGATATTGGCATGAGTTTAATTTACTGGAGGATGGTTCAATTTCATTTCTTTTTAGCTTTGTAGCCATGTGACTAGAGTTATAAATTGGATATCATTCAACAGTTGCAATTGTATATATTTTCTTTTTTTTTAATAATGCCCAAACCAACTGTTAGATAAATTAAAATCTCTCATCTTAGTCCACTTTTACAGAATAATGGCCTCATCATTGATTCTACCCTGTTTTATAGGTTTGTTTGTTTGTTTGTTTGTTTGCTAAATCACAAGCTTATACAGTAAAAGATAGGAATGTGTGTATTTAAAACCTCCAAACATCCTCCCTTTAACTTTTTCATTTTTGCTGTCAGCCTCTATCCAATGTAATACTTTAAGGGAGTATAAGTAAGGAAAAATTGTGAACATGTCATATAATAATTGCTGAAGTTATTTATTGATATTTTCTATAGAATAGATACGTATAATAAAAGATAGTATTTGGCATTTGACACATTAACACACACTATTAAGATTAGATTGTGTTTTGGCCATAATCTATGGTTTACGTATCTAAAATATGCAAAGTTCTAAATGTATGCTTTTATTTTATATTATTATGCTTTAAATATGGCAGAAATGCATTTTCCCCAATATTCATCAAAAATGCAAAACAGTAAAATATGGTGATGGCGTGTTTTCATTCACTGAGGATCTGGTTCAAAATTTTAAAATAAACTTGAAAAATTGAATCCACTTGCTTAGAAAAAGCTGTCTAGTTTGCTCGTGTTTTGCTTTGTTTCAATTTTGTAGAAACAACTGTAAAGTCTCCACGGTCTTTTACAGAATATTTTTACAGAATATATTTTACAGAAAAAATTCAACCACAAATAGAAGCAAAAAAAAAAAAAAATTCAGTACTACTTGATATTTTTCACATATTTTAACCAGACTGTTTGGCTGTTTTATAAAATAATCTCAAAGCTGATTACATTTTTTGAGATGTAATGGAAGGCATTCCAGTCGTCTGCCACTCCTGAACACGCTGACAGTGACCTGGTACCACCGGAACATTGATAAGGCCAGCCTGACGATTCTGGTTCGCATCTTCGTCATGACAGTGAACTGCCTTTGGTGCAGGATTCCATGTGTCTTTTCTTTCCAAGATGCAGAAAATAAATGGAACTCTTCTTTCAGCAAATGTGGCAACCTGAAGGATGTCCAACGAGCTTTGCTCTGTAACTTTTAACATCCATTTACTTTTTTTAGTTGGTAGGTCCAAAAATCAAATTAGGTACAGTACTTGGTAGCGTTTGTTCAAGGAAGTTGAGTGACAGTTGACTAGTGTTTAAAAAAAAAAAAAATCAATAGCTGAGATGTCTGCCTTTGTAGGATGTCCGAAACTCAGAGGAAGATTGTGGGTTGTGTGTGTGTGTGTGTGTGTGTGTGTATGAAGTTTCCTTGTGTACCAGTATATATTTAGTAAATAAGCACTTGGAAAAAATTTTTTAACCTCATGGAGAAGAGTCATTATTTTTCTTTGTAAATTAGCAAATACGTTTAATATGACTAGTGATCTCATTCTGGTGAAACTAAATGGCTGCTTGCAACATAAACATGTGCTTATTGCTCTTTTTTAATTTAAGTTTTTTTATTAGCAATACAGTCACAAAGTTTGAAAACAAACAACATAACAGTATACACTGAAAGGTCTCATTTCTGTCCCCCACACACTATTTCCAACACTTCATCCATACCTCTTCTGTTTTCTTCCACAGTTTTGAAAATGTTCTTTATTTGAAACATAACCTGTCAGCACTTTTGAAAATATACACAGGTGAAAAGAAACCAGACAAATTATGATAAAAATTAGTGGTTGAATCTTGAATTTCCTGATTCTCAGTTTATTTGACTAGCTCTAGTATTTTGACTCTTAAGTTATGGTTCTTTGTTAAAATATTTAAAATTCTACACATGTCTATATGAATTGAAAGTTATCATTTTTCAAGGGAAAGTTAAATGAATACAGTTACGGTTGTTTTGTCTGGAGAGTTTTGAAGTGGAATTTTCTCACTAGGTGGCGCTCCTGTGCCTGGAGGTCACGAAGGGCGTTGACAGCTTTCTGCAGAGACACAGTGCCCCAACAAGCACACGGTTACTATGGAAACCTACAAGGTCACACGGAGAGAAAGGTCTCCATAGTTTCTGCTCTCTAAAGAATGATTGTTCTACTCATAATTCGCCTCTGCGCTATATGTGATCTTCCAAATGGAGTGAAAATTGTCGTTTCCTCTTTAGACTGGGAAGTATGTTACTTAAGGTTTGGAACCGGGCAGGAAAAAGTTAGGGTAACTGTTACTTTGACCTGCGGAGGGTGGGGCGGCGGGGGGGGGGGGAGGAGAGAAGCAAAGGGAAACTGGGAAAATTAAACTGGTAAGATGAATTTTTTTTATAGCGAGTTCCCTATGGCACATGAATGGTCTGGAAGATGCCCTCCCCATTTCTCTAAGGACCTCAATGTATGTTCAATAACAAAAAGCTTTAAAACATGCTTTGGTGGTATTATTATCTTCCTTAGGCATTGACATGTGTTCTCTACTAAAAAGGGATGAAGTGATTGAAGTGCTTCATTCTGTCTGATTCTCACACCCCCATGAGACAAGTAGAACATTAGAGATGTACATAACATAATAATCTTGACATTTCCACTTGCTGCTCAACCCTGTCAGAAAGTCAAGAAGTCCAGCAGACAATAAGGGAAGAAAAAAATTTTAAACCAAGACAGAACAAAGTTAGAAATACACGCATTCACTTTCATCAAGAATTCTCTGTCTTAATCAAACTCTCAGAATCCTCATAGGAATTACTCTGACTCAGCTCCATGTCTTTTTATACATAACTCTTCCACATTAAAATCTCTCTCAAATTTATCTTTTAGGAAACTGTCTAAATCAGATTACTTCCTAAAGTCATATGCTCTATTGGATTTGTAATTTGTAAGGGTTTATATGTCACCTTACCCTGGGACTACCTCAGGTCATGTGAGTGTCAGTTCACCTGCTCAGAACAATTTCGAGCTCCAGAGGACAATGTCTTCTGGGTCTTTTGCACACAAGTTGTGACCTCAGGTCTCATTGACTGAAATACTATGTTTTATCAGGAGAAACAAAGAAAAGCCTAGTGTGGAAGACACTTTGGGAAACAGTCGACAGAAAGTTGGAGGGCATCAGCTAATCCTCAGGGGGGCTTCTCCAAATGACAGCTCTCCAGCAGGGACACAGAGAATGTGAGAAAGCCTCTAGCTGGTGACCAAGGTCATGCCAACTATTGTGATGATAGTTTGCACCTCCAGCTTCCAGAAACAATGCTAATACACAAGTGGCCCTTATTCCTGTTCCCTCGTAAGAAAAAAGAAAAAAAGAAAAAAGAAAACTCAACATTCTCAACCATCTGGTGTTGCTTTTCTTATGAAATGCCACCCCCACCTCCACCCCATGGCTCTTTCCTGGAAGTGAGAGGAAAATGGGAGCAGAAGAGAAGGAGGCATTCTCCACTCAAATGACTCTAAGGCAGATTTTCCCTGCTTCGATGATAGAATGTGAGATTATGGAGTGCATGATCTCAGGACTCCTTGGGGACAAGGAAAAATAGCACTTAACTCCTACAGGGATACAGTGAGTTGAGGTGAAGTGCAAGAGGGAAAGGCCCTTGAGATGAAATGCACGCCTGGCTAGCATACAGCGAGGAAGACACTACCTGGTTGTTTTTTTTAACCCCCTAAAGTCTCTTCAGGACAAAGCCTCTTATTTCCTATATTCTAATGGAACTAAAAAGCAAAAGAGAATCAGCAGAATCACCCGGTGTTTCTCCACCCCTGGTATACAGTGCCTTACTCCAGTGTGAGTCTAGCATAAATGCAAAGAAGGGTAGAGCTACACATTTCTGAACATTTAGATGGAAGTTATAACATACGCCATAACACTACTGTGTCTGCTTTCCCTTCTGCTTCTCTCTGCAGCTGTGCACAAAGGTATTCTCCACGGTATTCCTTAGCCCTTGTGGTTGAACGGTAGTACAATCTTTCCCTGCAAATGATTTTCCCTAGCATTTATCCTTTAATTCTTGCTTCTTGAGATGTAGAATTTAACTGAGCACACATGCACACCAAATAACCCCCCTTTATAATCTGGCATGCCAATCACCCATATGTGTTGTTTCAAGTAAAAAGGACCACAATGGACACACTACAACAGTTATTTCCTTTGGCCATCAAACTGCAAACATCACCAAATCATAACTGGTATTTATTGGGAATGACAGGTGGCGAGTGTGGTAATTATAATGAGAGGGAGATATAAAGACGTATTTGGAGCAATTCCTGTTCTTAAGACATGTGTAGTTAAAGTAGAAAACACAAGCACTTCAAAACTAAATAATGACTCAAGTTAAGCTATGATATTGGGCACTGAGTGTTCTGGGGGCTCTGAGGGAGACAGCTGCCCAGGGAAGAAGCCTCACAAAAGGCAGAAGAACTTGACATTGGCCTCAAAGAATGAACACAAATTTCAGCGAGAGGCTGGAAAAACCATATCTGGTGGGTGAATGGTGTGACTAGACAGGTTTTAGTGGAGTCTATGAAAACTGTGGGGAAGAAGTAGGCAATAAACTGGAAATGTGGATTGAGGCCAGATAGTAGAAGGAAACTAAGGCGCTTGGACTTTATCCTGGTGGTAATGAAGAGATAATGAAGATTTTTAATTAAGGGTTTGGCATGATTAAATGGTGTTTTAGGGAGATTACTGTGGCAGCAGTGAATTGGAGGGGAAGAAACAAGTAAGCGATTAGTTAGAAGGCTATTATAATCAGCCAAGCTTGAAGCAGCAGGGGTCTGGGGGCAATGGGAATTGAAAGGAAGGGTGGAGTGTGAGAGATAGTGCAAGGGAACACCCAGCAAGCTTTGTAGACTCTTGGATGTTCAGGACAATGGACAGCGAGCACTGGTATGGCAGACAGTGATGGGAACTGGGAGGGGAATCATTTGGGAGCAAAGGGGGAGATTGGAGTATTGAGTTTCCTGGGTTTAAGGGTAACTACGAGGTATCCAATATCCAGAAGGTAGGTGGAGATGAAAAACTGAGGCTCTGGAAGGTAGCCACATTAGGGACCTAGACCTCTTTCTTTTATAAGTCAATCTGATTTCTTTCCTTGGAAAGAACTGAAATTCAATGACTAAGCAATTGTGATAGAATGTGCATAATTTGGATGTGCCCCTACATAACAACAGGAAGGAAGAATCCAGGTCATTCTTTGAATATTTTAAACTTCTGGAAAAGTACTTTTTAAATAAATCACCCAAGTACTTCAAATGAATATTTTTAAAAGTTAAATTTCCCAGATAATATTTCCAAATGTTCAAATTTCTTCCTTCAGGGAGGCTCAGGCGTAGTGTCTAATAAAGTTCAATTACAGAATAATTTCCATGTTGAATGTGGTGGTGATTGCACTACCTACATGGAGCTCTGTAACTGCTGTGTGACTTCAGGTGAATGGTACAAGAGCCCTCATAATCCTCATAGGCCCTTTGCCTAATTCTCTCATGCAAATTAGAGAGAAGAGAGGCTTCCAGATTTCATTTATCAGGAAAGTGCATCCTTCTAGCAAAAGGAACCAGCAAGAAAAGGCACAAGTGTCTTTTAATGTGTGCTGCACAACCAGTGGCACATAGCCACTTGGAATTCCCCCAGACTAAATGGCAACTGACCCTTTTCCTTCAAAAAGTAGAAAATTGTGGATCAAAATTTGACCATGGTGAAAACAAAACAGCTTTGGACTTCGCTTTTGGAAATGTGAACTCAGCTGCCAGAATCCTCCCCCACACAATTCAGATTTAATGACCATTGTCTGAGTTTTGCTATGAAGTTCAAGGGACCAAACACATCACTGAATTTAGCAGTTATTTGAACATCAAAGAGAAAACATTTTTTTAACCTGAAAATCAAATAGTACTAAATAATTGGCTTCCAAATCTAGAAGAACAATTCCTCTTCATTCACAAATGCACTAAAGTAGTTTTTGCCCCTGCATGAGACTTTCGAGGGGAAATTGGAAGGCTGTCTTGTCCTCTGTGAATTTAGGATTTCCATGATGTCTGGAAAGTGATGGTGGGGGGCGGGGACAGTCTCAAGAGCAGGATCTCTGGCCGTCAAGGGAGTTATAACCACCATATCTGGTTATCATCCAGCCATAAAGAGCTGAAAATCCTGTTCACTGTCATCGATTCCATCAGTAGAGCTTGTACTTGCCCTCATTCAGAGGTAAGCTCCACTGACTGCTCCAGGAGACTTTGTCAGCACCTTGAACCATTTCTAGCTGGACTAGGGAAGTAGTGATGTGAGTTTCTCCCCTACAAAAGAAAAGTTGTTAACTGAAGTCCAATCTCAACTGCCCAAGACCCCTAGGAAGCCTAGAAAGGGATCGAGATCTCTTAGGCATCACCATCTCCCCACCCTCTACTCCCTCCTTACTCAAGAAGCATCTGAATTTAGCACTCAAAAATTTTCAATCCTATGCATTACATTAAAGCAATTAACAAAGAATCTCATCTAGGAATCCTGCTTTATTTGTGCTCAAACCTTTTTGTTGGAATATAACAGATAATATTAAGTAATCAGCCATCTATAAATAACCCAGACAGACTAGATCAGGTTGAGGAGGAATTTCTTCCACCTCCACTCCTCATAAGATAACAAGTTATCAGTAGAACATTTTTTCTGAATACAAGGTGGTAGGATTAGATGACCCTTAAGGGCCTTCCTACTCTGAGATTCTATGTCTTTTGATTAAGATGAATATACTTGCACACTGTGCACTGTGCCATGGGTCTACTCAACTGAAACTCTGCCTCTGACCTCCCCAGGAATGGCCTTTGCTTTTGATTTGGGTAAGCTTTATCAATAAATGTCTGCTGGATGCTCCAAGCCTCACAAATAAGGAAAACACACAAACATTTATTTTAGATATTAACTGAGTTGACCCCAAGTTTTCTGATGTACCTAAGATTTAACTTTCTTTGTATTTAAATAGTAACTTTTAAATTCCAGTATTACAGTACATGTACCTGTTTGCTTGCTAATAATCATTCTGAAGCAACATATAAAAAGACATTATGTAAAGAAATCTAATCTTGGTTAATTCAAGGTAACCAAGATCGAGAGTCTGGTGTTAGTTCTCCTTGCAAAGAAAGACAAAGGTCAAAAAACAATTTTTTTTCAGTCATTCTTGGTTGAAAATAAATTCTGAATTTCTCTTTTACTAATATGTTGCCCTTTATTATGTGTCAGAAATAGAAATGGTAGAGGGGTGGAATGTGATCTTGATATATGACTTTACTGCTCTTTCTACTAACTGCTGAATTATTATCGTTTCACAAAAAATTACATCTGAAAGGGAAGAACATGTTTTTAAATCTCATGGTCCCAACTGAATAGCCTTTGCTAAAGTTATTAGTAATTTTTTCAAGTGATAAGCTTGAAAATGCTCGATTCCAAGGATCTATATAACCCTTTCATTCTTCCTCTACTATGGTCACACACTGGACAGAAAACACAAGGAGAATGTCTACAGTATATAGAAAATATTCTATGTTACTAGGTATCAGGAAAAAGAAAAAAAAAAACATAACCAACAAGTTACTCTGGGGAAAAAACAGTGGAGGATAGGGTGGGGTAGGATGAAGATACTGTTAAATCCTTAAATTAACAAAAGCGAATTCCCTGGTGGTGCCTCCATACATTATGAAAGTGCCACTCCACAGCAAACTTAACCTCAGGAAGTGACTTAGGCACTGGAAAGAATAGACCACAATATTTCATGAAATACAGCAAAAACAAATTACCTCAGACTCAGGAACCCTGAGAGCACTTTCTAAAAGTGTGTGCTACAGGAAGGAGAAGAAAATTACCTTCTCAGAGAACGATGGTGGCAGAGGCCGTGGCAGGGAGTGGGTGCTGGCTTCTTAGCCCATTTATACTCACCTTGTGAGGGGACCTTATAAATACCAAATTGGCAGCCTCTGGGAACACCCTACTTGCTCCTGAAGGTGACTTTTACCTCTGCTGTGAAGTGGACTTCCACTTGGTTTGTTTTGAGTTTGAATAAAGATGAGGGTGACTTTCATGTCTGTTCAGTATCCCTGGGAAGCCTGTAGGAGCAGGTTTGCAAAGTCAGCTACAGGTTTGACTTGAAGGCACGGTGACCGATTCTAGCAAGACATGAGTGAATTTCAAATCGTTCCAGAAATCCACTCATATTCCACCTTCTAGTAATTAAGAACAGACCCCACTAGGTTGTTTTATCTCCTCGTGTTCCAGCAGAGGTCTCCCTTGGATCCAGGATAGAAGAACCATCCTGTGTCCTTTCTCTGGGCTTTCTGGTCTTTAATTATAACTAGGTCTGATCCTAGAAGGTGGAGAAAGGCAAGATGTTATAGTGGTTAAGATGATGCTTCTCTGAAAACTGACTGCCTGGGTTCAAACCCTGACTCTGCCACCTAGAGCTTTGTTACCTTGTTCTAGGGACTTAACTCTCTGTGCCTCAGTTTTGACATATGTAAAATAGGGATTCATTCGTTCTTTCACTATGACAAGTGTTGTTTATTGAGTGCTCCAGGCACAGAGATGAACAAGAGAGTCTCTGCTCTCATGGAGTTTTCCATTATAGTAGGGAGAACGGCAACAAACGAATAAATTAGGATGTTGCAGTAATAAGTACAATGAAAGGAATTAAAATAAGTTTATGTGGGAGAATGACAAGATGGTTGCTTAGCAGAGATCTCTCTGAAGAGGTGACCAGAATGACAGGGAGTCACCCATGAGAAGATCATGGGGAAAAGCTTTCTAGGCAGAGGAATAGCAAGTACAAACCCTAAGGCAGAATGAGCTTGGTGTGTTTAAGGCAGAGAAAGGCCAATGTGGCTGGAGCACTGTGGGCAAGCAGGAAAGATGATGAAATGGGGCCAGAGAAAGGGATGCTGGTGCCTGGTAGATCAAGGTATTTTATTCTGAATGTAATGGAAATCACCTGAATATTTTAAGCAGGGTAATGACATCTTATTTACATTACCATTTTGTGGAGAATGGATACAACAGGGCAAGATGGAAGCAGAGAGACTAGTACAAAGGCAGCAGCAGTGAATCATGTCGGAGAGTGGAGCTAGAGAGAACTGGATAGATGCTGGACATGTTTGGAAAGAAAGGTCAAAAGAAGTTGTTAACGGATTTGGATCTATGGGATGAAAAGAATGGATGCCTCCAAGGATTTTGGCTTAAGCACCCAGGTACTTAGATAATAGTTTCAGTTATTTCGGTGAGAAAGAGTAGAAGAGCAGGTCAAAATGGGGGAGGATCAAAGGTTCTGTTTTGGATGTGATACTGGGATGCATATTAGACGTGCGAATAAAGAGAAATGTTCAGCAGAATGTTGGATAAAACAATCTGAAGTCTAGGGAAACATCAGGGCTGGTAATTTGAATACTGCAGGAATACGTGTGGCATTTAAAGCCATGGGATTAGGTGAGCAAAGTTGGACAGAGGGAGAAGACAAGAAAATGCAACTGAGATAAGAGGGAAGGAGGAGAAGCAGCCAAGGAGACTGAGAAAGGCATAGAGAGGGAGTCAGAAAACCAGATGGGTGTGTGTCACAAAAGTCAAGAGAAGGGTTTTAAGGAGGGAGCCATCAGCTATATATAATGCAGCAGAGGACTGAATAATACAAGGACAGAACTGGCCATTGAGTGGATTTGCCAATTTGAGGGTATCGGTAATCCCTAGAGTAGCTTCTGTCAGACTGGTGAGGACAAAGCTTGTGCGGTATGGGGCTGGAGCAGAGGCAGACCAGGTCTAATGATAACTGGGTCTGTACCTGGTGGGTGGAGAAAGGCAGTGGTTAAGTGGTTAGTGAAGTCTCCTGGGGGGTTGCTTTTATGAAGAATAATACAGAATTAATACAAAATTAGGCGTACATGTAAATTCCTATTTAGAATGAGAAGTCATAAGATTATAAATTTAAAATGTCTGACAAATATCCCATACACAACAAAATATAGAAAAAAAACTTATTAATGAACTGTCATATACAACCCTATAATATTTTCTGTCCTTTTTGTCTAAATAAACTTCTTTATATTACAATGATTTTTACATATCATACATATATATGTATACAAGTCAACCTCCTCACTCACCCTCTAATATATTTATAAATATATTTTTACACATTGCTAGAGTACACAGCAGTCACTAGTGGGATTTTTTTCCTTCTTTTATTTTACTGGCTGAATTTTGAGTATTATTTTTTAATAGGAGTGTAGAAATCTGAACTATTCTCCATTATCACCTAGAGGCTCAGCTAGAGAGGCTGAACCAAATAGGTGTAACCAAAGCCTGCGAAATATGCTGAAAATCAGAGAAAGGAAAAGTCCTCTCTGATATTCTATTACACCAGGCTTTCTCAACCTTACACTGTTGACATCTGGGGCCAGACAGTTCTTTGTTGAAATCTGTCTTGTGCTTTGTGAAATGTTTAGCAGCATCCCTGTTCAGTACCCACTAGATGCCAGTAGACAACCAAAAATATCTCTAGATGTTGCCAAATGCTCCCTGGAGGACAAAATTGTCCCAGTTGAAAGCCACTGTGTTACACTAAGTGTGTGTGGTCCTTAGTGGTCCTTGGTTGACCTTTTCCTGCTGTGAACTAGTGGTCCGGTATTATTTGCATTTATCCCAGAGTTCTTTTCAGTTTTTGCTCTTTGACAGAGGCTTGACTTTTATCTCTAAGAGAAGTTATGCAGGGATAAAAATGTCAGGGCACCTCTTCACCCTCCTTGCATCCCATTTCTGACCTAGAATCTCTCCCTGCAGTCAGAACCTTCAGCATGCTGAAAAACTCAGAACTCTCAGAAAACAAACCCTGGCAGGACACATTATGTCAACAGAACCTTAAAGAGTGAGAAAGGATTGAGCATGAAAGGCCTTAACTAATCAATGATTAGGACAAAGGAGTGATTTGTGAAAGTTGAGCTAATTAGTTATTTTTTAAATGACAAAAACAAGCATTATTTTAGGCAGAGAGCACATTTAACAAATTTTGTTCCAAGAAGTAGTGCCAGTTGAAAACAAACATTAACTTTAAGAATTGTTTAAAAAACATAAGACCAACATCAAGATGAAGAGGATGATATATGAATGTTTGCACAGACCATATTTAAACTTTCTAACATAAAAGACAACCATATGCAAACCAAATGCCACCGTGAGATACCACTTCACACTTGCTGGATGGCTAGAATCAAAGAAACTGAAAATCACAAGTGTTGACAAGTATGTAGAGAAACTGAAACCTTCATATACTGCTGGAGGGAATGTAAAATGGTGCAGCCACTGTGGGAAACAGTTTGGCAGTTCCACAAAAGATTAAACATAGAGTTAGCTTATCACACAGCAATTCCATTCTTAGGTATATATCCAAGATAATTGAAAATATATGTCCACACAAAACTTGCACATGAATGTTCATAGAAGCATTATTTATAATAGCCAAAAAGTGGAAACAACCCAAACGTCTATCAATAGATGAATAGATAAACAAATATATGTCTTTACAATGGAATATTATTCCACCATAAAAAAGAATACATACCATGACATGGATGAACCTTGAAAGCATTATGCTAAGTGAAATGAACCAGACACAAAAGGCCATATAGTATATGATTTCATTTAAATAAAATGTGCACAATAAGCAAATCTATAGAAACAGAAAGTAAATTAGTGGTTTCCAGGGGATAGAGAGAGGAGGGGATTGAGATTGCTAATAGATATAGTGTTTCCTTTCGAGGTGATGGAAATGCACTGGAGTTAGTGGTAATGGTTGCACAACTCTATGAATACACTAAATACCACTTGAAAATGGCAAATTTTATGTTATTGAATTGTATCTCATTTAAAAAAAAGATGCAAAAACCAAAATCTATCATTGGAAGGGTTCTTGGAGGTTATGTGGAACAAACATCAAGTTTTCTAGTTGAGAAATATTAAAGCTATTCCCCAAGAAATTATCTTTAAAAACTAGTTTGAAGTGGCTTTCTACTTTACTTAGAACCCACTGAGATCTGAGAAGGACAGCTGGCATTAAAAGCAGTATGATCCCCAGAACTGGGTGATATAGACCACCTCTGTAGCTTCATCATTTAAATAAACAAATATTTGTTGAGGATCTACTATGTGCCATGTACTTTTCCACGTCCTGGAGGTACATCAGGAACGAAACAGACAAGAAAGTCCTGCCTCTATGGAACTTATATTTTAATATAAGTTCTTCCTCAACAGCATTTTAGAAGCTGTCATCACACTAGTGCACATTTAGAAATCAAAACCAGTTTTCTTAAGAAATGATTGAACGAACTGAGCATTTTCACCTATAGAAAGAGAAGTTTGAGGAAGAACATAGTAACTGCCTTTAAAAGCTCTTTGGGAGGGAGAGTTACTTCATTCTCCACTGCTCCCAAGAGTAGCACTCACATTAAAGGGTAAATGTTACAGAAGTGGATTTGGAGTCTCAGAAAGGAGAGAAGAAAATTCACATTATTGCATACCTTCTTTGTGGTAGACATTCTACTGGGTCTTTCTACCTGTGTTATCTCATTTACTTCTCACAATATCCCTAAAGGTGCAATGATTAGCCCTATTTTCAAAGAGAAAATGGAAGCTTAGCAAGGTTATGTAGCTGCCCCAAGACCACACAGCTGGCCAATGACCGAGGTGATAGTCGGGTCTCTCCCGGACTGACTCCACACTCTTGTCACTAAGCCATGCTGTCTTTCCAACAATTAATGCTTTCAAAAATGTGCACATTTGCGGAGGGGAAGCTTTTATGGGATGTAAAGGTAGACCAAATGACCCAAAGCTTCTCTCCAGAAATACTTTGACATTTCACAGTGTACTTTCACTGTACTGATTCATTTGTCTCACTCTCTGAAGATGATTAAAGTGGTAAAATGAAATTAATAATAATCCACAGGTTGTGTGGGTTAAATGAGCTAACTAATGTGCAGAATCTAAACATTATTCAGCAAATCTTTACTGAGAATCTGCTTTGCGCCACGTTCTCTGACGCGTCACCAGCCTGGTCTTCATGGAACTTTAATTTTGTCTGACAAATAGAGAGCACTCCATAAGATTTAAAGTCCAGTCTTTTCTGGTCCCAAACCCACATTTCCTCTACTTAGGGCAGGCTACTCTCCCCATTTTATATATATTCATGTACTCAATCACCTGGCATAATTGTACTGAGTACCTTCTGTGTGCTAGGCACTGTTCTAGGCATTGGAGATAAAGTGATGAACAAAATGGATTAAAGTCTCTATGAGGCTTCCTCTAGTACTTATGATAAACAAATACAGATAAAATATATACGACATCAGAAAGTAAAAAGTGCTATGGAGAAACATAAAGCTTGGAAAGGGAATAAAGGAATCTTAGGAATTTGGGAGGTTGCAGTTTTAAATAGGAGGTCAGGAAGGACCTCACTGAGAAAGTAGAGTCCCAGCGTGGACTTTGAGGAAATGGAGGGCTGAGAAAGAACACGGGCAAATGCCCAAAGAGGGAACATACTCAGTGTGTAAGCAATAGCAAGGCAGGTGGTAACAGAGACAAGATCAGAAAGGTAATGGGGAACCAAATTGTGTAGGGCTCATGAAGCATTGTGAAGACATGATTTTCTCTGAGTGTGGTGGGAAGTCATTGCAGGTCTGTCTGCTGCATTGAGAACAGGCTATAGGGAAACAAGTGTGGAAGCAGGGAGACCAGCGTAGGAGGCCGGAGCAGGCAGAATGCTTCCCCACCATGTTCATGACCTAATTTCTGGAACACGTGCATATGTAACATTGCATGGCCAAAAAGACTTTACGGTTGCAGTTAAGGTTATGGACTTTAAAACAGGGAGATTGTCCTGAATTGTCCAAGTGGGCCAAGTCTAAACACAAGAGCCCTTAAAAGCAGAGATTTTTCTACAGCTGGAGACAGAGAAATACAGCAGAAAGAACTCAGGGAGATGCTACACAAGAAAGGGACTTGGTCTTCTGTT
The DNA here is from genome assembly GCA_028627145.1 of Eidolon dupreanum. Lineage (NCBI taxonomy): Eukaryota > Metazoa > Chordata > Mammalia > Chiroptera > Pteropodidae > Eidolon > Eidolon dupreanum. Next base: position 30,417,493 of record CM053508.1, read on the forward strand.
ATTAACGGGAAACCATGAGAAGCAACTGAATCCTGCCAACAATCTTAAGGAACCTGGAAGTTTCTTTAAGAAACTTCTCCTCCAGACCCTCCAGACAACCCCAAGCCAGCTGACACCTTGATTTTGGTCTTATGAGACCCTAAGCAGAGAACCCAGCCAAACCCTCTGGACTTCTGACCTACAGAACTGTGAATTAATAAATAGGTGTTGTTTTAAGTTGTTAAATTTGTGGTGATTTGTTAGGGTAGCAATAGAAAACTAATACAGAAATTGTAATAATTCATGTGAAAAATGATGATGGTTTGGATCTTGGATATATTTTAAAGCTAGATTCCAGAAGAATTCCCAATGGATGAAATGTAGGGTGTGAGACAAAGGGAGGAATCAAGGTGACTCCAAAATTTTGGGCCAGAGCAACCAGAAGGATGGAGCTGCCATTCACTGAGGCGAGAAAGATTGTGGGAGGATCCAGTCTGGATGGGGAGATTAGGAGCTTGGTTGCATCTCTGTAAAATCTGAGATGCCTGTAAAGCTTATAAATGGAAATGTCTCGGAGGTAGTTGGATAGGTAAATCCAGATATCAGGAGAGGTCTAAAGAAATAAATTTGAGAATCATGAGCATGATGATGTTTTTAAAGCCATGAGACTGGATTACTGCGGTAAACAGTATTATAACATTATGCCTCATGATATAGCCCTTTGAAGTCTCCCCCCTCTTGAATGTGGATGGAGCCTATGACTGTGACGTAATATCATTCCTACGATTATGTCACATTATATAGCAAAAGGGATTTTGCAGGCGTAATAAAGTTTACTGTATTCATCTTCTTGGGCTGCCATACAAAATTCCACAGATTGGGTGGCTTAAATAACAGAAATTTATTTTCTCATAGTTCTGGAGGCTGAAAGTCTGAGATCAGGTGCCAGCATGGTCAGTTTCTGGGGTGAGCTCTCTATCTGACTTATAGATGGCTACCTTCTCACTGTGTCCCTATATGGCAATGGGGAAAGAGAAGGAGAGAGGGAGAGAGGGAGAGGGAGAGGGAGAGGGAGAGAGGGAGGGAGGAAGGGAGAGAGAGAGAGAGAGAGAGAGAGAGAGAGAGCGCGCATGTACATTAGCTCTCAGACACCTCTTCTTATAAGTGTAGCAATCCCATTTCAAAGGCCCTACACTCAAGACTTTACTTTAATTACCTCTCTAAGGCCCCATTCCAAATACTATCCCACTGGGGGTTAGGATTTCAACATATGAATTGGGAAGAGGGGGAAACACATTCAGTCCATAACAGTTACTAATCAGTTTGCTTTGAGTTAATCTGAGTCGATGGGTCTGACCTAATCACATGAGTCCTTTTAATCTGGCTCTAAAGGGCAGAGGCAAAAGAAGAGAGAAATTTGAAGAAACAGAGATTGCATGCATAAGAAATTCTCCATTGCTACCACTGCTGGCTCCGAAGTTAAAGGATGGAGGCATGTGGCAAGAAATATGGGCATCCTCTAGATGCTGAGAGCACTTTCCATCTGACAGCTAGCAAGAGAATGGGCCCTCAGACCTAAAATCTCATGGAACTGAATCCAGTCAACAACCTGAAAGACCATGGAAACAGGTTATTCCCTAGAGCCCTCAAAAGAGAACTCAGCCAACTCCTTAACTTCAGATTTTGAGACCCTGAGCTGAGGACCTAACCACACTACATCTGGACTTCTGACCTACAGAACTTCGAGCTGAAAATAGGTGCTGTTGTAAGGCACTTAGTTAGTAGTAATTTATTATGCTGTAATAGAACATTAATAGAATCACCAAGGGAGTGAGCATGGACAAAGAGGAGGAGATTCCCTGGGGCGCCCTAATGTTTAAAGCTAGCAAAAAGATGAGAAACCAGAAAAAGAATATAGTAAGGAGTGAACAGGAAGGTAGGAGGAAAGCCAAAAGAGAGTGGGGTCCTGGAGGCCAATTCAAGAAAATGTTTCTAGGAGGAGAGATGACTCATCTGTGCAAAAAGTAGTGACAGGTTAGGATGTTGGACTTTTATAAATAAGAAAATAAAAACTCTGAGAAGGCAAGTGACTTGTCCAAGGTAACTTAAATGGAAATTTGTAGAACCTAGCCTCTAGTTTTGTTCTCTTTCATTAACACCATGTTGTCTTTACCAATATAATTTTTTAATTTTTTAAATCAAATTGAGAGGCAAGATATTTTGGTCTCTGTTAACTTATTTCCCAAGACAAATTCATAAAAGTTTACTACAGCATAAAACATTGTGACTATCTGACTGTGGGTCTTACTGGACACTTCTTTCTCAGGTCCAAACAACTGTTGTCAATTCTAGGTATGCACCTGAATCATCAGGAGAAAATTCTAGAAACATAGAGCCTGAGCTCTAGTCCTGGGAAGTTCTAACTCAGTAGATCTTCAGAGTGACCTGAGTGTAATGGTTCAGAAGCTCACATCAAGTCTGATGCTCTGCTAGGGTTGAGAAACATTCTCCTAGAACACTTCTTGTAGCCTGAGTTCAGGCAGAGAACAATATCAGATGGAAGAAGCTCACTACTTAGGTCTTGACTTTTGTTTTTGTTTTTGTTTGTTTGTTTGTTTGAGAATGCATGAATTCTGGGGTTTATAAGAAACAGAGGGAAGTAAGAATTAATTGTTGTTATGGGGGAATTCCCCATGCTCCCTTTATAAAGATTTGTATCTTGCTGTTCAGGGAAGTGTTGGAGCAGTGTCTCCATATTGTAAAATGAAGAAATGACACTTTAGATCCTTTGGAAGAAATAGGTTAGATGCTCACCAGTCCTCTTTTCTTTGTCTTGAGACACCAGTAAATAATTCCTTCCATTCCTTACAATCAGGTTAACATGTTGGCCAGGGAAATATGGGCTAAAGTAATGCTCATTGTTCCTAGGCATGGCCATAAAACCCTGCAAGAGCCATGATCTGTCTTTGCTTGTCAATCAGCTGAATTCAGGGAATCCCTACTTCTTGGCTTTGCAACAAAATGGAAGAAGTCTGGATCTTGAGTCATTACTTAGAGAGGAGCCACATGTCCTGCCTTGGGCTGACATGTATGAAAAATAAACTTTTATTGTGCTGTGCCACTGAGATTTTGAGGTTGTTGGTTACAGCAGCTTATATCAATCATCTGAACTAATACGGGTTCTTCTTGTATTGTGTGTTCAATGATCTCCTTTCTTCAGCTCCTTATATACCCCATAAGATACAAACATGAAGGACAAGACATGAGCCAGAAAATTTCTGACTTAATCAAGTATTTAAATGCTAAGATTTAGGTTTCTTTGAAATAGATCTGGCAGTTAGATTTGAATTAATTAAAGAGCCCATAGTGAGACTACACATAGTAAAAGCAGAAGAAAAAGCTGAGAATGATTAAAGCTACAAGGGCTTCCAATTGTTTGTAGGTCCAGAGGTGTTCAAAGATACTCCAACACAGAGTAGAGTAAATTATTACAAATACTTATTAAGGGCCAGAGTCTGAGCTAGGCACTGAGGGAAAGGAGAGGGGGCTATACTGATATACAAAAGTAAGTAAGACACCTCTGTTTTTTACACATATAGAGAATGACTAAATTTAGTTAAGCTAGTAAATGCCTAATAGAAGAACAAAAATAACAAAAATACAATGAAAAACAGAAAGGAAAGAAAAATTCCAAGTGGCATCAAAAGTTAGCAGGATATGAGCTCTAGGACAAAAAAAAAAGAGATTTGAGCATATCTTAATTTTTTTTTATGCCTACAGCACCTGGTATTCTGAGCATATCTTTAAAAGATGTGTAAGACTTAGGTTGGAGGGGAAGACAAAGGCAGGAGAATTACAACACAAATTCCTGAAAGAGGGTCACATAATGGAATGTATGTGTGTGGAAAGAGTAGAGATATAAGATTGAAAAGATAGAAGGAAAAGCTGGGGCTACAGTTTGTTGCTTTCTTTTTTCTCCCACAAGCACGGGAAATAGAAAATTCTTTAAAGCTCTGCAGAAGTACAGTTTCAATTCCTGTGGTGTGGTTATGGACCTTTTAGAAATCCTTAGCAGCAATAGACCTGCCTGGCAAGCTATAAATTTAGAGAGGAGATGGACATATTTTTATCAAAGCCTGAGATGAAAGGCAGGGTTATGAGTATCACAAAGCTTTACCAAATTTGGCTGTACCTGCAAAGCAATGGGAAGTCTTTTCAATTATGGAAGGTAAAAAGACAGTCCACTGGTTAAGTCAGGAGTGGTTTAATTATATTTTCTTTCAGATAACATTGTCTCTTAATACAAAGGAGCTCAGTTGGTAATGTTTTCTTTTAAGATTGAGGATGTTTAACATAAAACCTAAAGATGTGGTCAATAGCATAGTTCATCAAATAGTTCTGGCTCTCTACCTTCTGGGCACAGGGTAGAATTGTACTCCTGTGCCCTCTTTGAGGTTTGATGTGGCTATGAGACTTACTTTGGCCAAAGAAATGTGAGAAGTGATTTGTAAAATTTTGGGTGAGAAACTTTAAGAGCCAGTGTATGATTGTTATGCTGTATTCCCTACTGAGGCAGAGAAACATAGGCCAAGATGGAACGATGAGCACATCCCTGCAAATAAACTTTTGTTGTGTTAAGCCCCTGAGATTAAGGGTTTATATGTTATTTCTGCTTACTCTTGCTCATACTGACTAAAAAATCTATATTGCCAGTTAAGAAGAGATATAATTGACATTATAATTGTTTCCTACTGAAACTGTTACAATAATATTAGAAGACAATTGTTATTTGTTTGAATATTGGAGAATGTCTTTGTCCATTGGGGCTTCTATAACAAAATACCATAGACTGGGTGGCTTACAAACAACATAAATTTATTTCTCACAGTTCTGAAGACTGGGAAGTCCAAGATCAAGGTGCCAACAGATTTGTTGTGCGGTGAGGGCCCACTTCCTTGTTCGTAGATGGCTGGCTGTCTTCCTGCTGTATCCTCGCATGATGGAGGGGGCAAGGGAGCTCTCTGGAGTCTCTTTTATAAGGGCACTAATCCCATTCATGAGGGTTCCACCCTCATGACATAATCATCTCCCAAAGACCCCCACCTCCTAATACTATCATACTGGGCATTAGGATTTAACATATGCATTGGGGAGGCAGGGCACATTTAGTCTATAGCAGAAAATATTGAATGAATTCCTATCTTTCTGGTAGGGCTGCCAGCATCTCAAGGCTCAACTGAGTGAGAATCCACTTCCACGTTACTTGCTCTACTGGTGGCAGGCTTCAGGTTCTTGCTGGCCTTTGGCCAGAGACATCAGTTTCTTACCATGTGAGCTTTTCCATTAAGCAGCTCACAAAGTGGAAGTTCACTTCCCTCAAACCAAGAGCTGAGAGAGAGAGGTAGAGGCCGTTGTTTTGAAACATAATCAAGAAGTGCCATCTCATCACTTAGCCATAGTCCGTCTGTCAGAAGCGAATCCCTAGGTCCAGCCCACACTCAAGGGAAGAGATTTACACAAAGGCACGAATACCAGGAGGTGGGGATCATTGGAGATCCACACAGAAGCAGCCTACTAGAGAGAGGATGGGATCTAGTACCCAAATAGAAAGGCCTGCCTTGGCTGGAAGCAGGGATTATTGATCTGCAGTCACAGAAGAGAAGGCAGTGTTTGTGGGCACATAGAAGCTAACAGGTAGGTAGCTGAGGGGGTGAAGGTGTAGGTTTTAGCACATTAGCACTTGGAGTACCTTGGAGAATGGCAGGAGATAACATGAGGAAACAGTTCCATTTTCCTTTGTTTCTCTGCTGTCTCCTTCAGTATAGCCAGAGGGATTCTAGATCTAGTACAAGACAGCTCTCTACCCTTTCAAATCTTTAACCATGAAGCAATGTAAAGCATCACATCAAGTTTACAAACACTTTTACTTACTTGGATTCAGAAAAATGCCAGAAGACCCATAGGAACTATGAGCAGGAGAAGGGAACAAGAAGACTGGGAGAGAGGCATCATCTGAGGAATCCACTCACCAGCTAGGTTTTCATGCATAGGTTTCTCTCACTTCCAGAAATTCATGTTAAGCCAGAAGCCTTTGCCATTGAACATTCGTAGTTCAAGAGAAATGGCTTTTTGATAGTTTATTTTGTTAAAGCAGAAAAATGAGACAAACTTTTTTCCTTCACTAACAGCATCTCCAGACCTATCTGCTGACAGTCATGATAGAATGGATTTCAGCTTGGAGAGTGGGGTACACCAGAAATAGCAAATTATCAAGGGGCTTCTGTTTTGATTTTCGAGGATGTCAGAGGAAATCTTATTGTTGCCAAGACTGTGGAAGTTTCCTTCTTTTGGTTTCTAGTGAGGGGTAGCAAGGCGAATGAAAGAGTTTAGACTCTGGGGTGACACAGAAAGGTCTGGAATCCCAGCTCCTCCCCATCTGTAAGTAGGAAATACTTGTCTGGAAGGTTAGAGAGAACCCAGGACATGGCTTCTGGGGTGCCATTCACACACAATACAACTAGGCCTTGCACTTCTGAGAGGCTCACCTGGAATAAAATAGAGGTCAGGAAGAACAGTTGTTATTAGGTGCTAATCCCCATCCTGGAATGAGGTATGATTCTCTGCCTTGCTATCATGTAGACAAAACTTCTCCCAGTGCATTCTGTCCAACTCCAGCGCCTCCCCCTCCACCCACCCCATCTTTTAGCCCAGGACTCCAAGTGCCTTGTCCTTGCCCAGTCCTCACCCTCGTATGAGAGCATTTTCCAAGCAGGAAGCTCTCTTTAGCCAATAGAGAACCATCTGGAATTCTCCAAACCTCCTCCAAGGCTTGCACCTATGCTTCTAGAACCACCAGCCCATTTTACCTTAGGGCAGAGAAAAGGGTTTCTGGTCACAGACTAGAAAGGCCTTTCCATCCAAATTCACTGGTGAAGGTGACCCAGGTCCTAGGTGAGCAGGTAAATAGATGCCTCAAGCCCACAGGCGATGACAAGCCATTATTTTCAGGGAACACTCTTCGAGAAAGCCTGCATCTTTGTGATCTGGGTGGGAATTTGGGCTCAATTTCTTTCCCAAAGCTTTAGCAGGACAGACCCAACTCTTTATCTCATGGGCTGCATTCTCGTGACCTGGAACAAGCCAGCAAAAAAAAAAAAAAAAAAAAAAAAAAAAAAAAAAAAAAAAAAAGCTCTAAGGGCAAGTTCGTCCTGGGTCAAAGCTCATACCACCCACTGAAACGACCTGCAGGCAGTGAGGTGCCAGGTGCTTCTCTGAGGCCCGTAGGGGCACCGCCCGAGCACGCGGTCCTGAGTGTGCGAAAATCGACTTTGCTCTGCGTACATTCAAGGTGGTGCTGAGGATGGCAGCCCTGGGTGCGACGTGGGGCCCTGGCGTTTCTGCAGCTGCGGGAGTCTGAGGTTTGAGGAAGGCCTCAAGGCCCAGGGAGGCCTGGATCCAGGCTAGTCCCCACCGGCTGGGGTCAAGGCAGGCGAGCCTCTGCTTCCTCCTGAGCCCCAGGTCTGCTCTGCGGCCACCGGTACCCAAATCAGGCGTAGCCCAGGCCCGTCACCCGGTGGGTGCTTGCGAGGAGAATGAGACGTGGGAGCCATGGGCGGGGGCGGGGGCGGGTGGCGAAGCTGCCGAGGCCTACGTGTACACTCAGTTTTGTCACTTCACAACAGCTTCCAAAGACGAAGATGCCCTGGCTTCAGGGAGACAAAGAGGCCCTAAGGCGACTTTTCAGAGCAGAGGTGATGGGGGCTTTGGGAGTGTAACCGTAGATAATTAAGTATTCCCCGCGGCCGTCCATCGCTCGCATACATCAGACAACACGCCTTCCCTGAGCCCGGTCCCTTCCCTCGAATTCGCAGCTTTCTTTCCCGAAGGTAGGTGACGACCTCTAGCCGGCACACCCGAGGGCAAGTTCAGAGTCCCCTAGTTTTGTGCAGACTCGTGTTGGGTAAGGCTTGCCGAAAACTTTGGGAGTGAGGAGAGCACCTCACGTCCCCAAAGAAGGCATCTCTGTAACGGAAGTCAAGGCAGCTTTCTCGGAGGAAATGGTATCCAAAGATCCCGGGGAGTACGTACGCACAGATCTCTGCCACCCGCCGTACGCTCGGGGGTATGGGGGCGCAGAGAGACCGCGCTGGCTTCCGCGGACCCTCGGTCCGCGTCAGTACCGGGAATGTGAGACTCTCCTGTTCTCTCCCCGACCCCCAGACTGGCGAAAGGCAGCGCGAGCGCGCTGCCGCCGAAGGCTCATGTTTATTCACGCAGCCTTCAACAGCCTGTTCGAATACAAACTCATCAAGCGCTTTAACTGCTTACTCAAGTCTAGGCAACTTGGGCTCGAGAAGAGCAAGGAAGCCTCCGTCCGGGGCAAAGCAGCCAGCGCCTTTGTCCCGCCAGCGCGCTGGGCAAGCAGCCTCAAGCAGGGCGGGTGGCTGCCAGGGGGCATTGGGGCGATTAGCCGAGGGCCTTATTTATGCCCCCAGGCTCTCCACTCACCACTGGGACTGCGCACAAAGCTCCTGGGTTGCCCTAAAGTTCTATCAGGGGTAGATTTCTGAGAAGGAAAAAGAGCTTTAGTTTCAGATTCCCTCATTTGCACCAACCCCTCTTCTAAAAGTTCCATTATAAGTGTAATTTTTTCTTTATTTAGTTTTCTACTGTGGGTCTGAGGGAGTTAAGTTCGTAGAGGAGAGGCTGGCCCCAATTTCAGAGACCGCTCTTTCTCACGTGACTACTGCCCCAGGAAGGGGTCGCCAGGGTTGCGGGGACAGGGGGTGGGAGGACTTTCGTGACTCTCCCTCGCTTCCAGATTCCTCAGTTCCACTCGGCGCCTGCCAGAGCCTGCGTGATCATCGCCTCCCACTTCCCACCCTCCCCAATCCGCATCGTCTCTTCTCTAAATTGGGGCTGGACCAGCAGGGGCCTTGCGGAGGAGTCAGGGCTAGGGGAAGTCCGGTGGTCTGGCTCTTCCACCTTCTTCTGCGTGTCGGTCCCTCATCAGTCCTTGGCAGCACCTTCCCCCGGTGTTGAACCTGACTGAAGGCAAGAGGGAGGGTCAGTTGTGCTGCAGTTTTATTTATTTATTTTCTAGTCCTGATTTCTTTTTCTTTTATCCTCCCCGCCGCCTCCACCTCCAGTTTCGCCCAGCACCCACGCTTCCCTGAAGAGATTCTCCATCTCCTCTCCCAGGTTCTACTTGCGGTGTCTCACTCTTCGTCATGGAGCTGGTCTCTGCAGGCACAGTGAAGCTATCTAGGCCACGATTCGGATAATCCAGTTTAAATCATTCTTACTAAAACTTAAGCTAAAAGGAAGAGAATTAGGAAGAGAGTTTGCGCAAACGTTTGTTGGCAAGATGAGCGTGTGTTCGCGCACAGTCCTAATCCCACACAGTTTCCCCCAGTTTCTGATGTCCGCGCGTGTAAGAGCTCTAGTCTGTCGGAATTTCGGCGATGACTCCCAAGCCGAGGTTTTACCAGGTGGTCCGCTCCAAGCCCGGTGTGTGTGTGTGTGTGTGTGTGTGTGTGTGTGTGTGTGTGCGCGCGCGCGCGCGCGCGCGCGCACGAGCTTTTGGACGTGAAATACCTGCAGGGCAAAAGGGGAAAACGCTAGAGACTTTTCTGAACTCAGCCGTAATACCTTTTGGGGACTCTAGGGAAGACAAGCTGGGATCCCTGCAGATGTCACCGTGGTGACATTCCAGTAAGCTTGCCACCCCGCCCCTCCCTACACACTCCTAAGTTCCTGAGAGCCCTTTTAAAGGTATTTCCTCTTCTGCAAACAGACTTCTCTCCACTCCTGACCTCACGAAAATGTGGCCCCAGTGGAGCCAACAAACCTGAAAAGCCTCGCTTGGTCTCTATTATCCCAGGCTGCGCCTCTCCTTTCGGTGTTTCAAGCTTTCGGCGAGTGGCTAATCACCCAAAATAAAATGGTGGGGGTGGGGTGGATAGGGAGGAAGGCGCCCAAGTGAAATTGACAATCCAGTAATATTCCATAGAGAAAGTCTGAAGACGTCCTTGTAATTTCCCTTAAGAAATCTGGTTATACAGGTCGATCTCGGTAGGAGAATTCTTTGCCTAGAGGTTTGAAATGAGTAATAGGCTGTGTGTCTTCAAATCCTC
>CM053508.1:30432607-30753457 GCA_028627145.1 Eidolon dupreanum
TCAGGCTTTATTTAAACTCTTTGTTCAAAAAAAATGAACAGAGTGATAGTCGTATCCTAATTTACAGATATAGTTTAAACGTCTAATATTAAATTAGAAGATCACACAAGAAAACCATTTACACATAAAGATTAAAACCAATATTTAAACTTTTAAAAACTTTATATTACATAAAGCCAAAATGAAACTAAATACATGTTAGCCAACTTCATTCACAAACATTAGTCAAAATATATACATTAAAAAAACAAAAAAGCTATAATTGAGGAAGGTTATTTCCTCTAAAATGTGTTTTATCGTAATTTGCAAATGAATTGCAGATGATCTAAAAAATAAGCTAATTAGGGAGGGAACTCCAAAACACATTTAAACGGTTCAAGTTGGAGAAATGCTAGCTGAAAACGAGAGACATCTGTCAAAACAATTCTGTGGGTTTTTTTTTTTCAGTTTTGCTAAATAATAAATATATAATTACCACTCAGACAAAAAAGGTCTGATTTAATCTTAGATTAAATTGCGATTCTGAAAGTCCCGCAATTTTTAAGTTAACTTTGACATTTGCTCAAATGCTTTAGAGTCTAAAATCGACTCAAATTTAGGACAACACAAATAACACATTCTGATTCAGTGTTTTCACGGACATATACACATTACAGTCTTAATGTGAACGCAGCCATTAAGGGGAAAATAGGAACAGGGCCTTTGCACTTTTTGGAAACTGTCCGAAATCCAAGCGAGTGGACTCAGGGTGACTTCTAGCAGTTTTGTTTTTTTATTAAGAGAGAAAATCCAATTGACAACTTTTCATCTCACACACATTTCTTGTTTGCGTTCCTTACTCTTGAGAAAGAGCTCTAGCTCTGATTTGCATATGGCGTGATAAACAAAAGAAACCGTGATCATCTCATATACAAAAGGCCAGATTCGAGCCGGTCACTGGTCAAGAATGGATCCGGTCTGGCGATTCTGCTTGAAAGAACAGAAATTTGCAAAGTTCAAATAGTACAAATAGGGAGCAAGGTTGCTCAGAGCCATCCAGCTCCGAGAAACTAATGACACTGATCAGCTTTTCCCTTGTGCCAGCCATTTCAGGGCTAACATTTGAAAAGAGTGCATGCAACGCAGACCAAGGGGGAAAAAGGCGGGGCGGGGGGGGGGTTAGCGGGATGGGAAACAAAAATAAAACCGACAGTAAACTTCCAACAAACAAAACTGGAGAGTCCAACATGTCAAAAGTTATTCCTCTACCTCTGTGGGCCAAAACGCAACAGGTTCCGAAGTGCAAAACAAACACCAACTGCTGCAGGATACAACTGCCCTCTTGCTGGCTGCCTAAGTGCGGGTCTGAAATGATATTGTGAATTCATACGCACACTCGCCCGCGCACTCGCGCCCCGACTGGCATCTCTGCCGCTACCTGGCACCTATACATCTTATGTACATACAAACCCGGGCCCTCGTCGCGGGAGGGCGCACAGGGAGGCCGCAGAGCTCGTACCTATACATATGTACACGTGTGCACACTGGTCCTCGCAAGGCCGCCCCGCGGGGTCATAGCGCGGCGGCGTAGGCCGCGGGGTAGGGGTCCAGCTGAGGTTTGCCCATGCCTGGCAGCAGGATGTAAGCGAGCGGCGGCTGCAGCCCGGGGCTGGGCCACGCGCTGCAGTTGCATGGAATCATATAGCCCGGGTTGCCCGGGCTGGGGTGCGAGTGCGTGTGCCCCCCGGCGGCCGCAGCTGCCGCTGCAGCCGCCGCAGCCGCGCCGTGGAAGGCGCCCGCGCCGGCGGTCGGGTAGCCCAGCGACGACGCGTACGGGAGGCCGGACGACGACGAGGAGATCTCTGCCATCTTGGAGCCCAGGTCGAGCAACGAGTAGGGGCTGCCGGCAGCGGCGGCGGCGGCGGCGGCTGCGGCGGCGGCGGCCGACTGCGGGAAGAAGACTCGCGCGGCCGCGGCGGCGGCGGCGGCCGCTGCCTTCTCGGGGTTGGCGAGCAGCGACTCCGGCACCAGGCCGCTGCCTGCGCCCGCGTGCAACCCGGCGCCCGCCTTGAGCGCCGGGTGCTCAGCGTCGGCCACGCCGCCCAGGCCGTAGGGCACCGGAAAGGCGAACTTGTCCTTCTTCAGCAGCGTCTTAGGCTTGCGCCGCGGCCGGTACTTGTAGTCGGGGTGCTCTTTCATGTGCATGGCACGCAGTCGCTTCGCCTCGTCTATGAACGGCCGCTTCTCCGACTCCGTGAGCAGCTTCCACTCAGCGCCCAGGCGCTTGCTGATCTCCGAGTTGTGCATCTTAGGGTTTTCCTGGGCCATCTTGCGCCGCTGAGCCCGCGACCACACCATGAAAGCGTTCATGGGCCGCTTGACGTGGTCCACCGGCTTGGACATGCTTTCTCCGTGCCGCGGCTGCAGCCCGCCACCGCCGCCGCCCGGGCCGTCGCCCTCGGCCCGGAGGAAATCAATGTTGGCTGTCCTCGGGGACCCGTTCGGCCCGCCCGCACTCGCCGTACCCGACTTCGCGCCCCGGCGTCGCTCCCGCCCGGGAGAAGGGGGCCGGGGTACCAGCCTGGCACCGCGCCGCGCCCTGGACTGTCCCGATCTCTCTGGCCAAGCACTCGGGGAAAATCCTCTCTGGAGCACGATAACTTCTAGGCGGTGCCCCCGCCCCACGGTGGCAGTTTGTCCTTTGCTTTCTTTTTTCCCTTACTCTCTGGTGACGTTTGCTCGCGAACTCCCTGCAGGTAGCCGCTGCCCGTCAGAGCTCTCCCCCTTCTCGGCCTTTTCTCTCTTAAATGCACAGCAGCGTGGAAAGTTGCGTCGCAGAGGCTTCACCAAGTTGAGCCGAGTCCGCCACCGCGTGCTGCCAAGTGCCAAAGGGGGCTCTCGGCGGCAGGAGTGTTTGGGTTCTTCTCGGTGACTTTCTCATTTGACAGTAGCAGATGGAGGTGGAGGAGGAGGGGGGAAGGAGGTGGCTCCGAAGGAGGAAGAGGAGGAGGAGGCGGGGGAGGGTCCGGGCACACCACAGGATCGCAGAGCGCAGCAATGGATTTCGGTACAACACGGCAGCACCAGCCTGTGTTCCTGACTCCGGGCAGGGCGCGCTGATGGGAACCCTCCCAAGCGGCTGGGGTTGCGTGTTTGTGTGTGTGTATGTGGAAGGGGAACTGTCCGCACCCCCAGCACCTGCCTTGTGGGTCTTCCTCTCCGGCTGCCAGTCAGGGAAGGAGGTTGGATGAGGCTAGATCGCCGGGCCTCAGAGGAAATCCTCCCGGCTCGCCAAGGCGCCGCGTCTCGCCGTCCTCCAGGCCATGCCGGCTCCCCTCGCTCCGAGCCCCTCCAGGCGCGCCAGCCGACTCGAACTCCCAGAGCGCGTCAGGCGTGAAGGGCGGCGCTGCCTCGGTGCGGCGCCGCTGGGCCGGCACCCGCCGCGTCCTCTCCTTGCTCCTCTCCGCCGCCGCCCGGCAGTTGCAACTAACTTCGCCCAAGTTTCCTGCGCCGGCGCCGCTGCGCCCCTTTCGGTGCGCTCGCTTCGCAGTGTGCGGCCGCGTGTGCGCCGAGCCGGGGGCCCCTCTCTCCTAGTTTCTCCTGACAGAACCGAGCAGGCGCGGAGGCGGAAGGGCTAGAGGAGGGAATTTAAGGAAACCGCGCAGTCACCTCACTTCGCAGATCCTCGCTGGGGCTGCTCCTGCTTCCCCGACTCCAGCACAATGGGCCCCTTCCGGCCCAGGCCACCACTCCGCGGCTCCCGAGGCGGCAGGAGCCCTGTTACCGGGCTCAGGTGAGTGTCGTTACCTGCGTGTGCAGGCGCCCGTAGCCGGCTCTGGGTGTGCTTGTCCAGCAGCGGCTGAGAGTGTGTATATCTGGGGTCTTGCGGAGGAGGTGGAGCTCAGGACTCCAGGAGGGAGGAGGGACCAGAGGAGCCTCTTCGCTCCCACACCCCTAGGACCTTGAATTAAACAGGATCCCCACCGGCCTCCTCCCCCCTTCATACTCCTCCTCCCACCCCTTTTCACTTGAAAGCAGGTTTAGGCGAGTGGAGAGCCCGCAGCGCGTCGCGGAGTCTGCGCACTGTTTGGCGTTGGCAGCCCGGGTGTCATCCCGGCTACCCTGGCCGATCCGAGCAGCACTGGTGGCGGCTTTGGGATCCTCTGCCCGGAGGACCGAGACGTGCAGCAGGGAGAGTACCTTGCGAACTAGGGAGGAAGAGGGGACGCACTCTAGAAAATGTTGGAGACTTTTCCTAGCAAGAAAGTACTCATTTCCCTTGGAGGTCCTGATGTTACTTGGCACAGATGCTTCCCACATTTTTTTGCATAGGTGAGGCACCCAGTCAGAGGTAGGAGAGTGAGGGACTGAGCGTGCCTTTGGCAATCATTTCTAAAAGGAGCTAGCGTAAGCTGAGAATAGGCATCCTTGGCTGAATATTCAGCTCTTCAAAATTTCTGGGTGTTTTGTTTTTGCGGTCGTCAGAGCCATCTGTATGTTGATCTCTTCAAAGTACACTTAACTTACAGTATCTCACTTAAATGCAGAGCGGGAGAAGGTGTTCAAAGTCAAAAAGAAATAGGAAATGTTTCTCTGAAAAAGTAAAACATGCCAATCATGCCTTACTGGCATATTTCTATGTTGTTAAGCACAATTTTCTTTGGTAAGAGTAGTTTTTTCTTTATAATTGACATGATGCAAAAATCAAACAGCATGATTTTGTTTGCATATTTTTCTCACTTCTTGGTATGCTGCAGCATACTTATAACATAATCAGTCTGGAGATTTTACTCACAAGTTGGCCTGCCCTTCAAGGAGAACTTGCTTGCCTTCTTTCTTTGGCAGTTTTGGATTTGACCTAGCCGTGTGGTGTGTGCAAGTAGATAGTTCTATAAGCATTTAACTCTTTAAGTGCTCCCTGCTACATATGTTCAATTCATACATAGACATACAGACACAAAGCATTGATTGTAGTTATGAACTTAAATAAAAACTGTTTTAGGTCATCAGTTTTATTTAAAAGTTAGGCTTGTTTTATTGCTAATTTTAATAATAGAGATTGTTGCTTTAATTTTAGTTGCTGTGATGACATATAGAAGTGCAAATCAGTGAAATGTATAGGAGTCTGCATTTTTCTTAAGATATCACATTTACAAATGTTTACTTTGTAAAAGTTATGCCCTTGTATTGCTAAACAATTGGACTGATTTCTCTAGAACTATATTCCTTTATGGCTCTATAAAGACACTGTCATTCACAGACTCTGGGTGGAGCAACATTAAAACATTAGCAGGTGTAATTACATAGACTAAATATTAAATATACTGTTTTGTGATGATAAACTCCAAAACTGTCATCCCTGAGCTTTTAACTTACTAACATGTATAATAGGTTTGAGACAAAAATATTATACACTGTCATACTAAAAACATATGTATGGGGATGTAAGATATGAAAAACTTATTCACTAAACAATGTGAATAAAGTTGAATCTAATCATAAAAATTATCTTGATGTATACAAAAGCATAAGGATTGAGAAAAGATAGATTTGTTAGTTAAATTATGATATACTCTTTCAAATTTGTTTAAAATTATTGCAATAAATTAATACCACGGAAAGAAACGTTTGTATATGTGATTGAAATGTATGCTTATATGTACAATGAATACAAATAAAATACATAAGCTTCCTTTGATATAGTTTTGTAAATTGCGCAATATCGCCTGTTTGGTGATGTTAAATAAATGAAATTTGAAAGTTCTTAAGTCCAAAAATGTTGAGCTGTGCAACACAAAGGTGCTCTCCATACCTAAAAAAGTGGCTGTTTGTGTGCTTGTTTGTCTATGCACCCAATAAAATTTCACAGATTGCAAAATAGGAGAAATTTGGTTTTCGATTTCAGTCTTTAGGAGATCAATATTCTTAGGTATGCTTGCCAGCCATGGCAAGGCCCTCACAATAAGCCGTATGTGAAAAGAAGGCAGCGGGCACTGCTGTTATTAACCAACCTTCACACTTCTTGCCTGAATCTGGTTGAGCTTTTCACAAAGTAAGTTTTCATGCCATTCTCTTTCCTATGTACCCAACTGTAAAGTCAGTTTTAATTTCCACAGATTTTATGTTCAACTTGATTGTCATATATTTGCTCTTGCATATTTTAACCTAAAAATGAAAAAAAATACCAAGCTATAGGAAAGCGAATAGTCTGTGTGAGTAAATAGTAAAGGAAAAATGAAAGAGAATCGTAAGTTTGTTGGGCTTTATATTGTTAACTCTTGACTGCGAACACCCAGAGAACAGCGTACCTTGATCAGTAGTCTGTGTGGCCTCTGTATTTTCCTTGTGGTCACAGTAATACCTGTGCTTACAAATATATCTAATCAGAAACAGAGACACACTCAGAAAAAGTTTGCGAGTCTATGTAAATTTAGTATCTTTTCCCCCTTAAAATATCCCATTAAATGGTCTTTTTCAATTCTAAAACTTTCACTAGGAGGCAGCAATGAGGTTACTGGGGAATAAAAGAAAAAAAAAAAAAAAAAACCTCTGCAACACCAGACTGGCTTTCTTTTTCTCTCTCTCTGTTTTCTATAAAAGAGGGGAAAATATTTGGGTCCCAAAGGAAGACAAGGGATCAGAGTGAACTAAATAATTTTCCTCCATCTTTTCTGTCTCTACTCACCAATTTTCACCTAGAGGGCTCACCATCATATTTTTCTAGAACCATGGAGATGGTAAACCACATGGAAGTGACTGCACAGTAAAGGTGATTGATGCCTTCAAAGTGTGGAAGCCAAGTCATCACACCTGGAACACCAAGAGCAGGCAACTATAGTTAGAGAACTGTGGAATTCTGGTCATAAGCAAATGCAGTGAAAGAATTCATAAGCTTTCACACTGGCTTCAAAAGGTAATACAGCCTGTTTGTCTTGTTAAGGAGGAAATGAACAAACTGTGACAAAAGCCGACCTTAGGCTGTTGTCACAGCTCTCTAGTCCTACTCCTCCAACAACCTAGTTCTACTCCTATCAGCCCCCCTCCCAACAGCCCCACAAAGGGGGAAAATTTCAAACGATGAACCACAAGAAGCCTGGGAGAGGAACAGAGGAGCTGAATCAGTCAAGGCAGGAAGGAACAGATGCATAAGTGGCCCTTTACTGGTTACTGCCAAATTTTCATCTTTTTGAGATTTCTGTCCCTTTATTCTCACTGCTCTGGCCATACTTGAACACTGGGACTATACAGATCAATTATATACGTCTTTCCTCATTCATTTCTAGGATGTCATTTTCAAAAGGAGCTTTACCTGGATGACAGAGCAAGAAAAACAACAGTTCCCTCTCACTCCCTATTCCTTCCCCACCTCCCTGCCCCCCCCCAAAAAATACCTAAGAGAAAAAAGACATTACATTTAATCCAAGACAGAACTTTACAAAGTACTGATTTTAGATCCCCAAAACCCTGTAAAAGCAATGGAGAGATTTACCTCTCCAGGGGTAATGCTTTTTTAAGTAGAAGAAAACTAGCTGTGAACAAACGAATGAGGCGGGTTGGACAGTCATCCTATCATGTGTTCTGTGTAATGCAAAATCCTTCCAACCCATAGTTTTCAAATGAGGAGACTGGGTTCTGGTGTGGTGGAGTTATTTGGAAATATCATGACACATGCTCTGGTTGATTTTGAGAAGGAATAAACCTGAGTCTATGGTCATGCCACCCTGAACAAACCCAATCCCATCTGATCTCGGAAGCTAAGCAGGGTCGGGCCTGGTTAGTACTTGGATGGGAGACCACCTAGGAAGACCAGGTGCTGTAGGCATAAAAACAAAAGAATAACTCTGAGAAAAGGAGCACCCTTCAAGTATTCCAGCAGGGTAGTGAATAAGCCATGCTTCCAGCTTTACAGAGTCTCTCTGTCTGGCCATCCTCCCTTTCAGCTTCCAGAATGCCCTGCCTTGTGTGTTCCTCCCTGTCAGATTCAGTTTCCTATCTAAGAATGGGTCTGCTTTCAAACTCATTTGCTGAGCAGGTTGACTGTTTTAGAGCCATCATTTCTTGAGTTCTTAAGATTCTATATCTTTTACATACATTATCTTATTTAGTGTTTAGGAAAACTGTATGGGGTAAGAGTTACCTCAATTTGCAACTGGGGGACTGAACATTGGAGCAGATGAATAAGTAACTTGTCCAAAAGTTACTTATCACACAACCAAACTTTTCACACAACCGAAAGTGGAAGAAATGGGATTTGAACTAAGTTGATATTCTTTACCACCTCCACTCTGAGTTGGAGGCTCAGCCCCTTCCTGGCTCAGATTCTCAGTTCCACCTACTTCCTCAAGCCTCTCTGACTCATTCAGTGTCCTACTCCCTTTCCAATAATGAGTTGCAAACTCACAACAACACCCAAATCACCAGAGAGAGTCTATCAAAGTCCTGTCCTGGCTGCTGAGCAGCCAGGCTCCCCAAGTTCCTGTGCTTGTCAGCACGGATTTGGTCTCAGCTGCAATCTACTATCCCTCTTGTCTTGGGCCTCCCACTGCAGACCCTGAACAATTGCCAGCCCCGAATGAACCCCATCCCTACCCTTTCTCTGAGAGCCAAGAGCTGCTAAAAGGAAATCTCATAACAATAATATCTAATCTCAGTCTTTTTGTTCCCCAAACCCTAGTTATCCATCTTACCTTATTCCTTCCCTTTCTTTCCTTCTCTCATCCTTCTCTCTCTTTTTGTAAACTCTAAGTGCACAAAATTAATCACAATTTCTGATTCGTGATGCACTTTTATTTATAATTGCTCTATCAGTGGCCTATTTATTCATTTATTTGTTTATTTAATAATGTCACAAGTACCTATGAATCTGCCACCCAAAATGAAATCTGTTGATAAACCTATATCAAACCAAATAATCTTCCCAGTAAACAACATACCTGCCTCCATTAACCCAGTGTTAATTATTTTTATTCCCTTGATTTTATTTAGCCATATAACCTTTTTTATTTAAAAGTATGTTTTTCACCTTAATTTGTTTTTAACTTATGAAAGCTTTTTCAAGTTAAAACTTTTGTATATAATCTTATTGATGAAACATTTTATTTAATTATAGTGTTTGGACTCAATATTACTGCATGTTATTAAGTTTATTCATCTTTGGTGCTATCAAATAGTCAATGGTGTAAATATACCACCGTGTATTTGCTTAACCTCTCCTATTTCCAGTTTTTCACCATGTGTACTGGCTGATAAAGGCATTCTTTTTCTTGTCTATTGCACACGTGCAAGAGATTTTACAGGCAAAAAGCTTTAACAATGTGGGAAATTCATCCAATGCCGTACCCTTCCTTTTCCCCCACAAACACAGGTGAGTCCCCTTGTGTTTCTCTTTGCTTTTGATTTTTCTCCAGGCATTCGGAGTTGTTTTTTATATTTTTTCTGTTTATTATTATTATCCATGAGAGAGTTGGTCGTGTAGGAGCTATTTCTCCATTTCCAGAGTCCATGTGAAATTGATTTTCCTGTACAGTATAATATTTGGTTACTTTTCATATGGATACTTAATTTTGTAGAATCATTAATTGAAAAGACTGCTTTTTTACATTCTTACTAGTGTTACCATTGCCATATAATGTAGATTGGTTTCTGAACTCTCTGTTCCGCTTCATATTTTTCAATTTTTGCACTAATATTGCACTATCCTAATTCCAACAGAGCAAGTCCTCTCATCTTCTTACTCAAACGTATCTTGGCTACTCTTGGCCTTTGCATTTCCATATAAATATTAGAGCAGATTGTCAGGTTCCAAATATTTTCTAAGAACCCTAATATTTTACTTTTTAAATTTTTAATGGAGGTATAATTGACATATAACATTATATTAGTTTTAAGAGTACAACATAATGATTTGATATTTGTATACATTGTAAAATAATCACCACAATAAGTCTAGTTAACATCTGTCACTACACATAGCTGCACATTTTTTTTGTTATGAAAACTTCTAAGATTTACTAAAACACAAATATTTTTAAAAGCCTTTTAATTAAGATTGCTATGAATCTCTAGGTTGATTTACAGAGAACTGACGTCTTTATAATTTTAACACTTTTAATCTATGAGCCTAGCATCCCTCCATTAGTTTTGTTGTTCTTTAATTTTTCTAAATAATATCTCATAGTTTTTTGGTAGAATTCTTACTCATCTATTATTCTTAGAGTTTTAAAGCTATTTTTGAAACTATTATAAATAGCATGTTTTTTAAAATATATTTTTAAAGATAATATTTTTTAAATAATTTTATTTTCTGTTTGTTGCTGATATATAAAAATACAATTGTTGTATATTGACTTTGTAAGTGGCAACCTTGTGAAACCATTTTTAATTCAGATAATTTATTTGTAAGTTCTTTTGATTTTTCTACATACAAAATCATGTCTGTGAATATTGAGAGTTTTCTTTCTTCCTTTCTAATTCTTATATATTTTATTTCTTTTTCTTGTTCTATTGCACTGTCTAGACTCTTCAGTTCATTGCTGAACAGAAATTGTAATAGTAGGCATTTGTCTTTTTTCTTCCAATGTATGGCATAGTTGGGGGGAGGGACATGGTATTCTTTTCAGAGGCTGGGGCTTTTAATGATCTAATTCAGCCCTAGTCCCACTGCTACCCAATGACACACATCTGCACATTTTTCTGGAATTCTGTTTGGTTATGCTTTTCTTAGTTTAGAAAGTTTGTTGACCAACCAAGCTATCCAGTTTTTATCTTTAGAATAAGAACCCCACCTGGTTGGGTCTACAAACTCTACATAGTAGAGGAAAAACCCCATTGGTATAAATTCCTCCATCTGCCACAATTGCCTGGTTATTATGTTGGACTATTTGCCCCTACCTGCTGTTATGCCACTGTGCTATTTGCATCTTGCTTTCGAAACCATAGCCTCTGTGCCTGCACTTTAAGGACTAGATAGTTGGGCCAGTTTTCCCTAGTTTCTTTTTCTTTCTTTCTTTCTTTCTTTCTTTCTTTCTTTCTTTCTTTCTTTCTTTCTTTCTTTCTTTCTTTCTTCTTTTTTTTTGGCAAGGCAACCCTTGGTTGACTTCACAGATTGCAAGGATCTTGTCAGCTTACAATCCCTTATTTTTTTATTTTTTATGCCCACAGCACCTGGTCTTCCTAGGTGGTCTTCCATCCAAGTACTAACCAGTCCTGACTCTGCTTAGCTTCCAAGATCAGACAGGATTGGACTTGTTCAGGGTGGCATGGTTGTAGACTTCCCTAGTTTCTTACACCACCTATGGGCAGGGTGACTGCTTGGTCCAGCTTCAGTGCTGGATGTGTTGAGGACAGGCCATTCCATACAGTCCATGCCTAAATGAGGACGTTTGTCTTACCCAGCCATGTAATGTTCCCTTTTTCTAGAGGCAACATAAAATAACCCACAAGCAAGCAAATGCCATAATTCCTTCTAATTTTTATGACTTGAATGTAATAAGAGAGCCAAAAGCAGGAATCCAGAAACATTAAAAAGTGGTATTTGATCTGATAGCAATCTGCTGCCTGAAAAGTTGACTCATAACCTCAGTGGATAGCAATCTGCTGCCTGAAAAGTTGACTCATAACCTCAGTGGACTCCCAACCCCACCCACATTTGGATTGCTGCACTGTATCTTAATGCTTTGTTTGTACACTAAACTGTTTTTATACACTAACTTCCTATTTGACGTGTCCTTTGTTCATTATCAGCCTTCAATTTCACATTCCAGTCAGTTGTCAGGAGTGGCCAGACTCTATGATCATACACATGCCTGCAGCATCGCTTTTCAATGCACTTTCAAACAGTATTCAACATTTATGGGCATACATTGTCTACTAGCAAATACATCTATTACTGTCAAACAAAGCCTTGTATTTGATAAAATGTGTCTTTGTTTATTTTCTTGAGGCAAAAAGGGGTCATAGGGCCTGCTTTTTAATAAAATTCTGCCTTTACGATTAGAGCACATGGGAATGAGTTAAGTGGCTGGCAACAACCTGACAAGAAATTATCTAATTGATTTGCTAATAAGAATTTTGATTTGCTTCTTCTGTAAACATACCTCCAAGAGACTGAGTTGACTACTCTGCTTTATGCTTCTCCATAACCTGGACCAACTATTATTCTAGTGCTAGTACCTCTTGGCTGCAACTATTAACTCATCTATTTTTTCCTTACTTAACTTTAAACATCCTATGGGCAAAGACCTTATCTTATCCATCTTTACATCCCAACACCTAACAAGGCTACTGGCCTTGAATAGACATTCAATAAATTGTTGAATGAATGAATCAGACACATGCTCTAAGTCTGTGTGCATAACCAATGAGAAGTTGAGTATTTAACTGCATGATTCAGGTACAGGATTATTAAGCTAATCTTAATTATTTAACTAATTTAGATTAATAAAATCTAGAGTAGTGTTGGAAATGAGATGACTGAAATAATGTTTCTGATATCCCCCAAAATCCCACATTCTTAGGTTCTATCATCAGGATATTTCACATATAGTCTACTCCTGAATAATATGGTCATAATTTAAGTTCTTGCTTTTAAATTGCTATTAAGGACATGTCTGTAGCAAAGACAATAGCTTTTAAGTTTTGACTGTAGACGTTGTTTCACCTCTGTTTTTTAAAGTTCCTTGACTATAAAATGAAAATGTACAGTTGAATTAAATCAACAAATACTTTTATATTTTTATAAAAATAAATGGAATACTTAAAGGACTGCTATATTTTTTTGGATACACTCAAAAACTCACTTTTTTTTTTTTTTAGTGCTTTTACATGATTGACATAATTTCTACTCTAAGAGTTCTTTGAACCTGGGATAGTATATCAAGCTCTCAGCTGCCTTTGAGTCACAAAACAGGGGCTTGAGAAGAGGATAAATGAAGGGGGACTTAAAGATTTTGTTCTGAATTTCTGCTGTGGACTAACTTGAATTGTGTCTCCTCTCCAAATTCATATTTTGAAGCCCTTACCCCCAAATGTGGCTGTATTTGGAGATGGGGCCTCTAAGGAAGTAATTAAGGTTAAATAAGGTCATAAGGGTGGGGCCCTGATCCTCAACCATTAGTGTCCTTGTAGGAAGAAACAACAAAAGAGCTCCCTCACTCTCCCAGTGCACAGACAGAGAAAGGCCATGTGAGGACAAAGCCACTGTCCACAAGCCAGGCAGAGAAAACTCTGCTGAAACCTTGGTCTTGGACTTCTCAGCCTTCAGAACTGTGAAAAAATAAATTTCTGTTGTTTAAGCCACTCCATCACAGGTATTTTGTTATGGCAACACGAGCTGACTCAGATTTGATGTATATACTTCTATAGTATCTGATATTTTACATCAAAATTTATTTTTGTATTATTTTTATCAAAAGAAAAGCCAATAAATATAACCCTCACATACTGACAACTTTGCTCCACTTCACCCCAGAAATAAAGGTTTTCATTCTGGGGTAGATAACATCCTTCATTATCCGCAGAATATGCTGATTCCATTTATAAGTACAGAATAGTTTAGTGGAACAAACTGAAAACTGGTATGTTTTTTATTTTTTCTTTTAGACAAGTAGAGGTCTGGGACTCTGAGCTGGGACTAAGGCAGTCTATCTAGAAGTCTGAGGCAGGATTCTTCAAGGCAGGACAATACATGGGTGAGTCTACAGTGCTTAAGATGGTGAACAGAGAGTCAAAATTTGTTTGTAGAGGAAAGCTACTATGAACATTCACACTGTACTACTTTCAGGGAATTGTTACAACCAAGTCTACATGAAAGTGAGATGATAGACTGAGGATTAGTTGTGCAAATCTTTTAATTTTGTGCTGCCATAGACATTTAATTAGCTGTTTCTAGCAACCTTTGCCCAATGGCTACAGACTTTATGGTAGATTAAAGATCGAAGTAAAGTCTTTGTTACTCTTTCACTGAGAGGCGAAGTCTAATAGCTCACCCTGTGAATCCAGGCTTGCCTTGATGACTTGCTTAACCAAGAGGACACTGCAAAAGTGCCATTCTGGGACTTCTGAGTCTAGCTTGTGAGAGAGCCTCGCAGCTTCCACCTGGGTCTCTTGGTCTCTGGGAGGTCTAGGCTACCATGTGAAAATTCTAACTTCTCTGAGACCACCTATTAGAAACATGCTTTGATGAATAGCACCAGTTGACTCAAGCCTCTGGTCATCCCCACCAAAGTGCCAGACACAAAGATTAAAGCTGTCTTAGATCCTCTAGAGCAGCTCATCCACCAGCAGAACACTACCACATGACCTTTGTCATGCCACGTGGGACAGAAGAATTGCTCAGCTGAGCCCTGCCCAAATACCTACAAAATCATGAGATATAATAAAAGTCTTGTATTAAGCCACTCCGTTTTAGGATAGCTTGTTCTATAGCAGGAGATAACTGGAACAACATTCATCTGGGCATCAAAGCCCAGAGTTATAATAATTAACTAAATAAGCCAATCTACTGCTTTACAAGTAGATTCCATGGAAGGGTCAATCTGGAGAAACCAGATTTAAAAGTAAAGGCAGAAAACGTACAGGCTGTCAAGCCTGCAGGCGGAGACTTGCTCTTGATGCGTAGGAATAGCTCAATAGCAGTAGAAATTCTGTAGTTGACAACTTCCTCCCCCTCTTCTTACGAAACTACTGTAAAGACAGTTTTTAGGGGAAGCCAGGAGCCCCTAGGCAGAGCTGGGACCACTCTGTTGTCATTTTTTCTGGTTCCCGGTATCGGACCTTAATTTTCAATCCTAAAAAAATTTAGCCTTTTCTCAGTCACTACCTAGACAAAATTCAATTTTCTCTTCCAGATTTTCTGGGAATAACAGCCAGGCATAAATCCTTCACTTTCCACAAAGGAGAGAGACAAACTTTCTATGACCATGTATATGTCACCTATACAATTATAGTTTAAAGGAAATTAAAAATAAAATCCATGCTCCAAATCTAGAGTATTAAAAGATCTTAATTAAAAAAACAAACACAGAATTTAAATATTTTATATTTCTTACTAATATTGGTCTTGTATCACAAAAACTCTAGAGTCACTAAACATAGCCTGAATTTTAGAGGTTGTGTTCAGGATTGCATTTCTTTTTCTTTTTAAACTCTTAATTTTATATTTTCTTATTTCAACTGTATATGAATAAATTCTCTGCATTGGACTGAGAAGATAATCTGATATTTAATGAGAGCCAATTACATATCTAACAATGATACTTTAAAAAGATATTGCTAGAGGACATAAAAACTTTACTGAAAAAATGAACATGTAATAATATACTTTGATGACATTTATTTGGTGAGGTTCCACCCCTTTGCTTTAGCCAAGAGATTTTTGTTTTCATCTCTTTTTGGAGATATGTTCCTTAAGGACAATATTAGTAATGTCTACAAAGATGGATTAATGAATTCCATAGCTGACTGGACTCCTACTCAATCTTGTTGAATCAGTGGTTTTGAGGTATCTGACATCAGCAGAGCGCATCAATTAAAATATGCACTGCAATTAATGAGTTTTTAATTATAAACACGCTGATTAGGACACTACCATAGAGAATAATCAATATGTATTGGAAAGGCAAGTAGAAACAACACAATATAAGGAACATTAAACTGGGAATCAAATGTTCTGTGTCTGAGTTCCAAGTGGCTTTGTAATAGTTGCCAGACAAACTTTTGGAGCCTTCATCTTATCTGTAAAATGAAAATAATAACACCTGTCTTAGCTAACTCAAAAAGTTGTGAAGAATGGTACAAAATGAGGCAACGCAAATAAATAGTAAAGTGTTATTTTTTCAGCTTAAATATCTGTTAACTGGCCAACAAAGAGGTGTATCCAGTTGACCTGGGGCTGTGGGGGAAGATGGCTGGACATTCAGAGCAGCTAAGAGAAACCTCCTGAGGTTTCTTCCCCCTAGGATTTTTTAAAAATTTTAAGGCATATTATAAGTTTTGTTTACTTTGCCTCCACCACAGTCACCTGTTTTCAATACCCTTTTCTTTCACTCATTCCAGTCATCTATCAAAATGAACTGTCATGTCATAGAAGGAGGGTTGTTATTTTTTATAACTTCTTTATTAAGATATAATCTACATAGCATACAATTCACCCATTTAAGGTGCACAAGTTGATGTTTTCTGGTGTATGCAAAGAGTTATGCACCCATTACAACAGCCAATTATAGGCCATTTTTATCACTACGAAAAGAAACCTTACATTCATGAGCAGTCAGTCCCTTTTATTCCCTAGCAGTCTCACCAACACCTTAGGCAACTACCAATCTCTAAAGATTTGCTTGTTCTAGACGTTTCATGTAAATCTAATCACATAATATGTGGTCTTTGTGAGAACCTTCTTTCACTTAATACAATGTTTTCAAGGTTCATCTATGTTGTAGCGTGTATCAATGGTTTATTCAGTTTTTTTTGTTCAATAATATTCCATTGCATGGATTTATCACATTTTATTTATCCATTAATCAGTTGATGGACATTTAAGTTGTTTCCATAATTTGGCTATTATGAATACTGTTGCTGTGAACATTTATATAGATATTTTTGTGTGAACATATATTTTCATTTTTTTCATATATATATCTAAGAGTAGAATTGCTGGTTATACAGTAATTCTATGTTTAACCTTTTGATGAGCTCCTTGTATGTAGAATGATAATAATAACTGTCTTAGCTAACTGTTTATCTACTTTCTGAAGCAACTGTATTATTGTAAATTCCTAATAACAATGAATGACAGTTCCAATTTTTCCACATTCTTGCTAACACTTGTTATTTGTTTTTTTTTGATTACAGCCATTGCAATTGGTGTAAAATGGTTTCTCACTGTGGTTTTAATTTACATTTACATGAGCTTTTTCTTATGTGCTTTTGATCAATTGTATATCTATTCAAATTTTTTATTCACTTTTAATTGAGTTCATTTTATTATTGAGTGGTAAGAGTTCTTTTTGAAATAGGGAAGTGTGAGTCTTCCAACCTTGCTCTTTTTAAAGATTCTCTTGATTATTTAAGGTCCTTTGCATTGCAATATTAATTTTATGACCAGTTTTTCAATATCTATAAAAAAGCCAGGTGAGATTTTGATATGTATTATGCTGAATCTGTAGATCAATTTGAAAAATATTGCCATCTTACGAATATTAAGCCTTTGGAAATATGATCATAGGATATCTTTTCATTTCTTTAGATCTTTAATTCCTTTCAAAAATGTTTTGTAGTTTTTAGTGCAGAAGTTTAATTTCTTTTGTTAAATTTATTCCTAAATACTTTATTCTTTTTGATATTATTATAAATTTAATTGTTTACCTAATTTAATTTCCAGATTGTATGATGCCAATGTGTAGAAATGATTGATTTTTGTATAGTGATCTTGTATTCTGCAATCTTGCTAAATTCATTTTTTATTTCTAATAGTTTTTAGTGGATTCCTTAGGATTATCTATATACATTTTCAAACAGAGAGAGTTTTACTTCTTCTTTTCTTAATTTCTTTTTTATGACTAACTTCCCTGGCTAGCACCTCCAGTACCATGCTGAATAGATGTGTGTTTTTAGTTTTTCACCACCTAGTATGATGTTAGCTCTGGGTTTTTCAAAAGGTATTTATCAGGTTGAGGAAGTTTTTATTTCTAGTTTATTGAGGTTTTTGTTTTTGTTTTTGTATTTGTTTTTTGTGATGAAAGGGTGTTGAATTTTGTCACATGCTTCTAATCTTTTAATGCACCAATTAAGACAATCATGTGGTTTTGTCCTTTATTCTATTGAGATAGATTATGACATTGATTGTGGAAGAAACTTGCATTGCTGGGATAAATCCCACTTGATCATAATATATAATCTTTTGTATGTGTTGTTGGATTCAGTTTTCTAGTATTGTGTTGAGGATTTTTATATTCATATTTATAAGAGATATTGATCTATGTTTTTTTTTTCTTGTGATGTCTTTGTCTGGTTTTGGTATTAGGATAAGACTGGCCTCATAAAATAAGTTGAGAAGTATTTTCTCTTTTTCCATTTTTTGAAAATGTTTGTAAAGAATTAATATTAATTCTTTAAATGTTTGGTTGAAGTCATCAACGAAGACATCTGGGATTTTCTTTGCAGGACGTTTTAAAATTGTTAATTCAATCTTTTTATTTTTTAAAAGTCTACTCAGATTTTCTGTTTCTTCCTAGATTAATTTTTGTCTGAGGCATCTTGTGTCTCTCTAAACTTTTTTCATTTCATCTAAATTATTGACATACAATCGTTCACAGTATTCCTTTATAACCCTTTTAAATTTCATATTCCATTATGAAATAATGTTGGAAATAATGTTTTTTTTATTATTCTTGATTTTAGTAATTTTAGTTTCTCTCTCTCTCTCTTTTTTTTTTTGGTCAGTTTAGATAAAGGTTTGACAATTTTGTTGATTTTTTAAAATAAACAACTTTGGGTTTTGTTGATGTTACCTATTGTTTTCTAGTCTCTATTTCACTAATTTCCATTCTAACCTTTATCATTTTCTTCCTGTTTATTGCTTTAGGATTAAGTTTTTTTTTTTCTTCTGTATCTTAAGGCAGAAAGTTAAGTTACTGATTTAAGATTTTCTACTCTCTTAATATAGGCTTTTACAGCTATAAATTTCCCTCTAAACCCAGTTTTAGCTGCAAGCCATGTTTTGTTATGTTGTGTTTACATGTTTACGAATTATAAAGTATATTCTAATTTGCTTTGTGATTTCTTATTTAAGAATAAAAAACTTGCAAGATGAGTTAGAGTTAACTGAAAAGAGACAGTTGATAGCTACTCCAGCTTTCTTAAGGTTGCTGTTTGCATAATGTATCTTTTAAAATCCTTTGACTTTCTACCTATTTAAACATCTGGATCTGATGTGTGTGTTCTATACAGCATATATTTGGATCTTGTCTTTTTTTTTTTAATCCAGTCCAACAATCTCTCTCTTTTGTCTACCAATTTACTTTTTATTTTCTATATGTCTCATGTCTTTTTGTTCTTCTATTTCTTCTTAACTACTTTTGCACTAAGTGAATATTTTTTAGTCTAGCATTTTAATTCCTTATATTAAATTAATTACCAATTGAGATGAAACTAAGAGAAGATGGTGTATATGCACAAATTCAGGCATTTTCTATCAATGGGGAGGGAGATACTATTAGATAAAAAATAAATAAGAGAGAGTACTATTACCATGGCATGAAAGAATGCAGAGAGGAAATACAGATCTTACACAAGACAAGAAATTCTGCCTAAAGATTAAAAATATTATGATTGAATGTATTGAGAATTAACTTAAGAAGGAATATTTGTCTGTGGAAAGCTGACATATAATTTATAAAAGCTATAAGAACCCAAGTTATTAGTTGGTGCAATTATTTTTTTAGAGCTGGTGTAATTTATCAATGTCCATGGAATTATATGGAATCTCTATGGATAATATTTCAGAATTAGAGGAAAATTCTAGATATACCTCTTCTATATTCCCTCTTTCATTTATTTATTCATTATGCTTAAAACACTTTAACACTAGAACTGTATGGCTTTTCTTAAACTAACTTCTTTATTCATAAGATAAAAAAGATTGGATTTTATCATCTCTAAGGATATTTTTCCTTCTCTAAAAGCCCATGATTATAAATGGTGTAATTGAGGCAATCATTTCTTCATTAATTCAGCAAATATTTATCAATTATCTAAGTGTGAAGCATTGTGTTAGAAACAGTAAACATGGTACACATAATTCCTACCTTCATGAAAGGAGCAGATACTTAAATAACAGGAGTGATGGCTTTCATGAAAGAGAAATAGAGTACTGCAGAGATATGTCAGGATCTTCTAACTAACTGTATTGGTACAGAGGATCTTTCAAAGAGGGTTTTCTTGAAGAAGTAAGGTTGATGGTGAAACTTGTAGGATGAGTAAGAGTTAACTGAAAAGGGACAGTTGAAAGGTGATGATATGGGAAGAAAGTTCTAGAAAGTGGTAAAAACATATTCAAAGCCCAGGGACAAGAGATAGCCTAAGGGGTTTAAGGAACTCATAAAAGTTCAGTATGGGCAGAATTCAAGGTAGAAAATAAATAGAAATGAGGTTGGAGAGGGAGAAAGGGAGATCACAGAGAGCATTATGTCAATCACTTAAAGAGACTGCTATTTCACTTATAGATATTATCTAAGCCATATCAGATTTGTATTTTAAAAGATTGTTATGGTTGTGGAGCAGAGGGGAAAGATACATCTGTGAAGTAACCAGATGGTCTGCAGTAGGGTGTGTGTGAGGATGCAATGAAGTGAATGGTTTGAAAGATATATAGAAAATTAAATGGATAATATTTGCTAATAAATTGGATGTGAAAGCTAATTAAATAGCTAATAAAGTTTTTAAACTTCTGTGTCTAAAATGGTTTAATACAACTTGTAAGATTCTCACAACTTAGCTGGGCAAAATATATTTACATGCTTTCTAAAATAAGGACAAGAGAAAATAAGAATGAAAAAAAATAGCAGCAAGGAGGAAAACTAGTTCTTGAAATGAAATCCTTAAATTCCAATTCTTTAAGAAATAGATATAACAAATTTGAGAAACTTGGGCATTTTTTGTGATTATCTAGAGAATTGAGAAGCAAGAAAGTGTGTTGGTCTGAAGAGATGGTTTTTAATAATGATATAGTTCATTTTAATCTCAATTTTTATTCCTAGGTGTGTAAGAAATACTGCTTCTCTCTATTTTCTATGAATAAACTTGTTCTAGGCTTTGAGGGCAGCCAGAATGGCAGGACATATAACATTAGTTGGCGTGAGTATCTCATCAAATTCCTGGGTTTTATGTAGTGCCATTTATCCCTTTAGATTCAGTGGCCCTCTGTGGTGTCCATGCTGTGTCTGGTGCTCAAGAATCTGAGAAAACTATGGGACCTATGCCTGGGACTCAGGAATGTAAGTGAAGTCAGGTCCCATCAGGAAAACAGAAATCATATTAGGTTTTCCAAATGGAACTATTGATATGGAATTTGTTACACAGGTGATGACAGACTGAAAAAGCAAACAAAGATCAATAAATGACCAGAGATATTAACTACAGGAAGCCACTACCATGTCTACAACTAGAAAAATAAAAAGAAAATGGGGGTTACTAGAATCTAGGAACCCAAGAAGGGTTCTGCAGAGTTGGTTCTCAGACTTCTAAGTAGCAGATACCGCTTGTCTGCTGCTGGTATCTCTGGAATGATGTGCTTGTTTTGGTTGCATAAAAAGAAGATAGAAGCTGAAGTCAACTGCTGTTGCTGGGGTCATGCTGACAAGACCAAAAAAAAAGGAAAGTGGGGAGATTTTTTTGCCTTCTTTGATCTTTCAATCTGCCCGTAGGCCTCCTATTGGAAGAACACAGCAAAGATGCTAGATGACAAAGGAGTCTGGGAAATGAAATTTGCAGAATTCCAGTTCCAGCATTATAGGTAGAGTATAGAAGGGTGATTTAGAGCTGAGATGCATTTAGTAAATAACAGGCTTACCAAGGGACCATGGTCTTGGTGGCCTTGCTTCTCTAAGACTCACAAGTCTTTCTCCTTCCTGCATCTCATTCTCTCTCTCTAACCTGTGGTCATTGCTTTCTGCTACTGACTTTTTAAGGTCTATCAAATCCTACTCCAACTCTGTTCTTCCTCTTGATCATCCACAATAAATGCTGATATTCATTAACAACCAAAAGACTAGTTCTTCTTTTCTTGAGGACAGATCTCCCAGGAGGTGAGAATAAATGTTTACATCCTGCCTTTTTTATACAGAAAAGATAAAGAAGAAAAACAAAAGAAGTTTTCTTCTGTAATACAGCAGATTAGCCAACGGTGACCACAATCATAATATTCACTGTGGTGAGCTGAGTAATGGCCCCAATAATGTCCACAATCTAATGCCTAGACCTGTGGATATGTTACCTTACATGACTAAGTTAAGGACTTTGAAATGAAAAGGTTATCCTGGATTATCTGGGTAGGCCCAAAGTAATCACAACAGTCTTTCTCTGAAGAAAGCAGGAGGATCAGACCATGAAAGCAGAAGTTGGAGTTATGCAGGGACAAGAGTCATGGAATGCAGGCGGCCTCTGGAAGCTAGAAAAGTCCAGGACACCTCCATTGTACTTTCAGTAGAAACATAGCCTGGCTGACACCTTGATTTGAGCCTAGAAGACTCATTTCAGACTTCTAACTTTCAGAATTATAAGATAATAAATTTGTGTTGTTTGTTTGAGTTTGTGGCAATTTGTTACAGCAGAAATAGGCAACTGATACACCAGTCATTTACTGTGTGGCTGCAACTGAGCCTCAGGCTTTTGGCTGGAACCTGCACAAGCACCAATTACATTTAATTCACTCAACAACTCAATAAGATTGAAGATTATTATTCTCATTTGACTGATGAGAAAAATGACACTCAGAGAGATAAAATGAACAGACTTCATAAATCACCTGAGCTAGGTATGGTCACTGTGGAAGGAGCTGCCATTTTGAGGATGCGAGTCTGCAAAGCCTGCACTAACCATTAGAAGAACTGCCTACCCACTAGAGCCTTTTAACAGAGCCTCAAGAAAAAGTCCTCCCACACATCCTTTAAGAAACATTAAAGGCAAACTGTTATGTGTATATGTGAGCACATTTGCACATCAGCAATTAAAGCAGCAAAGAGCTAAACTATCAGTGGAAATGACACCTTCAAAATTTATTTACAATATTAATTTTGAAATTTTTTTGAAAAAAAGATGTTTGTAGAGATAAATTTTAAGCAGTGTGGATTGCTCTATAAATTCAGAATCAGTGGCCTCTCATCACATTTAACTGAGCTACAAATAGTTTCATTAGAAGTGTACTGCAGCTTTTGACAGACTCCAGTTAACTGGCAGGAAGCACATTTACAACACTGATATGAATAGCCACCAAAGACTGATCTGAAAAGGGAATTCATCATGGGTTCAACTGAAGTAATAGGGTGAGTGAGGAGCTGAAATGCACTGAAATAGGGTATCCTGGGGCTCAGACCCCAAGGTGACCTAAGGACAATATGGATAATAGTCAAAGAGGGTAACATGGTCAGATGTAGGAAAGCAGGGCCTGAGCCCAAGAGTGGAAGCCATGAAAGAGAGAATGAATTTTGAGGTTAGAAAGTGACTTTAAGAGCAGGTTGGGATGTGGAGCATGGAGATGGTCTGACAAATAGTTCGGAACTCAGTCAGAAACAGGGAAAGGTGTTTTTAGGTTAATTCAGCTCTTCTCATCTAAAAAGGCTTGAGTTCAGTAACAGAGAAACATTAAAATTTGAGATTTGTTCTAACGTATTTGATCATCATGCCATCTAAAATTGTGCATGTAAAATAACCTACAGAAAATTAGAAAAAAGACCATACTATTCATAATTGAAGTGAAATTTGAGGACTGTTGACTGTTGGGAACTATGGGACCTGTGCCTGGGACTCAGGAATGTGAGTGAAGTTTTTAAAGTTCAATCTGTTCCCTTCACGAGGGTCACAGGAAAGCATTGTGTCACATGGCTGGAAGGGCATACAACAGTATTTCCATGGTGATGTAGTACAGAGAAAGGTATCTGATGCAGAGAATGTCACACTTTTCCCACACAAAAAGAGCTTGGTTTTGTGCTTGATTGCAGAATGTGTCAGCACATCTGGCTATTGATAAGAATGGCTTGAAAGCTTTTGGCTTCTCTGAAAATTATAATGAAAAAAATCCTGTTACCATATGTAATAAGTTTTGTTATGATAATTGTGACATCTGAACCAATTACCTTTCTTGTATTTTCTAGATGGGTAAGTTTTTTGCTTTTTAGAATGTTAAATATCTAAAAAAAAAAAGTTTGGGCAAAAACCCATATGTCTCTCTACTCAAAAAATTATTCACCAGTTCTAATAACCATATGGGCTCATTTGGCTTCCTGTCCTTCCATAACTTTTACTTCAAGCTTAAGCCACTTAACCCCCTACCAGAGGGTTCAGCTCAGCTCCAGAATCTAGAATTAATTCTACTCCTAGGCAAATATTAACAGGCATTCCATTTGTTTTTTTTTTTTTTTTTTTTTTTTTTTGCTTTTAGTTCTTTGACTTCTGATTTGCAGCAACATTTACAACAACAACAATAATAATAGCTGCCTGTTATGAACTGAGTATTTGAGTCCTTCCCAAATTCATATGTTGAAGCCTTAATCTCCAATATGATAGTATTTGGAGGTAGGGTCTTTGGTAGTTAATTAGGTTTAGATGTGGTCATGAGGGTAGAGCCCTTATGGTGGGATTAGTGCCTTCATAAGAAGAGACAAGAGCTGGCTGTCTCTCTACCATGCAAGAGTACAGGAAGAATGCAAGCCAGAAAAAGAGCTCTCACCAGACACAAAATCTGCTGGCACTTAGATCCTAGACTTCCCAGTCTATGATATTTGTTACAGAGGCCCCAGCAGACTAATACACTACCTTTATACTAATCTGCAAGGGGAATTCATCATAGATTCAACTAAAGTAATGTGCACAAAGGGCTTTCTTTTTATTGCATAGAAGACAGATAAGGGCGAGGAGAGAGAATTTTAAAAAATACTCAGATAGATTTCCTAAAGTTGAGTTCCTCAAAATAATTTCTTATGACACTCCCACTATCAGATTCCTAGCAATGGCTGTCTGCAGATTTTTGTAGTTCTCAAGAATTTTTATTACAGTTCAAAACTCATCATTTTCCCTGGTACTAGTGCTACTATTTTGATTCAGATAGGGAGTATTTTTTTTGTAAGAAGAAGATAATTTTGTTTATTAATCAATAAAATATAATTTTTTTTCTATTTATTTTGTGGCATATTTCTTCTTCTTCTTCTTCTCCTTCTTCTTCTTCTTCTTCTTCTTCTTCTTCTTCTTCTTCTTCTTCTTCTTCTTCTTCTTCTTCTTCTTCTTCTTCTTCTTTTTATTTTTATTATTATTGTTATTGTTATTGTTACCGAGAGCTATATGTTGAAATCTGTGCTAAAGTTGTACTTCAATGACCTCATTTAATACTCATACTACTACTCTAGGAAATATATGCTTTTTTTTTTTTATTTTAGTAAAGAGACACAGACTCTGAGAGTCTAGGTAAAAATTCTAAATGATAGGTGGGAAAACACACTTCATAAACACACTGTTTACACAGGATAGCTCCAAACTCACCCATACACCAAAGCCTTGACAATTAGATAATGAGCTACAGCCTTTATTTATTTATTTATTTTTGATTCCTTAGACAGAACTATTGACCAGAGTATGGCCTGACAGAAGAACAAGCTGTCAGGGCAAGAATCAGACAGTCAGTGGGGAAATTTTCCTTAGTTCATAGGCATCTCAGGGAAGGTGAAACCAGGCATTAGATATGAACTCTATGAGACTTTACTCATAGTAAGTATATACAGGATTTCAGAGAGAAGGTATGGTTGTCCTATCATGTGGTAAACATCACAGTTTTCTTCAGTACAGCTCATGACGTCTACCCTTGAGGGGTTGGCAACCAGACATTCTATCTTCAAAGAAACAATGATACACACCAAATGCTGCTATGCTCATTAACAAGAGATACATATAAAGACAGAAACACCATACACATGGGCCCAGAGGTCAAACCATTATAAGGAAGGGTGAGGAAACGTAGAATGAGGATTAGTAGGCATGGGACCAACTAATCTCATGTTCTTCTCATGAGGATTCGAGATGGTCAACCAGAGTCCCTAGGTGTATGTAAGTGTATGCAAGAGAGCGAAGGTGTTAACCTTTAACGCCAAAGCTAGCATATGTTCTCCTTGTTCATTATACTATTTTATCCATTACCAACAAGTTGTCTGGGAAAAGCTTTGATTGTTTGGAAGCTAAGCAGCAGGGTCTTGAAGGGGAAGAATGATAGAAATGTAGCCTATGATGATGTCAGTAGAGGAAGAAGCTGAGCACTTGCTTGAGAAATAGCAGCCATGTAGCCTTTGTGCTTCTGTCCCCTAATAATTGATCTTGAATTTATCATCCATTCTACCTTTCCTGCTACATACCGAGTTCTACTTCTGATCAGAAGATTGTCAAGAGTTTTAGCTATTGTTTATTTTTAATTCTTGTATTGTGAAAATCTTCAAACAAAAGCAGAGAAAGTAGTACTATGAGCCTATCACCCAGCTTCAATAATTA
This sequence comes from Eidolon dupreanum, assembly GCA_028627145.1. Taxonomy (NCBI): domain Eukaryota; kingdom Metazoa; phylum Chordata; class Mammalia; order Chiroptera; family Pteropodidae; genus Eidolon; species Eidolon dupreanum. The sequence goes on from CM053508.1 coordinate 30,458,828, forward strand.
TCAACCTTTTGCCATCTTTTTAATCTAGTTATCCCACATCTTTTTTTTTATAGTATTTTAAAGCAAATTGAAGAGATCATCTAATTTCACTAGTAATATTTCAGGATGTATCTCTAAAAGATAGACATTTTTTTTAGTAAAATTATAATATCTCAGCACTTCCAATAAAATTAGTAATAATTATTCAGCATAATCTAACATTCAGTCTATACCTATTTTATTCTCAAAAAAAAATTTTAACTGTTGATTTGCCTAAATCAGGATTCCAAAAAGGCCTAATTTTGTGCATAATTGATGTCTCTTTTAGTCTGAACAGTGTTCCTCCCTCTTGTTTTCTTGTTGCTTGTTGTTTGTTTTCATGCTGCTCATTTCTTGGGAGATTTGTTTGGAGAGGAAGTTGGCCTGGAGATGAAAACGAAGCAATTTGCTGAAATAACTGAGTTCTTTTCTCATTTTTAATTTTTTATCTTTAAATGGCTGATAGTTATATTACCTATTCACATCCCAAATAGTATGTATTTTGCCATCATATAGCCACTTTAGAGCTCAATTAGTATTGCTATATTATTTTTGAGACCCAAAAACAGCTGCTTGAAAGATATATTTCACATTCTACAAACAAGTTTAAGTAAAGTGATTTGGGTACACTGCCACATGTTGAGTTTATAAACCCCCCCCCTTTCTTTTTTTTTCAATTTTCATGTAGGTAGTCATATTTTTTAAAACATAAGTTATACAGTTTAATTATTACAGTTAATCATTAATACAGTTACTTTTTATTGATCCCAAATTCTACCAAATCATTTTGGTGTATCAGTTGTCACTGTTTTATATTTTTTTAATTATGACATTGAATTCTCTCATTAGAGTCCTCAGAATATTATGAATAAGAATGCAAGGCAGATGGTTTCTGAAACACATACATGTATAAAGATAGCAAATGAAACTTCTGCTAAACTGATGGTATGTTTAGATTTGATATGAAGAGATTAAAAAATTATCAGGAGTCACTTGTGTACTAAACATAGAACAGGACCATGATCTGCAGAGTCTAAAATCCCTATCCATTGCCTCCTTCACCACCATCATAATAAACACATGCCATTTTATTCCAATGTGTACTACATATATCTACTCCTGCTTTTATAGCCAGGATCTATTTCTGATGCAGTTAGCATTTATGATTTTATTCTATTCTATTTGAGAAATTTTCATACCGTGAACTTTTTCTTCTATTATAGGCAGTAACATTATCCAGTAAAGGAAAGAAGGCAACATGAGAGCTGCAATGTTTTACTTTCACATAATTGGATTTCATTAGGTACAACGTTATTGATCAAGTAATTATAATGTATATGCAATATATATGTTACTGGGAATACATACGTAAAACACATCCAAAGTTCCTTATGTACAAGGAATTGAAAAAGAGATCATGGGGAAGCAAGGAGGTGCAATTCAGGAGCACATTTCTCTTTGGCACTCTCCTCTTTATCCACTCTCCATGTTTCTGGTATGTTTGGACAAAGCGTGGTGCTGCTGAAAGCTGATGAAATGATGCTTGTTACAACTTCATTGAGTTATGGGGTCAGAGGAGGGTAAAAGGAAGAAAGAATAAGGAAGGGCTTAAAAGAAGAGGAGAGTTATGAGAAACTATGGGTAAGTAATGATAAAACCAGTGGAGAGATTAACACGATAAAAATAAAGTACTGTTAGCAAGAACCTGAATTTCAGGAAGAATAACCCAAAAGCTCTCTAACAAAAGTTTATAAATTACAAAGGTTGGGTTTGATTAAAAGACAATTTTTGATAAAATCATAACAGATTTCTCTTTATTTAATGTGTTTATTTTCAAGTCCCATTGTGTTCACTAGCTTGGCTTTTCATTATTCTTAAAAAGAAAAAAAGTCAAATAGCATTTTTATTGGTTACAAGGTTATTTTGTTTTGTAGATACTATTTTATAAATGTGACCTTGGGTATCTTTTATTATTGTTATTCACATCAAATAATGAAACAAAATATTAAAAGATGGCTTTTTGCTATTTCACATTATAGTCTTTCATCTTTACCCCTTGTTAGACAAACATGCATATGCGCACAGACCCTGATGCAGGTGCAAACCATTTTCACCCTGTCAACATTAAGAACCTGGTCTTATTTGGTGGTAGAAATTTACCGTTAGGTGGTGAACACACAATCCAATTTACATATGACGTATTATCAAATTGTACACTTGAAACCCATTTGATTTTATTAACCAATGTTACCCCAATAATTTTAATAAAAAATATTGAAGTAAAAGAACTTGGTCTCATTCTATTTTTAAATATTTAGGTTATTATTTACAAATAATATCTTCTTTAGTTATAATCCATGATTTCTTCTTTATGTAAAAATTAAACAATATATAGCCATGCCACCCTGAACAAGACCGATCCTGTTTGATCTCGGAAGCTAAGCAGAGTCTGGCCTGGTTAGTATTTGGATGGGAGACCACCGAGAAAGACCAGGTGCTGTAGGCATAAAAAAATAAAAAATAAGGGATTGTAAACTGACGACGTCCTTGCAATCTGTGAGGTCAACCAAGGGTTGCCTAGACTTAAAAAAAAGGGGGGGGGGAATTAAATAATTTGTTAAACTGTAAGTTAGAATTGAAGATTTTTAAGTTAGCCAAAGCTATAAAGTACAGTTTATGCATTCTTGAGCTACTTATAAGCCAGTTTCCAATACACTGTATTATAGAAGGATTAAATTATAGCTTTGCAGCAGATTAGGTTTCTTTGTATTATTGTATTTATACATCTGGTTGGTCTATTATGCATTTTCTCCATACTATCTTATAAACTGATTAGGACATAACTACTTCTCTATTGTATTCATAAGAGCCTACCATAGCATGGATTTAAAAAGCAAAATTAAACACCCAATATCTCTGGCTTAGAAAATCATGGTTCTCAATTGCTGCATTGTAATTCGGTCTATAGATCTACCTACCTACATTGAGCTTTAAAAAGAAAATGCAATTAAAGACACAGATTGCCATGAATGAGGAATTATATTGTACAAATAGTAATGAGTAAACTTCCCCATTCCTGACCCCGATAGGCCATCTTTGAGCTTCACTATAGAAAGACTTGGATAATACGCTGATGTCTTAATAAAATACGTAATATATGAGCATGTTCACAGATAAGTGGCATTTCTTTTGGCTTTAAGAAGCTGAGCCTTTGTGTCCTAAAATTATAGACACATAATCCTTGAATCTGCTGTGTGGCCAAAAATAAATAAATAAATAAATAAAGTCAAGCATGCTCTTTTTGTTTGCTAAAGACTCAATATGCTATATGAAAGTGATGTGTTTAGTATTTTACTAAGTGATAAAATGTCATTCAAGTGATAATTCCTTTCACCACTTAGCAGTTTCTGGCTCTAGTGTTTCAGAGAAACAGATTTGATAGCCTGGTTAAGTGCAGTCAAAGGTAAGGGGGTTTTGGACGCTCTTCCTTACAGCTTTGAGGATCTGGCAACTGTCTGCTGAAACAGGCATACCAATTTGAAATTGCAAGCTGGGCAGAAATGGGTACTGGTGAAGGTTTGGGTATGTAGAAAAATATGCCTAGAAATTGGCCCAATTTATAAAATCCAGTGGCACTTCCATTTTCAACAATGAGAAGTGTGAGTTAAAAATGTTTCTGGTGGCCCTCCCCAGGGCTTCCCACTCCTTTGTGATTGTTTCCCTACTTCCCCCTCTGCTGTGTTACTCTAACTTCCTCAGGGCAAGGACCCAGTTTATGGAGCCCAATCACAGTGGCTAGCTCAATGCCATGCACTTACTAGGTGCTTATGATGTTTGTTGAATGAAATGAGTGAGTGAATGAATGAATACCATGAAGTCCTTTTGAAATATTCTTTTATTCCCATCTATGAGCTCCCTGGACCAAGCCTTTCCGGCATTTTGCCTGATTGACCAAAGGGAGTATCCAGAAGCATTCAAATAGTACTAGATCATTCAGATTTGTAGACTAGAAATTAAAAGTGACCAATCACTTATGTTTAACCCACTTTTGCTTTTTATGACCTTGAATGCCTAAATATAATGGTCCCAAAGGCCTTTTTAGACCATACCTATGACACTTACATTCTTAGAAAGGAAACGTAAGGACCAGAATGTTGCCTTACTAGTTTATATTGCTTTCCTTGGCTACATAGAAAGCCTGGAAAATTAGTGCTGAGAATATTTAAAAAAATGTTACAGATCAAGTAATAAATCAACCATATTATTTTATTTCTTTTCTTTCTCCTTTCCTTTTTTCCTCCTCATTTCCTTTCCCATATCCTCCCATCTCACCCCATCTTGCCTGCTTTTGACTACAAGAACTTCTTTACCTATGAAAATGTGCATTGGACCGTGACCTGTGCGGTCCCCGGAATTGTTCTCAGGGTGACAAACCTTCATGAGCATTAGAAACAATTAACATTTCATTTAAAACTAGACCCAAACCCAAAGCTTTGTGAGTAGCAAAAAATGTAAATTTATTTTAACCTTAAATCTAAAGTATAATTTTTGTGTGTGGGAAATCAGTAGTGGGAGCCCAGTGTGATTGGGAGATACATTTCAATTAATTCTTCCACCAACACCTTATCTCTTCTGCATCAGAACCTTTTATAGTGTTAAAATTAACAATTATGCAGCTGATGGCTGGCTAAATCCACCAGGGGACCTGGAGAGAGCCTCAGATAACACGACACATATAAATCATTCAGGAGAACAATTCATGAAAGAAAAGTTATCTGTGTTTGGGATGACATTGGAAGAACTAAATAGGAGTCAATTTGAAGAAGGGACATTTAGTTCCATTGTCCAGCTTGCCTCTTTCTTTTTTTTCTAATTGTGTCATAATATACATTTTTAAAATTAATTATCTATTAGTGGCAAGATAAATGTCTCTTCTTGTGCTAAGCAAATAGTGGCCTCATTGGTGAAAGATTATTTCACATGAGTAGCACTCGTAAAGAAAGCTGTTACCAGATAAGGTGGCAGCTGTTCTTTGAAGAAGCATAGTGAAGGGCGATGGGCAAGCCCATGTGTACCAAACTGAATAGAAGACCGGCTGATTTCAGGCCACTAATCACTTACATAAGCAGAAAAAAACGGGTCTGAAATGATGTTACATCAGAACACACAGATGACCAAGTAGTAAGTACTTTGTAATATAACAACCCATGAAACGGAGTCGTGGATACCAAGTACTATTTTCAGGGCTTCTTCCTCACAGATACGCTTTGCAAGTACCTCTAAAATTGGCTCCATGCTTAAACCTTCAGTCACCGTAAAAGACGTCTATTCCAGGGCATTTTATAAATATATTATTCTTGATGCAGGGAAAATATATACACAAACGTACATTCTGAAATAAACTGGAATTCAATAAGACCAATGGCCAAATAGTATAGTCTTATGAGTAATCTGTTTTTATTTATTCATATTTTATTTAAATTATATTTTTATATACAAGTTATTTTATTGATGCTTTAATAGATCATATCTGTGTGGGCTTGATTCATCTTTCTTAGCTACTAGTTTTGAATTTTAAACTTCACTCATAGTTCAATATATATATTTAACTTGCGGTTTCCACACATGGAAAAAACCAGGTTAAAAGCCTTAATAAGCACTAAAGTGACAAAATTATTATATAACTTTCATTTCTTTAAAGTAATTTATTATTTTCTCCCTCACTCCCACACTTTGCTACTAACATAAAGAAGAAATAAAAATCATGAGAGGAGAAAAAAAGATATGGGTTTTGACAAGGTTCAATAACTATGTCACAGTTTGGTGAACTTTTTACTATTCATTATTCTTTAGTGAAGCAAGAATTATAGATACCTTAATATTTATTTGCATCCAAAATACTGAGGTAAAATTTATTGCTTTGTTTTTGTAATACCTGAAAGTCTTTATGATGACATGACATTTTTTAATTATTTACTATGATGAGTATATCAATTATAATTTCATTCTGGTATTTAGTTCTTTAGAAAGATATAAATGTTTGCGATCAAATGTTGACAATCAATAATGGTGCAAAGATGTCATCGATTTGTATAACACTCTCATTAAAATGTAGAAGATAATAGTTAGGATATAGACATGATGATCCCAGAACATATGTCGTGAAGACAAACAGTGGGACACATAGGAGAAGATCGACGGAAGCAGAGAGAAAGCAAATTCAGAGTGTTTTATAAACAGAGACTGTTCCCTAATCGGGCCTAGTAATTCCACCCATCAGCCTTTTAGTGAAGAGAAACCTAAGGTAAACATCAATATCTACTCTATAATTTTTAGATACTAATGTATACTTTATGTATAAGTACATATAAAGATATAACAATATTTTACATGCAGAATGTCTTGTGTCCTCATTACATACATTGTAGTCTGAGTCATTTGCTGTTGCTAAATTGTCGTTTCTGTAATTTCAAGGTTCAAAAACTTCCCCAGGTCTCGTCGCTGAAGAAGAGTTAAACTGGGTACACCCTGCCAGACTGTTTCTCCTTTTTGTTCATATTAACTCTGCTGGCCTACTTTTCTTTTCTGTAGTTATGTTCCAGACTATAATATATATGATATTATAGTATATACTATATGTAATATATACAAGACTTTCTTTAATTTCACTCTTTCAGATTGATTCTAAATATTTGATACTTCAAAGATTACTTTTAGGTTACTGCCAACTCTTGTAATTTTCCAAGACACATATGCAATTCCTTTTCATATGTGTGTTTGTCCTAGCACAGGCCTGAGTTATGGTAGGTTCTTAATTAGAAGATGTTAAATTTGAAATCTGATTCCTTTCTCTTCTACAGTTCTTATTAATGATCTTATATCTTTTTGTGCTTGATAATATATATTTTGAACAACGACATTTGAACAATTACTTTACCTTTGTTTCCTGTATTCCAGTTTACATAGTTTCTCTTCTGAGTACTGCAGATTTTCTCAAGCCTTTAGACACAACTTTTACACAATATTAACATTAAGATGAATTGTACTTTTAAATTATTCTTTTACCATATTTTGTGATTTCAAAGAGATATCAAATGTTCTTTTTGATTTCTTCTTCTTAAAATTAGCCTGGGTATTACATCTCTTCTCTTTACCTAGCAGTGTGTGATTTCCTATATGCTTCCTTTTTCTGGGACTCAGATTCTGTTATATAAGACTTGTTTTGCATGTTCTTTGGCTTTTCCCTTTATCGATGGCTTCCTCCGCTCTCTTTTGCTTCTCTTCCTTTGCCTTCCCTCCTTTTTTCTTTTGGGGGACTTAAGATAAAGCTCTGCCTAAGGAAGCATTTTAAATCTTGTTCTCAGTAACATGTACATCCCTTCTATTTGTTGTATTCTTGATTAGTTTCCAAATGATTGTTTGTGTTTCATTTTCTCTCATGTCCTTTCGTGAAATCTATTTTATTGACATTCCCTACCACTCTACCCTTATGCTCTTATCTGTTTCCTTCTCTTACATCCAGGAAACTTCTATGCACTCATCTGGGCTTATGTTATCAATGTTTTCTTCAACATTTTCATTCTGGGCCCTTAGAGCTGCCCCAGCAAACCTGCCTGGATTTACCAGTAAAACTGTGTCATTTTTATTACAAAGAAGCAGACACATTCCCACAGCGAAGGCATTCTAGCAAAGGAATTTTTTACGTGTGGTTTTTCATATCAACTTTAATCTTTTGCTGACTCTAAAAACCAAACCAAATCAAACAAAACCACAAGACAACAAAAAACTGATAAGTTTACCAACAACAAAAAACTGATAAGTTTTTACCAGTCATAGTCCTGCTTCCCTCAATTCTATTTTGTATCTGTATTTCTTTGCTTCAATCAAAAGTTTACTGTTATTTTTACAATAATTGTTGGTGCAACAAAAGTATCTTTTTATTGAAGTCACAATGTTTCGCATACTCATAGTGTTGCTCTCGAAGAGAGGAAATTGCATTCTGAATTTTTAGGAATGTCTTCTCAAAGTACTTACCCTTTTCTTTTAATACTATATCCAAAATAAGTGCTTGTATCTTTTTCCTGATTATATGAATCACCCATTAAACTTTTTGCTTCCTGGAGTTAGAATTATAAAGGTTCTTGTATAAAGAAAAAGCTCAGTAAGTTTTTGTTGGATGAATGGGTAAACCTTAATTTATCTAATGCCAATTGTAATAATAATTAAAATCTTCATCTCCACCATATTACATCATCTTTACCACAACAGCTAACATTTACTAGCACTTACTGTGTGCCAGAGACTAGCCCTTCAGAGGAATTATCTAATCATAGCAGCTGCACGTAACTTTGTTTTTCTTTAGACTCACTTAATCTAGATTTCAAGAACCCATTCTACACTAATTGTAGATGCTTTATCTCAGATACTTCAGGGTTCTTCCTTTCTCTGGGATCATTTCTCAATTTCAAGGTTGTGACAGACACTGTTATTAAACAATATAACTCACTCAGCTTCTTTGTTAACAAAATGCTGATATACTGGGCAGCAAATGCCCAGCTTAATATTCCCTTTCTTTGCTTCCTTTGCAGCTGGGGTAACCAATTCTGGCCAATGAGACATACGAGGAAGCCAGTGGAAACTTTCTAGGAAAGCTTTTGCTTCTACATGGGCTGATACTGGTTCCTTCATCCCTCCTTCTTCTTCCTGTTTTGACCTCAGATGTTATGCCTGGAATGGGGGCAGCAATCTGTGACCAGGTAGCAAAGATCAAAAATTGAAGACACATTATTGAACTGTAGAATCAATTTGAATAATCATCTATTTTTGGATTTCCTATAACATGGCAAAAACAAGTGCCTGTTTTTAAAGTTGCTAAAGTTGTCTTTTATGCTACTTGCAGCCGAATGTATTCCTAAGTAACAGGAAGAACAATAGAGTGCTATGGTTGTGAGGGTCCTATTATTCTTTGGTCAATAGCATCCCATCTAGTCCTCCATTGTCTTTTCCCATAGGTCATCACTGAGATCCTTTGTACTGGCTAATGATTATTTTTAAATCCAGCAACTTTCTATTCTAGCTCTTTGCCATTATGGTGCTGTCAGTGGTTACAAGGGTCTCACCTATTCTGGTGCTACCCGGGGATGTGAGGATATTTGCAAAGCTGGTTATGGCTTTGTGGTGGACTATTACAATGATGATTTCTCTTTAACTACTCCTTTAGGTATTCTTACCTTGTCTAGACCCTTCCCACATTGACTGTAAACTTGGTCTTATGACTTGCTTCAACCAACGAGACATTAGGAAGCATATTGCAGGCAGAAGCTCAATAAGTTGTTTGTATATGGGGTTTGACAGCTTGGAATATTCCCAGCAACCATGGTCTGAGAAGCCAGTAGCTACATAGAGGCCAGTGGAAGAGAACTGAGGTGCCCTAGTTGACCCTTATCTGAGCAACCATCCAACACTAGTACAAACTACCAGCCATGTAAATGAGCCATCTTCAGTATTCTGTCCCAGTTGAGCCCCAAAATGACTAAAGCCCCAGTTGAATCACGTGAGCAGAGTTGCCTAACTGAGCCCAGGCAACACACAGAATCATAAGAGATAATAAAATGCTTGTTGATTTAAGCCACTAAGGTTTGGGATGATTTGTTACATGGTAATAGATAACTGGAAAAGGTCCTTTCTTCCTAGATACATTTAGAGAATTGCAGCATTATAATGACCAGCACAGATATAAAATTAGGAAAAGAGATAAGTATTTGATTTTGCATTTTTGCTTCAAGTTCTAAATATAATTTTTGTGTGTATGGAACACACAAAAAAATTAATACATTTATAAGCCAATTCAAAACACTACATTTTCTATTTTGTTGTACTTACCATTTATATAGTGCTCATTATTACAAAACAGATTTTTACAATATTATTATTTAACATTTACGTAACACTTTTTGCTTTCAGTTCATGTTACAAATTATTTTAATTTTGATATTTGCAAAATGCTTTATAGTCATTTAGCGGTTAGCATTAATATTATGGCTAAGTGGAGGGCCAGGAGAGGGAGGGAGCAATGGGCAGGATCATTTTATGAATATTATAGATGTCTAACCAATGTACTGTATACTTGAAACTAATTTAAATAAATAAATTTATTAAAAAATAAAATAAATGCTTTATAGTCATTGAAATTTTAAAATTTTTTCATAATGCTCTTTGTAGAGGAGAAAATACAATATTGGGCCCAATTTATATATTCCCTGAGAATGTGCATAGGTTGACTACACAGAGGACTAGATCCAAAGCACTGAATAGAAAGAGCACATCAACATCATTGCAACAAAGGCCACACCAGAAAATCTGTACTGAAAAGATAAGTTCCAAGCAATTTTTCTCTTCAAGAAACAAATATCCCAGGAGCCACGCACACACACACACACACACACACTATAGATAGATAGATGATACAGATATAGATAGATATAGATATAGATATAGATATAGATATAGATATAGATATATAGATGTATAGATATATAGATATATTTGTACAGCAGTTCAAGCTGGAGGCAGTACATTGTGGAAGGTCAGAGCAAAATCTTCAGAATGAGACAGTCAGACAAGGTCTTCAATTATCTGATTATTAGCTTTTCATCCATAAAATATCCAACAGGTGACTGAGAATTAAATGAGATGCCATTAGTAAAACTACTTTATGGAAGCCTGTTACCCTGAAAGCACATTAAAAAATTAGAGTTGTTCTTATTACTAAGATTGTATTATTAAGATTATTACTAAGATCTTATTACTAGGATTGTGTAGTAGTTGAGAATTAATGTCTTATTGTTACAAAGTTGCCTTGGTTTGAAGTATGAAGAAATGCTTTAACCCTTTCAGGTTATGAAGGTGACTTTTAGTAATTTACTACTTTTCTTACACTCTTCACAAAAAGTGATTTTATTTCAGGATTTATTAACCTTATGATCTTCCTCATTCGCAGGAAAGAGTGCTAAAGTGTTCTTTATACTTATGAAAGCAGATGTGGTCTCAGATTTTCCACAGAGAGGAGAGGGCAGCTGGCAGTTCTGGTGAACTAGGACTGTAATCTATTCTCTAGGGAGAATGAGGAGTTCTCTTACTTTAATAGCAAAGTCCTCATGATAATACTTCCTTCTTCCTAACAATGCCATGAAGTGGCCTTGGCCATTGAAATTCCCTGTTGTTCCAAGAGGGCATCGAACTGGTGCCTTCCGGGTTCAAGGAGGAAAATGGAGCCATCTTCCCTTTCTCATAAAAAGAAGTTAATGAAGGGATGTTTAATGTCTGTTACTCCTTCTTAATGGTAGAATTATAATTTTAACTTGATCTTACATTCTAGAAAGGCATGTACTTTACAGAGCTGTGCAGACAGTTTCCCCATATGTTTTTACATTTTGAAAATATACAGTTATATATGTATCTATATAGTGAAATGCTTGAGTAGTTCCCAAACTGTTCATTCATTTGCTTTGATCACAGCATTGGAGAGCATGGTTTCCTAAGAGAACTGCATGTTTTCAGCTTGTTCTCAGATATAGCAAGGCAGAAATTTGGGCTTTAAAAAACAGTTTATGCTTCTGAATGTTTTTATACTTAAAAAAAATCTTTGAAATTGTAAATCAAATACAATAATAGTGTAGAAATTATCATGTTGTCTCTTTTTTTCCCTTTTAGAGATTGTTAACAAAGATGGACAATTTTCTGAAATTCATATATACTTTCCAAGTGAAATGTAAAATATAGGGCTCATGCATTTGTTTTAGAAGGACTGGCTTTCTTTAGAAGGAGCACAATGCTATTAATCTCACTGTTCTATTTCTGTTTTGAAATTTATTGGCCTTGAAAAGCTGTGAAAACATTACTTGAATATTTTGTTGATTCTTATACAGATAATAAATAAAACTGCCAAGCTTTCTGAGCTATTAGATCTTAAGTATTCTCAAATCACTAGACTTACTCATTCTCAGGCATTTTCAAATCCTTTTGGCTCTAGTGTCATTCTCAAGTTAGTTCTCCCCTAGAAATAAGAGCTTTAGAGAAAAAAATCATGAAAGGCTAAAGCTAAACTAAAAAATAAGCCTTGAAATGTGCAATAGGCATAAATGTAAAGTGTCAAGAGAAGATAGTCGTCAAGCCTTGCTACTCATTTTATGCTTCTGTAAGACCCTAAAAGCTAACTCCTAACCAAGTAGGGCAGGAGAACTTGGATGGCTGGGGAGGTGTTCTTGTAAGAAACTGATAAACTGTAATTGCTGAAACACCATGGAAAGAGGAAGAGCTGGAATTCAAGACTAGCTAATAAGGAATATTTAAGAGGAAAAAAAGATAGGAAAAAAGTTTGAAGTGAAAAATAAATTGATAGTCAAATATGACACATGTAAAAGGAAAAAAAGAAGCCCACAAAAGAGGTCTTAAAGAAATGTGAAAAAGCCCTGGAGATGAAATGGTATATATATATTGCTAGTCAGTTATAATCGACCATGGCAAAGCCACATGTTTTGTAACTGAAAGAACTGACGAAAGCAAAATGACTAACTCAGCAGTGGATAAAGGGACTTGGGGAAAAGAGCATTCATTAATTGCAAAAAAAATAAAAAAGGAGGGAAACTGGTATACAGGACAGATGAGGCAAAATACAAAGAAATTTTGGATGGCACAAAATGTTGAGAAAGTAGAATAAATGCTAAATCAAAAGAACTGTAAAACAATACATTTCTCCAGTGGAGTTATGCTAGCATCGAATGAGAACTAATTATAATGAACAATTATAGCCAAATTCAGCAAGACTTAGAAAAAGAAGAACCCACCAGCATATAAGATCTAAAGAATAATATCCGTGGCAACTAGAGAAAACACAGATAAAATTCTTAATATTACCTTTAGCAGGTCAGTTCCCTGCTTAAAAACCTTCAGTGCTCCTTACTGACTGCTGAATGAACCCACCCTCAGGGTGTCTGTACTAAAGCGCCCAGTCCCATCTCCTTCAGGAGCTGCCATTTCCACCAGCAAGGACCCTCCAAACCAGTAGCCCATGGTTGGCCCACGCTGCTTGGGTCTTTTGTTTTCTGCCTCTTATCAGGATGTGTCCCTTCACCTGGAAAAAATGTCCTTTCCTCATTTCAGTCTTTGTAGCAAATATATCTTGAATCACATTCTCCACTATTAATTTGTTCAGCAAATACGTCTGGACTGCCTGCCGTATACCTGGAACTTTTCTAGACTCTAGGACACAGTGGTGAAACAACAGATGGAAGTCCTTGTTCTTGTGGAGCATATTTTAGTGAGGGGAGTGTGGAAGAAACATCCCATGAATAAATAAAGCAGTAAAATATTATTCATGAACCGTTTCCCCATCTCACCTGTATTAGTTCCCATGATTGCTGTAACAAATTACCAAAAACTAGGTAACTTGAAACAACAGGAATTTATTTTTTGACCGTTCTGGAGGCCTGAGGTCCTAATCGAGGTGCTAGCAGGACCCCACTTCCTCTGAAGGCTCTAGGGGAGAATGCTCCCTTGCCTCTCTCAGTTTCTGGTGGCTGCCAGCATTCCTTGAGGCCGCAGCACTCCGATCTCTACCTTGGTGATCACGTGCCTGCTCCCCTTCTGTCTGCGTGAAGTCTCTCTCCGCCTCTCTCTTGTAAGGACACTTGTCAGTGGATTTAGGGCCCACTCTAAATGAGATATCTGGGATGATCTCATCTCAAAATTCTTAATTACATCTGCAAAAAGACCTTTTTTCCAGATAAGGTCCCTTTCCAGGTTTCAGGGGTTTGCAGCGGATATCTTCTGGAGTGTCCATTTTTTGGACTAAATCTCCCAAGTCTATGTAGAAGAGGTTTCTAATTCTTTTGAAAGTGCACGATCTATTTATTTTATTTTATTTATTTTTATTTTTAAAAATCATATTCTATTTTGTATGGCCATTTATGGACTTGTTTCTCTTTTTCTTCTTTTTTTATTTATCTCTGCTCCCCCGCTCCTCCCGCCCTCCAGACACACACCAGCTTCATGTAACCCAGCAGCAGCTCCTTTCAGCTCCTCCTTCAAATAGATTGCAATTCCCTTATGTCTTTCGTGCTCCCCCTCTGTTCCAAACAGCATCGTGTTTTACCCATGTGCTCGCCATAGCCTCCTCTCTGACCCCTGTCACTTATCTTGCCCTTCTGCAGATCCACGACCTCACAGCAGCTGGAGTGGAACATTTTCCAAGAGTGCACTGGAGCCTCTGTAGGTCACCTGCTCAGATATGCTCTCCCGGGAAGACCTTAACTTTCAATGCATCATGATCAAAATGATTATATTCTTGTGGTTTATAGGTTTACTATCTGCCGTCTGGCATTGCACTAGACTGTAAGTGCCATTTGAGCACTTGGTTTGTTTGTTTATTGGCTTTTTGAGGAAGTTGAGATGGACATCTGGAGTGTAGGATTTAAAATAAACTTCCCTGGTAGCTTCTGGAATGTGAACCAAAGCACCATCTCCATCTAGCATGTGGTGGAATCCTGGTGCCCTTCAGAAGCATTCTCTGGGCAGGGCAAGATCCTCGCTCAGCCAAGACGCCTGCCTTCGGGCCCAGAGCACTCGCTCCATTTCCTTAGGCAGGAAGAGGATTAGCACCTTTTGGAAACATTTCCCCAGGGATCAAATAAAGAATTTCTGGCTGACCTTTAATCAACCGAATTTAATAGTTATTTTATTTGAAACTTTAAGCACTAAATTAGGTTTTACTCTAATCTAGTGGCTCCTGAAGTGGCTCCTCCAGACCTATGCCATTAACATCCCCCAAGAGCTCAAAAGAAATGCAAATTTTGGGGTCCCACCCCAGACTAACTGAGAGAGAAGCTTTGAGGTGAGGTTCTCCCCTGGCTGTAGCCTAACAAGCTCTTCAGTTGCTTCTGATTCTTGATAAGTTTTGAGAATCACTGTTTTAATTCATTTTAATGGCTTTACTGTTTGTGTTAGGCTTTTTTTTTTCAATTGCAGTTGACATTCAATATTATTTTATATTAGTTTCAGGTGTACAGCATACCCAGCAATTCTACTCCTAGATATTTAACTGAAGAAGTCCAAAACACTCATTTGAAAAGACAGATGCACTTCTGTATTCATTGCAGCATTATTTATAATAGCCAAAGTATGGAAGCAACCTAAGTGCCCATTAATAAACAATTGGATAAAGAAAAGGTGGTACATATAAACAATGGAATATTATTCGGCCATAAAAATGAATGTGTTAGGTTTATTTAATCCCATCTTTGTTATTTGAGTATCAAGCAGCATCTTGCAATGTCACACCATCTTTTTTTTACGAATTAAAACTTCTTGGAAAATGCTTTTTCAAATCATTATCTATGAATATATATATGCATATAATATACATATAACATACGAATATATGTAATATATTTATTTATATAAGACAGAAGAAAACACTGGGTCTATATCAAGGTGTTGTCCATGATAACACAATTTAGGTGGTCTCTATTTTCCCTTTACATTTAGGAAAATGTAATAAATGTATTTTTAAAAAACATAATTTTTCTCTGCAGTACAAATTAAGGAAGGAGCTCTTTTCTTTAGTTCTCATGGAGCATTCTTTCTTTTTTAAAAATTATATTACTTTAAAAAATTATATAAAAAAGTAGAAACTCAAGTAGATGTAATAAGTTTTTTAAAAATTAATAAATGGTGTGGTGACCATGGTGCTGCAACCATGGTGTAGCCATCCCAGAAGTTTAAAGTTGGGTTCTCATGCTTCATACTGTAGACCACAAAAATCTCCAAAGAATCAAATATCTAAGCGTAAAAACTAAAATCACAGAAGTGCTAGACTTGTAGTAAGGAAGACCTTTCTAACTATAACTCAAACTCAAGAGCCACTAAAAAGAGATTAACAATTTCAACTTCATTTAAAAGAAAACCCAAACACCTACTGCTAGTTGTGTTTGTATGTGGTGTTCTATATAAAGAGCAAACTGAACAAAAATTTGCAATTAATAAGACAAAGGCTAATCTCTTTAAGGTAAAGGACCAGCAATTCATTAAAAAAATGACCAAAGAACCTAAACAGATAAATACAAATGGTCCTTAAATGTGTGCAGAAATATCATCCACTCCCATAATAAGAAAAATACAGATTAAAGCTATGCTTAAATATCATTTTTAATTTGTTAAGTTAGATTAAATATGAAAATTGAACAATACTATGTTGGCAAGGAGAGAAACAGAATCTTACATTACTAGTGGAGGTTTTAAATAGTATAGCTACTATTGAGGGCAATTTGGTAATTTATCAAAATGACACATACAAGTCAGGCAGAGAAAGACAAACACTATATGATCTCATTTATATGTGGAATTTTAAGAACAACCCCTCCTCTCTACCCCTACTCCAATCCCTCCCCAAGAAACCAAGCTCATAGACACAGAGAACATACTATATTGTTGGTTGCCAAAGGTGGGGGTGGGGATGGGAGATCTGGCTGAAAGAGGTTAAAAGGAACAAACTTCCACTTATAAAATAAATGTCATGGGGATATAATGTACAGCATGTGACTATAGTTAATAATACTGTATTGCATAATCGAAACTTGCTAAGAGAGTAAATCTTAAAAATTCTCATCACAAGAAAAAATATCTTTTGTAACTATTTATGGTAATTGTTCTTATTGTGGTGATTATTTTAGTGTATACAAATATCAAATCATTGTGTTGTATACCTGAAACTAATATAATGTTTTCTATTAATTATACCTCGATAAAAAAAAAAACTTGCCCCAAAAAATGACAAATGCATTATTTACCCTTTGACCTAGAAATCCTACTTCTGATATTTACCCTACAGAGACATCTGAAATATAAAAACTGAGGTATGTATGAAATTATTCATTGCAGCATTTTTTAGTATAATGGTAAAAAACAGGAAACAATTCAAACATTCATCCATGGGGAATTGGTTGAATAAATGAAGGAACATCCGCATAATGGAATACTATGCAGTTGTGAAAATAAATGAGGAAAGTATTTATGAATTCTTATAAAAATATTGCTGAAATAAATTAAGTGAAAAAAGCAAAGTCCAAAGCAGTGAATGCAATGTTACATTTTGGGTAAGAAAGGAGAGAAAATAATAGCATGCGTTCACGTATGCTTGCATCTGTATAAAGAAACTCAGGATACAGAGGAAACTAAAATGAGAAGTTATTTGTAAAGAGGTAGGGGAGATCAAAAGATAGAGGCAATATTCACCCTGTTAAATTATTTTGAATTTTGAATCATGTGAATATATTACCTTCAAACAAAAGGCAACAATTTTTTTAAAAAAATATGACTTTTTATAATTCTAAAAGTAACACCTACTCATTATAGAACATTTAAAAAAGTAAACAAAAGGACAGAGATGTAGAAACGATTTTTTATATTTTCTTCTCCGGGGACAATCACTATAAATATTCTAGCATATTTCCTTCCAATCTTTTTTCATGCAGCTCTCCATAAATACCCATGTATATATTTTTAAAGTTGAGATCCCACTATAATATAATTTGTATCTTTCCTTTAACACTTAAGATAATTTTACTAGCATTTTACAGTGTCACTTAAAACTCTTCATAATCATCATATTTATATTTGATCCTTTAAAAATGTTAACAGAAAAGTCCATTCATTCTAATTTTTCCTAATGATTTTAAAAAGTCACTCTTAAATTAACTGAGGGACTGTGGCCTTCACTCTTCATTCAGTCTCTACATATGGGGCACACGTATGACAGGATGTATTTGACAGATGGTTCCCTCAGCTGGCTAAGATGTTGTTTCGTCATAATAACAGCGGTGTCATGGCAGCCATTCTGGAAGGTTTGTTTGAAGGAGGTGAGCTCAGAACGCACATTCATCTAACAGAAATTCCTGAACTTCCTCAGTGCCTATACTGTTGTTATTGACTGGCAGACCAACACAACACTGGGATACTTCACTGTTTGTGATTTCATTTCTATCCCTTTTTTGTCAGGTTTTGTATTGTCAGCAAAACTGGGAAAGGAGAGGAAAGAATAGGATGTCAAATGGTCCTTGTTTAATTGGGCTCTTCATAAGCACATTCATTATGTAGCCCGTCCAACATGGTAGGAAGGGGTGTCCAATTTTACAAATGAGAATAAACATATTTGAAGAAATTTAGCAAGGAAGTACCTTAGCCTCTGGTTAGGCATTGGAGTCAGAAAAATTTGCATTTGAGTCCTGTTTTTTTTCTCTAAAGACTGTCTATTCCTTTATTCCCTGGGGGCTCAAGTGGCTGCTTCCTTTCTAGCCAGATCCTGTAGACCCCTAAACTCCAAACTAAAGAGTCTGAACAAGATTAGTAGGTGTCTCTTTATTTAAAAAGAAATTTTTAAACAGGGTCTTGGTGTGATTGAAATAAGGTTTGGCCAAGATTGGCTTGGTGATGATCTAACAGACAGAATGGAGAATAGAGAGATGAGCAGAGAGAAGATGTGGAGGATATTGAAGTTGTTTTCCTGAGTACCTCCAAGAATGTTAACATGAGCATTGAGAGTAGTCCAAGGGCATAGAAAGGAGGGAAGGGATATAGGAGAGACTGTGAAAGAAAAATGAGTGGGGTTTGACAATTGCTTTAATGTTAGAGGCAAGAGAAGTGGGAAGGACGGCAAGACAAAGATCTACATTTAAGGAGGCAGGGTGCAAGGGGTTAGTTTGGAGATGAGTAAACTAAAATCTCATGATGATTTTAGTTTTAAACAAGCTTAGCTTGAGACGCAATATATAAACAAAGGGGGAGGTAGTAGGATGAGCAAGAAAACTTGAATACACAGGTTTTAGAATTAAAATGTTCAATCAGAACTGGAGAGAAGTGTGGGAGATGCATGGGAAGAATGTTTCCAGAATAGTCTAACGAAGGTTCTTTTTGGATTCATGGGGCAACAGGAAATACAGATTTAATAAAACTGGAACAATAGGCAGACAATTTATTTGGATGTGACACCAGGTTTGACCAAAAGCACTATTCTAAAGAGACAGATAATTCCAGGTAGGAGGGAAGATTTATAATGTACCAACTGGAGAGTAACCAGAATACCAGTATCTAAAGCCACTGTGCAGGACTCCAGGAATCATATGAGCATCTAGGAGTTGCTGAAATCAGAAATTTATGTTGCTGAAAAGGAGACTAGGATCCAAAAGACTGAGATACATTGCTCCAGCTCCCTGTGAGCAACTTTCGAAATCTGCTCTTGACTTTGGGAATGTTTAGAATGAATGTTCTGTGAATTGCTCGAATGGGGTCAGGGGTGCAGAGGAGAGTTTAAAACTCCTCACTAGAAGGCAATGACTTGAATTTACAGAGATTAAGGAAAAATCATTTTAATGCCTGAATGTATTTGATCTTTAGGCAACTGACTAGTCGAGGCAAAGAAAACAAATATAGAAAGCATAGAATGTAGTTTCCCCTTGAGGAGGAGTCTACATGTTGTTGAGAGAAGCCTGAAAAGTGGCTTCTTATAAGAACTTTAATCAGTTTTTAATTACCCTCCTGTGGTCTATGTATTTTGCAGATTCACCTTGGCCGTTCAAACATATCTTGCCTCCCTCTTCTAGCTGGCTACCTCACACTGAGGTTAGTTGACAGTTCTAAGGAATTTACATTGATTTTCATTTATGAACATGTGGGAAAGCATTTAAAAAGAAACTATGCTATGAAAATAATCATCCTAACAGTTTGCTTTCTGAAATCCTGTACAAAGAGATTTTTTTTAGTGATCTGATCATTTTGGGTGATCTGTGTTAATACAGCATGTCAATAATCTATTGAAAATTGAATTAACTACCTGGAGTTAAATATTCACAGTTTCTAAATTATTCTCTAGGCAGGAAGACATATTTGATCTACCAAATGTCAGTTTTCTGCCCAAATCTATATTGTATTTCCCATGCCCTTCAGTCAAGGACCCCCAGGAAAGTAAAGTCAATTTATTGACAGTATTGAGTTGATTGACTCATTGCAATGAGGGAGACCTCACATCATGAGGCATCATGACCATCTCAGTAAGAGAATGTTAGAAAGATCTTATAGGCCTTGGGCTTTTAGTAGGTGATTTTAGAAAGAGTTCAAGGAAAGATTTTAGAAAGAGCTCTCAGGAAAAAGGGACTATTCTATATTGAAATTTTTACATCAAAGTTTGTATGAAACAGGTAAGACGAAAGATATAGTTGAGAAAGAAGCAGCAATGACTAATATCAGTCAGAATAGGGGATATTTAGATATTTATGTGGTTTGGATGAATGATGTTCTTGTTTTTCTTTGAGTCTAGACATGATTATGGAGTGGTCTTGTGTTTGTCTTGCTCTCTCATGGTTACAGGGTGGCCTTGCATGACATTGATGTGTAGTGAAATTATTTATGTTCAACCAGAGAGCACCATGGCCTCACTGTGAGCGCCAGGCCAGCGAGAATTAACCCTGAGGCCTAACTGATAGTAGTAGAATTGCTCCCACTGGTGGGGGCTGCTTTTCTCTTTCTTACTATGAGCTCTCCCAAAATGCCACTAGGTCACTCTTTTTCAGTAATTAGCAACATATGTGTGTCTTTTTATCCAATTAACGTTTATGAAAGACCTCCTATGTGGTGAGGGTATAATAGTCGTCAAAGCAGATGTGAAATTTTTTGAAACTTAGAGCCACAGGGAGTAGAAGAGAAAGGAAAACAGGAATTTACATTATTTTTTTTAAAAACTCAAATATTTAATTACAAGCTATGACAGCTATTATGAAGGAAAAGTGAGAAGAGTTTTCAGAAGATGTAACCACAGAGCTAATCTAGACTAAAGAGCCGGAAAACGATATTTGAGCAGAAATCCAAATGATAAGTGGGAGTTAGCCAGGTGAGGAAGGTGGGGCTGGAAGGGCGTTCTGGGCAGACTACATATCATCTGCTAGGGCGCTGAGGCAGAGAGACTTTGGAGAAACCAAAAGGCTAGTATGTCTGGCTCATCTCAAAGCTATTGCCAAGTCTTTTCTTGGACCAAAGAATTTTTTATTGTAATATTTAGCATTCTAAATAATGAGTTAAAGAACCCCAATAGGCTATTTAGAAGCCAACTCACTTTTAACCAAAGAAAGCTACCATAATGTTTTATAAGAGTTAATGCAAATTTTATAAGTGAGTCTTTTATCTGGGAATTCATCAAAACTTTCACATTCCAATTTGAACCTAGAACTGTGGTGTTTTCACACTGAACGCTTGGCCCATTCCATCCTCTGTCTTCTCATTTCTTAATTACCTTTTTGTATTCCATGTTTCTCATTAAATCTCTAGTCCCTCTGAGGGTGGGATTCTGTCCTGTTTAGCTTCTCAAGCTCCCCTAGCACCTTGGCACTTAGCAGGTTTTGTTGGTTTAACTAACATTTGTTGAGCAATGTGTACAATAGTACTCTTCACTAGGGTACAAAATCTAAAAAGATGGATCTCTGCCCTTAGGAAGTTTAGCGCTGTTGGAAGAATCTGCCCACCATCCTAAAAAATTAACAAACAACAACTTTTTGGCTACTTTATCAAATTACTCTATAAATTTCTATAATTGCTTCTCCTATGATAAAATAATTTTTATTTTATACTTCAGAGTCTAAGAAACTACTTTTAATCATTTTTGATATTTTAAAATAAAGTTTGAAGATTATAAGATGGTACTATTGTTGTTAAAATCAGATGACTTAATTGTGTTCCCATTTATAATTGATACTTTTACCTTGAGGTATTTGAAAAAGAGGTGCACTTCCTTTAATCTCTCCAATGGCAGCCCCTTGTAAACGCTTGTGTGAGCACAAGACTAAGAATTAGAAACTCTTCATTCTGCTCCTGACTCACCAGGTTACCCAACTTAACCTCACCGTTTCTTCATCTGTAAAATGGGGATAATAATACTTACCTCTCTTACTGAGGTATCATGAGTATTAATTAGTGTTTGTCAAGTGCTTTGAGATCTTCAGATGAAAGGCCCTGTGGAAGCCCAGTACGATGTGTTATTATATAAAAGCCTCCCCACCTCCCACTTTCACTGAGCAGTGATTCCCAATTACAGCCAACTCTAAATGACCGTAATGCTGCATTCAGACACGACAAGGCAAGTTTTATTGGTCCATTAGGACATGCCTGTTTGAGGGAATTAGTTTTGTGAAAATGGTTATTATGCCAAGGACTTTTATTTTAGGCAGTCGTTAGTCTTAATAGTTAATAGTTAAATATTAAGCCATTTAGAAAGGACGGTTTCACACTGCAGTTGGGAAGACAGGCCTTCCTTACCAGGCCATTTACGTCTGAAGAAGCTTAGGCATGTGGTGCTGGAGAGCTTACTTCCCATAACATGAAATTATATTTATATAGAAGGCCATCTTCAGTTTCTGAGAAACCAGCTGGATAGTGAAGACAATGCTCCCCACTTAATTAGGGAAGGAAGAAGTGTCTCCCACATATAATTTTCTGGATTCCAATTTCAAAGGGTTCATAGCTTGCAAAAAATTAATTCTCTCATTAGAACCATATTTAATACATGACAGCGAGCTAAATCAACTCTTCGTATTTTTTTCTCTCGTAAAAATAGTGGATCAGTATTTGAGAATCAGTAGACTGATGTTCAACTTCAGAAAGGATGTACAGTTTTTACAGGTGATTGCTGGATTGAAATAAAATATGTACTTTGAAGAATTAAAGCACCATTAATTTATCTAGTTCCAGGTTCATTTGTTTATTTTTTGATCTACCATAAAGTTTAGCATTTTCTTGGTTCAAAAGTAACTGTTAATTTCTTCTTTAGGAAATTAGACATTAGCTAGATACGTCTATTTTGAAAAGCTATCTAAGTTGTTAATGCAATGAAGATCTTCTGTAAAGGTTAGATGACACCTTCACATTTTCATGATTATAAATGTCTTTTAAAAAATCCCAAATCAACATTCTATAAAGAGCCAATATTCTCCAATCATTGCAAAATTGTGTTTTAAAAAATTGTCTGAAGACAGCAAAAGATGAAGTAACAAAATTTTACCTTTATTTCATATTAAAAGTGATAAAATATTTTCCTATTATGTAAATGACAAGGTAACAACATTTCATCATGAAATGAATTCATATCTTGCTTATAAATACTGTATGACCTCATTCACATTCATTTCCAATTTGTGATAATTTGGGTGTGAAGAGATGTAAAACCACCATTGTTTTATCTATGAAAACAGAGCTCCTTAAGCAAATTCACTGTGTAAACAAGGGAAATACTTTCTTTACTCAAGAATGAAGTCTAACATTGTCTAGGGCCTGAGAAACCAGTTAGTGGCATTGTTGGCATACAAAGAACATGCCAATTACAAAAGATTCTTATCTACCTATTAGCAGACTAAGCAGTCATTCTTTAACACTTATAGCCCATTATCCTCACCATCATTTTGCTGTTTGCTTACCAACACATACACACATGCACGCAAGCACGCACACACACACAAAGGTATCTTTTTAAAAAATCACAGATTTAAGTGAGTTTTTGTCTATGAGCATTTTGTTACTTTAAAATTATTTTCATTAACACTGAAAATTATTTATTCCACAAATACTACACCACTGAGAATGCCATTGTCCCTGACTTGGAGGTAGGAGGGGAGAAAGACTGTTACAAAAAAAAAAAAAAAAAGTGTAATATGACACAGGAGGGGAATCTTATTTATACTGGTGAGTTCTGGGGAGGGTAGATGGTAGAAAGAGTGATTCCAGACCTCATCTTGCAGTGAAAACAATATGAAGTTTTAGGGAGAGTGTAAGAAAGACAGGAAGAAGGAGGGTGCAAAGAAATGGAGAGGTAGTCAGAATGCCTGGTGGGGGTGGGCGGAGGTAGGGTTCAGAGCAAAAACTGGCCTCATGGTTCATGCCAACCAGGTTAGATTTTTATCCCAAAGATAACTGGATGTCACCGAAGGGTGTGTGTGACGTGATCAGATGTAAGGTTAGGGAGGATTCTCAGACAGGGACTCCCAGACACGGCTCATTGTCAGAATGACTACGAAACACAAAGCAAAAGCAAAAACCATGTATTTTATTTATATTCAAAAAGTTAAACATTAAAATATTAAGATCAAAAGCATTTGAAAAGATCAAATATCCCCTTTCTCCTTCATAGCCTCACTAACATAAAAAGGTTACTTCTGCTTAGTTTTATGCTTCCTTCTAGTCTTTGAGTAAATACACATAAATATGCATATGAATTCTTATTTTCTTCCTTTTCTTAGCCCAAAGACAGAACAGTATTAAATACTTTTATTTTTTAGGGAGTGGGCAGGGCTTTGTTCTGTTTTATATTTTGAGATTTCATTTAGAAGTGGTAAGCTCAGGAATCTGTATTTTTATAAGGCTCCTTGTTGATACTGATTATCAGATGGAAATCACTGGCATTGGGGATGGATGGGAAGAATATACGGTTGGAAGCAGTGGGAAAGGAAAGTACACTTTGAGAGATACTCAGGATTCTTAGTATGGGAAATTCATATTATCATCAGGAGAGTATTTTGAAAATATTCATCTCACGTGTATTCTATTCCCAGTAACTCAGGTTTTATGATTATAGCCCCAAAGATGGGGAAAAGGAAGAAGTACCAGGGCAGGGGAACACTGGCTAGGTGGAGAAAGTACAGGCAGAAAGGGGCTTCAGCCTCACTTCTCCCAGGGTGGCAGAGGAGGGCCTGGGTTTGGTCCACAGGGAGTGTCTCAGTTAGCTATTGTGTGGAGGCAGGGAAGACACCCCAGAGTCTCCCAGGGTCTGTGGAGAGATGTAAGTGTTGGCTGATAGACTGCCCGCAAGCCTCCTAGACGGTTACTATACTGGGGGATGGGTCCTTACCTCTGTGGTCTCCCAGGCAGACCCCTCCACAACAGAGGCCAGTGACAGCCATCTCTCAGAACTGCCACAGCACCCAGAGGTCTGAGGAGGGCTCCTCAACAAGAAGGAGCTCCGGGCCCAGGCTGAGCCACCTGAGCCCTCAATGCCAGCAATGGACATGGGGTCAGGAAGGATCTGTGCTGATAGACCCAAACCCCTGCTCTTCTCTGTCATCTTGATATACACACTTAGCTGCCATCTTGGACGGGAGCAGAGGGAGAGACAGGAAATCTGAAAAATCAACATCTATCTGAAAGAGTCTAAGTCACTTTAAACACATGCTTTGGTTAGTGGGTCAGGCTGAGTTTAATTATACTGCCAACAATGAAGAGCAGATTGATAATAGTGGGATAAAAAGAAGCCATTTCTTCATATCTAACTAACGTAAGCACACTTGTGCCTCCACTAAAATACTATTTATATTTTTTGTAATATATGGAATTTCACCTTTCTCCCCAAACCAGAGCATTCAAAGATGGCTAAGGGAATTTTGCCCAAGGCTCAGAAAAGTGCTATTAAAATATGCAGGTCAAAGAAGAATTGAGTTGATTACAGGTATGTTTATGAGCCGCATTTCATGAAGGTGGGAATTAGGAAGGCTCTTAAAATGTTACAAGGCCAGTGGTAGGATTAGTTGTAGAGCTGCCACTCATGAGGTTGGGCTTTCTCTCCTTAAGACCATTCTCCTCTTCTTTTTTAAAAATCACTCTTGTGGTGTCTTTTCATATTTTACTATGAAAGTGTAGAGAAAGTTGTTTTAGAGTTTTGCAAACTGCAGTAGCTCTAGATCTCTAAATGTCAGGAGATTGAGAATTGGGCAACAAATATCTGCTACCTTGCTAGAGAATTTGCTGCATTGCTGATGACAGATGACTGATAATTTTTTCCTAAAAAGTGAACCGTTTGCTTTGATTGGCATATTAGAGAAATCATTGTCCTTTTAAGGCTGACAGAATTCGTGCTGCTCTCTACAGGGATGTGATTCCTCGGTAGGAAAAAATGACCCCAAAGATAATTTACTTTCCTACATAGCTGATTTTCTAGACATACTCTTTCCTTCTGAGTGTGATGGCTACAGTGGCCATTTCCAGATCAAGTTCGAGAAAAATCATTTATATACCGTTAAAAAAAAGGTCTAATCTGCAGTGTCCCTATCCCCAATTAGCTTATTTTGTTAATTGAGATACAAGATATAGTATGAAGAACAGACAAAACATTTTTTGCTTAGTCTCCTAAAATACGTGGTTCAGAATTTGTCAGTAAATGAGGTATACCATATAGTTTGATATAAATTATTTAATCATGAAGTTCATGTGGTTCTTAGGTAAATGGCTTAATTGTATAGTATTTTTTTATTAGGTATAGTTGTAAGATTTTGTATTATATAATTTGGTTGCTGTTGCTCTTCAATAAAGACTTTTAATAGTAATATAAGCCTTGAGTGTATGGTGATGCCAAGGGCTTTAACCATCAGATGTAAGTATTATTGGGCCAATAAAACATGCCCCTAATGTCTCCTAATACAGATGTTACCTTTATTTAGGAAGAATAATTTTTAAATAATTTTAAAAGTAAAAACCATTTAAAATAAAATTCTTAGTATAGAACAAATAACAGAGAAAAAATACGAAATAATTATGAATTAAACACCTCAAGTGAAAAAGTCAAGAATTTGATATACAGAAAAAAAGGTGAACTAGATATATTACTAATAATTGTTTAACTTTGATGTTAATCTTTCTATATAGATGTTTTTATGTTTTGAGTTCCTTTTTGAAAAAAAGTTGTTTTGTTTCTTAAATCCCCTTGTCCTGAGATCTCCTTTTACCTTAGCTTCAATCTTTCCTCCTTTTTCTAAAAAGAAAACTTTTCACAGATGCTAAGTCTACATTTTCAATTTGTTTCCTCGTGAAGTGAAAACAAACAAACAAAATTTCAGCTGTTCGAAATTTGTGAAAGTTGCCTAGGAGCTGTGAAAGTTGACCGGATCAATGTTAGGGGAAAATTTTGCACTGGTTAGCATTTCAGAGATTTCTCTTGGCTTTTCAGATTTCAAAATGGATTTCTCCTTTTCAGTCCACTTTTGGAAGCATTTGGGTGGAGATGGGGAGAAACTGAGCTACTTGTCAAAATTATTCCCTGTCGGAGAATATGGTGTTTGGGGAGCTCTGCACCTTGAGCAAGTTTCTATAAGTTGGCCTGAGGCCCAGTAATCATACAAGGAAATAGATAAAGCACTTTCCGACCTTTGTGTGAGCTGATTCATATTATAACTAATATTTATTTAGTGACTATTATTTGCCAGACCTGTCCCAGGCACTGAGGACTCAGAGGTGAACATGGGAGTTCTAATGGGATTTTACTCAGAATCGTGCATATTAAGTTCACATTTGATGAATCAGAAAGCAGTCTTTGAACTGGAACCACCAATTCTCTTCTATTCTTTGGGGAAGGGTGGGATATAGTTTCTTTTTTAAAATATAATTTGTAACACTTCCAAATTCTCATCTTTTTTTTCTAGCTCACACATTCAGCTGGGAGATATGGGGAAGCCACTTATTTACTTTGGGCCTTGTTTTCCTCATCTAAAATTAAGGATTTCATTGGAACAAAAGATCTCAAAGGGATTCTCAGTCATGCACATTAGAGTCACTGGAGAGCTTAATAAAACGGATATTGCTGGGCCCTCCCCCAGAGTTTCTGATTCAGCAGGTCTAGGATGAGGCTGAGAATTTCTATTTCTAGCAAGTTCCCAGATGATGCCCATCCTGACATCACATCTTGAGAACCATTGGTTGATCTACCCATAACTCTGACTTTCAGTTTGTTTCAACATGATACGACCATGAACTCTCCATTTCTAACTTCCTCACATTTTCCTCATGATAATTCCATCTCAGGCTGCATGGAGTAGCATCCAGAAAATTTACTTGATATTCCTTCACCCCATTGTTGATTTTCATAATTTAGACCCTTTGAGAGAGCAACTCCCCTATATCCAAGAACACGTGAAAGTCATCTTTATTTCTAGATCGATGGCTTATTTATTTACTGTTACATGATAACCCAGCTCCACTCTGCTAAAACTTTCAGCTCCTCTCCCTCCCCCTTCTCTTCCTGCCTTTCTGTCTGATCTTAAGTCTTTGGCGGAGGGCGACAGAGAAGAATATTTCCTTGGCACATACAGTTGGGCAGAAATGTTGATAAGTTGGTAAAAAAAATTGGTGAGGCCAGTAAGATTCTTATTAGAATGAAGAGTCTTTATATAATCTAGCAGGTTTTGAAAGTCTATCTGTATGCTCTGTATATAGATGTTTTGATTTTATATGAGAAGAAACTGGAGAAATTGCTGTGACCAGATCAGTGTCCTTTGGCTTCATATTTTGTTCTCTGATTTTCATCCTCATGTAAAATTTCCTCCTATCCACTCACAACCTCCTTGATCAACACCTGGCATGAAAAGTTTTCAGCTGTCCTCATTGGGAACTCAGAGGAACCTTGAACCCTGAACAAGTGACAATGACTCCCGCTTAACATTATCTAGTAAACTTTCAAAGCATCTGGCCAATTTTTATGAATTTCACTAAGTTCTTGGTCTCTTGGCTTAGGTCCCTGTAGGCTATCTTAGATTTTTGGATGATGCAAAAGCAGTGTGGCCTCCTCACAGCCCCCAGTACATCCAAAGCTGCTGTGAGTCCCAGGACAGCCCACATTTCACAGTACCTGTCACACTCACTTTTATACTCTTGCTTCCTAAGCCTTCATTAGGCCACATGTTTATCTGTAACAGCATACATGATACTGACACTCTCATCTCATCTTAGTCTTGTGCTTTTAAACAGGAAGAGAAGGTATTCCCTTGGGGCCATGGGATTACAAGTTTAGAAATCACCTATTCCAGAGATTTTCAACTTTTTCCAAGAGCACTGCAGTTTGGAGGGTGCCTTTGAGGCTGCCACAGGTCCAAGTAGAGAGCAGATTGGACAGACCCAACACTTAGCTTGGGTTTTATCTGTTTTATATATCAAGGTTAGGATTTTGTTAAAAAGACATTAAACAGCCTTAAAAGCAGTAGTTCAAAAACCATTAATTTGCTATAAGATACCATTGTACAACTGAGAAAATAGGCTCAGAAATTAGTCCAAGATCATACAGTTACAGATAGCTAAGTGGAATGTATGGCCTCTACAAATTTGGGCAATCTGCTTCACATGTCTGTTCTTGGGACGCAGGTAGTATGGCCATCATTTTCAGATGCTCAGATTTTTAATTTATTATTATTTTCTTCAGGTAAAATTCACATAAAATGAACCGTCTTAAAGTGTATAACTCAGTGACATTTAGTATATTCACAGTAATGTACAACTATCACTGCTGTCTAGTTCCAGAATATTTTAATCACTCCAAAAGGAAACCCAAACCCATTAAATCAATTATTTCCCTTTCCTGCACCACCTCCAGCCCTGACAACCACAAATCTGCCTCTGCCTCTGTGGTCTAACCTGTTCTGGACTTTTCATGTAAATTAAATCATATAATATGTGGCCTTTTGTGTTTGGTTTATTTCACTTAGCATCGTGCTTTCAAGGTTCATCCATACTGTAGCATGTACCAGCACTTTATTATTTTTTATGGTTGAATAATATTCTACCATATGGATGTACCACATTTTTAATTGTAGTTTCTTGATTTTTATTTTCTCTTCTAAGACACCCTATTCTTATTCTTGGAAGTATGTTGCCTGTATCACTGAATCCATGAAATGGGAACATATAAAGATAACAGGTACATTGCTGCACTCAAGCCCTTGTCCTCAATCCTTTAATGGCTATTACTGGTCCCTGTAGCAACTAGCTGGCCACTGGCCTTGAATCAGTCACTTAATCTCTCTGTGCCTTAATTTCCTCAGCTATAAAGTAGGCTTGATGACTACTTGCAACCCATCCTACAGGGAATAATGAGTTAACGCTCATTAAAAGCTTTGAGGTTCTCAGACGTTAGGCACCATGCGTCAGGTGTAAATACAATGTAGCTGTATAATAAGCATCTACCAGGAGTTCAGTTTGTGTTTTCCAGCTACCTTTTTAAAAAACGGCAAACGTCAGTCACCTTTCCTAGGCACGCTGTGTGTGCTTTTTGTGCTTTTTTTCCAGAACATGCCTCACTCCTAGGCAGAGTGGGGTATTGTTTCTGCTTCTTCCAGTATATAACCTGCTCGTCAATTCTTAAAAGAATGTAAAGGTGCTAAAAGTTCCTGAGCACCATCATAGGCTAAATAAAAAACATTTGGTCTACCATCTCCCTTGATCCTCCCTGTGGCCATTATGACGGAGATGTTACTGCAATTTGAATATGAAGCTTGAGAGGTTGGGTGAAACCATGTGGCCTTGTACAAAGTCCAATGCCAGGAACAGGCAGACATAGGATCCAATCCTAGTTGCATAAACTTTTTACATTCCGTACTGCTTCACATCTAAGTTGACGGGTTCTTTTCTTCAGAAGGTTTGTATGGTCATGTGGGACCCTGTGTATCTGAAAGCCCTTGGGAAAATTGCAAAATAGAGTGAAAGAAGCAATCTCTAGTGGGTTAAATAGTGTTCTCCCAGAACTCATGTCCAGTCAGAATCTCGGAAGGTGACCTTATTTGGACATATATTCTTTGCAGAAGGAGTTGGTTAAGGCGAGGGCATACTGGTTTAGGTTGGGTCCTAAACCCAGTGACTGGTGTCTTTACAAGAGAAAGAAGAGGGAGATTCAGGCACAGCGACACACAGAAGGAAGATTGCAATATGATGCCAGAGGCAGAGATTGGAGTGATGTGGTTATAAGCCAAGTAACACCACAATTGCTGGCAACCACCAGAAGTTAGGAAGAGGCAAGGAAAGATTCTTTCCTAGAGCTTTCAGAAGAAACGGGGTCCTGCTGATGCCTGGATTTCAGACTTCCAGCCTCCAGAACTGTGTGCCAATATATTTCTGTTGTTCTAACTTATCTAGTTTATGGCAATTTGTTACAGCAGCTCTTGGAAACCAACGCACAAACCTTCCTCCATAAGTTTGTGTGTGGACTCTTTCAATGGATTATTTATATCTCATAAAGTTGCAATTAAATGAAAAGATGTTCTGAACTGAACCACCCAGATGGTTAAATTAATGGAAAATTGAAACTGTGGAAAAAGAAATTCACTGCACATGTGAATTAGCTACATGGTAATGACGCTTGTCAAGAAATTTTGACATAAGTAAAAAGAAAAGAAACAAATGACAAAAATAGGTACACGGTGGGATTAAAGAGATAGATTAGAAACATAGATTTGGTACTCAGGAAAAAAAATTACTGGTGTTTTAAACAGTTTATTTAATAAAGGAAGATAATGAGCTAAAAACAAAATACTCAAGAAATATATTGAAAAATAAGAAAATGTAAAAACCTGTATGAACTTAAAATCTTGATTAGTGTATATTTACCAAGACTAGTTCATGATTATTGATTCTGGAAATTAAAGATAAACTGGACTTTTTCTTTCTG
This sequence comes from Eidolon dupreanum, assembly GCA_028627145.1. Taxonomy (NCBI): domain Eukaryota; kingdom Metazoa; phylum Chordata; class Mammalia; order Chiroptera; family Pteropodidae; genus Eidolon; species Eidolon dupreanum. The sequence continues at coordinate 30,490,347 of CM053508.1, forward strand.
GGATAAGTATAAGGATTAATTAAAGGCAAATATTATTTATTAAAGAGATATAGATTGACTGTTGGGACTTTTGTCTGATCTCTGTTTGTGTTGCTTTTTATTAATTAGTTCATCCTACTCTTTCCTGCTGAAGCTTATGAAGAGGCTGGTTGTCAAAGTTTGTCAAAAAAGGGCATAATATCCAGGCTGAGGGCTGGATAGTTAGCCATGATTTTCATTCAGTAGAGCAGAATTAGCAGGGGAAGGTGACCTTAAGGTCTGATTTCTACTGTAAATTCTCAACTAGCCTATGGCCTTAGGTAAGACCTACTCTCCACAAGTCTCAGTTTTCCCTTCTGTTCCATGAAAGTACAAAGTAGAATGGTGTATAAAATACTTGCATACATTAAAATACCCCATCCAGGTACATGAAGAAACCAAGAATGATAAAGTTGTTACAGGATGCACAGGGTTGGGGGAAGGACCAAACAAAAGGGTATGGGTGAATGTACTCTTCATTCTAAGCAGAATCAATGATTTAAGATGAGATTTCATGAAAATCTAAGTACATAAATCAAGTGAATTCTATCAATTAACTTGATAATATTTTATTCACTGTTGTATGTGCAGGCCCAAAAGATATATCATATCCCATTGGTATCCTGCATTAGAAGAAACTGACATAAAGAGTAAAATGACATTCTTAAAGAAACAGATTAATGCATTGGTATTTTATACCAAAACTTCTGACATCGACAAGAACTTCTCTCCAAAAATAATGAGAATGGGACTAGACCAAAGCATTTGGTAAAAAATGAGATTATTTTTTATAATCTGTGCACATGTACATACACACAGTACTTTCAAAATGCCTTGTTTTTGGTAAATGCTCAGAAAAGATTGGTTGGTTGAATAAATACTTTCCTTTTCCATTATACCATTATAGCAATATTCTCCTTTCTCCTACCATTTATTTTTAATTTTATTTGTTGGGTTTTGTTTTATTCTGTGTTTTAGATTTGGGAGCAGCATCATAAGAAACTGATCACTCAGGCAACTTCCTGCTTCTCCCTTGACAGTTCCTAACCCATCCATTCAGCTAAGTTTTTGATGAAGCACATGAAACTCTTCCATTAAAGATTCTCAATACTTCATTCTGAAAATAGAACTGTGTCAGCTCTTTCCTAGTGCAAACTTATTTAAAAAAATTTTTTTAAATCATTTTTTCCTTTTTGTTAAACCAACACTGAGCATAAATTTTCAGGGTCAGATTTTTGGTATATTGAAAGTTGAGGGTATATACAGGTTGAATTTGGACCAATAAGTACAAAGTTCATTTCCTTAGCAGAACTGTGTTTATGAGAAACTCTCGTAATCAGGATTTCTTCAGTAATCACTTCTAACACAATTCCTGAATTCCATAGAAATGCCAGGCATTGTCTCTGTTGATTTATAGTATCCTGGCAATCATAGGCCATTCAACGTAATGGAAAACACAGTTTATAGTTAGAATTTGGTGGGAAAGCTCAAACTTGTCATTTATCCCATTTTTGCCATCCTATCTTAAACCTGTTTGAATTATTGTCATCACTGACAGTAGTTTAGTTGCTTTTTTGGACACCATAAATATTCCGCTCACAAGAATGTCGGTCATAATGATTATAAAAAGAACGTTCAGATCCATGGATGAAAGGCATGAGATAAGTACAGAGTATTATGATTATTAATCATGATTATTATTATTATTATGATTGCTGGTTGTTATTACAATTTTATTGGACCCTCTCGAAAGTAATGGTTGTGCCGATGATGTCGAAGTTTCTTTACAACAGGATTCTTAGCTCCTTTGTCAGTCTTAGTTGATCTATAGTTTTGTTTAAACTATTAAGGATTTAAACCAATTGAATTACTGGAGCTTAGTGAAAATAGCTCCAGCAGAGTTGGGGAGGGGGGTAAGTGACATCAGCATTTGTGAACAGGATGCAAGACAACTCTTAAAAGAAGTGAAAGGTTCTCTTTATTTACGCTTTTCCTATCGCTGTGCTGAGACGAGACATTTTTACTCTATGGAAATCAACCATTTTTTAAGGAGAATAATTTGGCAAAAATCTATTCTGTTGATAGTTTATAGGTTTTGATCATCAGTTCTCTAAATTTATATATACAATTCAATGAAATATTTTTGATGGTAATTATTTTTTCCCATGTTTCTGTATTTCTAGATTATCAGTCAGACTACAGAATAAAAAATAGTTTATGAACATGGAGTTTCTACTATCAGTAATTCCCAGCCTAACTGGAAAGAAGACAAATACGTCAACAATTAAAAATTTTGTGGTAAGTACTGTGATAGAAAAACATATAGCTCACTAATGGAACTCAGAGAAGAAAAACCTAAATTATGCAGTAGGGTGCCTGGTGCAAGGAGATGGTGAGAAGGGAGAAGGGAGAGAAAGATGTTCCCAGTGCAGGTGGACCAGGTAATGAGAGATGTGTAAGAGTTAGCTAGGGAAACAAGGGTGATAACATTTATGAGCTAGTTTAAGAAAGTTGGTGTGCCTGGAGAACAAAGAGACTTAGAGGAAAAGGTAGTAAATGAGACTGGTCAAACGATATGGACCAGAATGTAACAGCTTTGAATGCCATGCCAGGGAGCTTGGATTTTATCTTAAAGGTAATAAAAATCATTACCTTATTTTAAGTGGAGATTTAGAGAACACCATTTGAGAAAGATCATTGCAACTGTGGAGTAAAAGATGACTTGAAGAGGGTGGGAATGGAGAAAGATTAGAAGATAAATATAACTATAGTAAAATCAATAGATTTTGGTAATTAATTGGAGATGGAAGACATGAGATAGGGAAGATCTAAGATGACCACCAGATTTCTGGCTTGCATGCCCCTGTGGATGGTGGTGCCACTCACTGAAATGGAGGCTACATGAGGAGGTACAGGGCTTTTTCAGGGAAGACGATAAATCCTGTTTCTGAAATGCAGAGGTGATAACGTGGTCATGATCTTCTTGCTTTACTTTCTTCCTACACTTCAGTGAAAATGGTGGAAGAGATGAAAGGAAGATAATTGTAGGCAATCATATTGAGAAATAAAGACCATTTGACCTTTTTTTAACTAAAAATATTATTTTTTAATGTTGAGTAAATATTTCTTTAGTGTCTCTAATATTTATCTTGATAACTAAGAGATATGCCAACAACCTTGAACTAAGAAAAGAAAAAATCAACACCCAAATTGTTTCTCTAAGTCAATGTAGAAATTCATGCACTGTAAACATTTAAAAACCCACGACGGGTAACAATTTCTTATTCTAGATGTTTATCCTATGTGGTAATTCCATGATAAGCTGTGAAAGGAACAATGGAAGACACAGGTTGCAAGTGTCAAGTTTATCATTCACTATCTGTATGATTTGGAATAAGGAAAACTGTCTTAGGTGTAAAATGATCTTAATAAACTTCTTCCGCATCTAATATTTAATAATTTTATAGTCTTTTCAAAATACAAGTTTTTATACAAGTCAATAGCCTGAGTTCAAATCCCGGCTCTACCATTTCTTAGCTAAGTGGCTTGGGAAAGTCAATTAACTATTTATATCATGGTTTTATCATCTGGAAATGGACATAAAAATAGTACTGATCATATAAGATTGTTATGAGAATACAATGATTTAAATGTATATATAGTACTTAGAACAGCATCTGGCACATAATAAATTGTATGTAAATGTTAGCTATGATTCTTACCATCATCAACTATATTTCTCATGGTGAGCACACACTATTAATTGGCTAAATTGAAAAACTTGAGAAGGTTAAGGAACTTTTTCTTCAGTCAAATATAGTTTTCGCTTTTAATTGATGAGAAAAACAATATAAATTTCATAAAAGAGCTATGAGTTAATTATTTGTGCTGTGAAGTCTGTACCTTACCCTGAAATCAAATAAGATTGCATATGAGTATCTTGAGGGAAGAATGTAGACTTGAGGGAAAAATTTGAAAAAAAAAAAAAACACTTGGCAAAATACTAATGAAGGAGTGGTGAATGATTGTGACATATGTGAACTTTTACTTACTCAAGAGACATCTCAGAATATGGCAAAGGATGAAAAATATGAGTTTTGAAAAAGAAAATAAAGCCACAAGAGAGATTGTCATTTAAATTTGGGAGGTAAGGATTCAATCTTTTAAATATTTAAGAGATTTGGAAGATGACACCAGCTTTAAGAAGGCAAAGATGAAAAATCAATGGAATGATTATTAACTCCTGTCCTAGCCCTCCAACATTGCTTTGCAATTCTTTCCATTAATTGCTAACAATTGTGTGGGGTGGAGTAGTGCTCATTTAATAAATATGATAACCGAAATGGTGTAGAACTGGTTTGAAGGTTTGGATGGTTCCAACCTGGTCAGGCAAACAAGTGGTTGATAATATTTAGTTAGGCTCAACTTAATAAAAATAGCAGAATTAACTATGGGAGATAGAGATGTAGAATAGCAATAAACAGTTGTGTATAGTATGTTCATAGCACAGCTAAAAAGGGTAATGTACTTTTAAAAGACAGGCCCAGAAAAATTCCTATAATGTCCAGTCACCAATGAGAATATTTAAAAGTTATAAGTTACTGTTTCTATCCTTCTCCTTTATATTGAGAGTCCTCCCACTCCCACACCCACTCCCCATATTTAGGTCCAGATAGTTATACTCTGGGACAGTTGAACCTCAAAATCAGATATCTAAGAGAAATGAACAAGGCAAAGATGGTTATTGTATATCACGATTCATGTTCTCCTTCCTGTAGGATGATGTTACTCTGGAAAATAGCTTCCGAGCTGGGAACTACATTCCCAGCTGTCCTTGAAGCTAGGTAGAGCCGTTCCTCACTAATGGCATGTGAGTGAAAGTAATGTGTGTTTCTTTTGAGTCAAGGATTTTAAGATGTTATGCCTCATCCACACTTGTCCCCTTTTGCTGGTTGGATGTCAATGACAAGGCCCTAGGCTATTGGTGAAGCCACAGAATAGAATAAAACTGGGTCTTTGAATCACCACATGAAGAAAAGCAACAGGAACACGCCTTAGCCTGTATGTGAAATAATATACACATACATACATACACATATCTATTATATTTACATATGTAATATATATATTGCCTTTGCCAAAATTGAAAGCTTTTGTACAGTAAAGGTTACTATCAAGAAAGTTAAACAACAACTCACAGAATGGAAGACAATATTTGCAAGCCTTATATCTGATAAGGATCTCATGTCCAGAACACATAAAGAACTCTTATAACTCAACAATAAAAAGACAAATAATCTAATTTTAAAATAGGCAAAAGAATTGAATCGACACATCTTTAAAGAAGAATGGCCAATAAGCACATGAACAAATTGGTCAAAATCATTAGTCATTAAATAAATGTAAATCGAACCACAATGAGATATCACTTCACACCAACTAGGATAGCTTTTTTTAAAAAAGACAATAACTAGTGTTGGCAAGCATGTGGAGAAATTGAAGCCCTTATACGTTTCCAGTGAGAAGGTAAAATGGTGCAGCCACTATGAAAAATAGTATGGTGATTCTCTCAAAAAGTTGAAAATAGAATTACCATATGGTCCAGCAATACTATTTCTGGGATTATACCTAAAAGAATTAAAGCAATATCTCACAGAAGTATTTGTATATTCATGTTCATAGCAGTATTCACAATACTCAACAGAAGGAATTAATTCATGTATCTATTGACTGATGAATGGATAAATGAAATATGGTATATACATAAAATAGAATATTATTCATCCTTAAAAAGGAAGGAAATTCTGACACATTCTACAACATGGATGAACCATGAAGACATTATGTTAAGTGAAATGAACCAATTACAAAAGGACAAATACTATATGATCCTACTCATATGAGCTACCCAGGGTAGTCAAATTTACAGAAATAGAAAGTAGAATGGCGATTTCCAGGGGTGTGGGGAAGGAAAAGGGGGAGTTGCTGTTTAATGAGTATAGAGTTTCAATTGTGCAAGATGAGAAGAATTCTGTAGATTGTCGTCCAACAGTCTGAATGTACTTAACACTAGTGAACTACACACTTAAGATGGTAAATTTCGTGGTATGTGTACTTTGTCATGGTTTTTAAAAAAACATTAAAAGGGCCTTAGCCATCACAGGTGCATGTGCACACATGTACACACACGTGCACACAACATGTACAAACATATACATGCATGCACACAGACACTTTCCTCCCTTGATTTAATTCCTCATCAATGTGAGGTTCAGAATGATTCCAAGTGAAATGAAAATGATCGAAAAAAAATCCAAATTCAGGACCACGTGAAAGGCCTGACTAAAACTGCTTCAGATGACAAAAGAAACAAGGTTAAAAACCTCAACTTTTACACAGGTTATTTTGTTTTAAAATTCTGGACCTAAAATATCAGCTAGAAACAGTCTTTTTCCTCATACATAATAGATTGTCTTCGGCCTGTCTTCTGCTGTAAGCGAATTTTGACTCAATAGTAATAAATGGCTCGAGTGTTCTGAGGCTGTATTTGACAGGTTATAATTAAAAATACTTTACTTGACCTTTTATAAGCCATGATCCCCAACAAAATTGTGCCGAATCACATTTTTAAAATGCTCTTACATCTTTTGTGAGTACAGACGAGATTACAGGATACTTTTATTTTATAATAATTACATAGTGACCTTCAGAGTTATTTGCAAAGGTCATATTCTCTTCACATACCCTTGATTTCTTTTCAGTTTTTCCTTTTGTCCCACCAGACATAAATTTAGCGAAGGAAGAAGAAAGAGAGAATTTTTTTTTTTGTGGATAAAAACTGAAGAAGATAGTTCAAAGTCCCCATAGGCACTCAGAGGGCTGTGGGCTATGATAGGCTATTTTCTACCATTTAGCTCCTGCATTATCACTACTCCTTTTTCTTCATTATTCTCCACTTATCACATGCAGCATCACTGCAGAGCCCAAATAGAGAGTTGTAATTACCCAGCTGCCACCTGATAGTACCCCTTCTATCATCTTTATCTCACTAGGCCTTGCTGTTTCATCATTGGATAAAACTTGCCCATGGCAATGTCTGTGATAGTGCATCTCAGAGATACATTTAAAGTTTACTCATTTATCGCAGAAAAATGCTGAACCCAGGCAATTATTAGATACACTTGCCAGTTTATTTGTTCAGTGAGGTTACTTTCAGTCCCTTTTGTATCAGCCAGTTTTTCCTTTTCTTTATAGAAACACCGAGGTCACAACTGGCTACTGAAACGAAATTTTAATGAAATTGTCCAGCATTAAGTATACTGAGACTGCCTATGGGCATTGGATGTATGCCTGCACACGCGTGCACACACTATGACACCAACACATAGGCCACTGAATTCAAGCATTCCTCTTGTTGGACACACCTGAGGAGAATAGTACACTTCGTACTTGGAAAGTACCAAGACCTTCAGATGTATCACATTTTTGTAAAAGATTGGCCTTCTGTTGATTATAAAAAGCAGAGCACAGAAAAGTTATCTTAAAAAGTATAAAAACATATAATGGGCACCTCTGACAGATTCCTTGAGTTTTTCTTTTACTCGTCATCAGGGAACATAGTACAAGGACAAGTTTCAAGAATAAGTGATGGTGACAGCGGTGGTGGTGGTGGTGGTGGTTGTGTGTGTGTGTGTGCGTGTGTGTGTGCATGCCACACATGCATTCCCATTCTGGTAAGTGCAATTAGAGGGATATTCTTATATGAATACTTCTATTTTATATATGATGATTTATTTAACTGATGGTCATTGTCCTCATTAAAGTCTGATGGAATTCAAAAGGCTGTTTTTTAACAACTTTATTGCAGTATAGTTGATAGATAAAAAAAACTGTAGCTATTTAATGTATGCAATTTGATGAATTTGGACAAATACATACCCCATGATACTACCACCCCCAAAAAGTAATAAACATATCCATCACCTCCAAAAGTTTTTTATGTCCCCCTTTTTTGTTGTCTGTGGTAAGAATGTATAACACGAGACTACCCTCTCAGCAAATCTTTAAGAGCACAGTCCACGTTGTTACTTGTGGGCACTGTGTTGTCCAGCAGGTCTCTGGAATGTACTCATCATGCATAACTGAGACTTTATATCCATTGAACAAAAAGGGGTACTCTTCACTCTGGCAGAAAGGTCTATAAGGAAAAAGAGAAATTCTAGGGCTAATTTTTAGAACACTTTTATATATGTTGAGTGGTATTAGTAACACTAGTTAATATTAAATTACCTTAATTTAGTAAGTGAAGAATGAAATAAGCAAAAATTATTTACATTTCAACAATGGCATTGTATTTTAAATAGATTTTTAAAAACTCAATGAAAGTTTGTTTTAATAAATAACAACTTGAAAACTCCTCTTTCACCTTGCCAGACAATTTTTTCAGGCAATTCAGCTCATTGTAGAAAAAAGCAAATCTGTGTGTGTGATGGGACATCAGTGTGGGAGAAAATGTGTCATGCATGATACTACCAAAAGGTGCACATTTCCCAAGTGTCAGATTTAAATGTGGTTTTACAGATGTGGTTTTAGAAATTACACCCTTCATGAATATTTAATCTGGCTTGATTAATTTTCTTTATGGGATGATCTATTTAAAACAACAAACAGTAACTCCTCATAATAACCACTCCCTGTCAGCTCCCTGCGAATACATTCTCTCTCCGTCTCTCTCTCTCTCTCTCTCTCTCTCTCTCTCTCTCTCTCTCTCACACACACACACACACACACAGACACACTGATAGCAGTGCACCTTTACACATTTTCCTACTTTGTTTAAAAGCTCTTCTGCCCCAATATTTGGTTTCTCTTTGACATCAAGATAAATTAGAAGGGTGCCCTGCCCTTCTGTAAAACTGTTCTTTCACAGAGTAGTTCTGAAGGGAATAGGCACAAGAGAAGTTGTGTGGCAGTACTATGAGAAATAAAATCAACTACAGACACATGAAGGTTTGTTATTTATTTTAAAAGTCTTTATTTTTTGTGGATATAATATTGACAAAGAAAGTGACAGAGACAATCAGAATGGGTGTCCTGTGAAAGGGAGAGGCTACATGTTTTTAAAAAGGAATAAAAGAAAATAATTGTGTCGGGGCTCATATAGAATAATGATGAATTTCATTGAATTCTACTTTCCTGGTATTTTTGACCTTTATTTTATTTTATTTTTTTTGTTTCTATTAGAGTAACTTACTCTATGCTATTTTTTCTTTTTTTGGATTGCCTTACATATCTTTCAGGAAGAAAAAATCTTGAGATTGATTATATGTTCTCAGTTCAAAAATAGTTTAATCAATGGGGAGATAATTTATTTACTATGGCTTAAAAGAAATTCCTTATAAAAAGCAGAAATAGCAGATTAATGCCTCCCATAGGGCATGAAAATATCACTAAATATTGGGAATTCTATTTTAATCTTCTACCAAGTGAAATTAGAAAAGGGTGCAAGGTCCACATGACTGCCTCACCCCTTATTTCTGTGGTTCTCCACTGGCTAGAACAGGTCTACAAAGCATCTCAGCCTACCTTCTGGATAAGCCCCTGAAAGTCTTTCATCTCCTGTGACTGGAAACCTAGGCCAGGGAAAGCGCAGGCAAGCAGCACAGTGATGACTAATTTCAAGTCATACAACCTTATTTACTGGTAGGACCTTGAGGAAGTTACGAAACCTCAGTAAAATCAGTTTTTTCATCTGTACAATAGGCAGAATAGGAGATCTTAACTGAATGTGGTAGATTGAGTACATGCAGTAAAATAAGCTCATAGTAAGCACTCAGCAGTCAATCATTCTTTGCTATTTTCATCTGATAGTAGAATGGTGCCCTGGAATGAAAGGAGGGTAATACATAGATCAGTAAAGCCAATGGGAAAGGCATTCCTCTGTACTTATTCATATGGTGGTCTCCACGGGCAAGGCATGTTTTCTTGTACTGAATGGCCTACATTGAGTCTCAGAAGCACTCTCATTTTATGATGTGATTAAGTCACACATGGTTGTGCCTCTGACAGGTAAGAAGAACATCTTGACAGCACATTTGTCCTTTAATTGGAGTTTTGTTGCACGTTGTTTATTTATGAGAAGGAAGGAACATTGGCTTTTCTATATTGAGAAACTAGACCACTACTCGATGTTAGGATTAGGAATCTGGATTTCACTTTTGGGTTTAAGATTCAACCAGAAAAGTTACATTAAAATTGAAGGATTTTAAAAAAATCTAATACTTCTTCCAGAAAAGCAGAATCTTACCTAGAAACACATGCTCTTTCTTTTCTTTACAATGGACTATGGCTGGCGGTGGCAGGGCAATAGGAGGCCAGCATCACAATAAACTTTTTTATAGCTATTGCCTAAAGATGGGGTAGAAATTCCCCAAATACATAACACTTCCTCCACAGTTAGGATAAAATTTAGGTGAAGCAACACCTGGGATGCTGACAACCAGATACTTACAAACTCACTACTCTCTTTAAGCTATGAATCATAAACAAAATACCATTCAGGTTTAACATATGTCTACAATAACTTTAAAGGCCTTTTCTTTTTCCTTTTAATGTCACTGGAAAATATTTGGAGGGTATCTTAACCAAAGATCTACATGGATTTCAGAGAATTTGTAGATCTCGAAATTTCTGCAAAGTTTTTGAGTTTATGCTCATTTTTCTAGTTTCAGATTTTGAAAAGAGATTTGTGTCCCAAGGAAAGGTGAAGAACCATTCTTTCGCCACACATTTTCCAGAAGAGAGAGGAAGAGAAAATCTGTTAGGAAAAGATGGGACAGTGTATACAAAAAGGAAGAAAGAATAGGACAGAGGCTTTCAGAGAGTGGAAAAGCACATACAATCTTGTTCCTCCTTTTGCGTTAACTTCTCGTACCCCTTGATTGGCCTTGGCCAACCCTTCTGGCTGCAGTTTAAGAAGGCCCAACACTCAGGTGTTCACCCTGTGCAGGAGCAGCACGCAGAACTTTCAAGTAAACCCCCACCCACTTCAAAAACAAGAGCCAGGTCATTAGTTTGAATTGACTCCAATTTTTCTTTCTGTTTCAAAGAGCTATGATTTGTGTTACATGCACCCTGACACAAAACGACATGTCATATCATGTACATTTTAGTTCAAACTTCATTGAGCTCGTATGTATCATTCCTTCTGACTGCTTTTTACCACTTTGAATAAAAGTATAGGTGCTATTATGGTAGCTCCTAAAAGCAAATCTATTGATCTATTAAAAGAAGCATTTTTAATTAAGCAATAATATGTGGTGGAATCAAGATGCCAAGTAGTAAATTTTTATGAATGACTGCCAGGGGAGGGCATTACAGAAACTGATTTGAGTTATTTGCCAGATTTAAAAGCTGTTTTTCCAAGAAAACTTCTGTCTCATTGGGAAGCCAATATATTTGCAATTTTTATATTATGTTTCAAGGACATCAAGCCTGAAATCAGCCACATTTCAAAATGGATAATGTTGTTTAACTTCTGCTACATCACCTTACAGAGTAGAGTTCATGCTTAATTTTGAAAAGAATGTCTCCCCAGGGGAGATTTTTTCCTCTGATTCCTTTTTAAACAGAAAAAAAGGCTAATAGAGGAACAATTATAATCTCATGTTGCCTATTTTAAAATTTCAAAATCTTGTACAATTAGAGTGGCAGATCTGCTAGGTACCAAAGAAACCCAGAGTGAAAACTTAGAATCATTGGGTTCTTTCCTTGTTGTCCAAACCCTTTAGTTGCCCAAGTGTTCCTGTCTGTAAAAATAGGCGTATTTCATTCATAATGTCAAAGTCTTTTCAGTCTTAACTCTCTGTCCTATATTGTTTTGTAGTCACCTCCCCAGCTGGTAGGATCTTCCATCTCTTTTTCATCTATCTAGAATTCAGCAACCTTTAATGCCCAGCTCAAAATGTACCTTCTTCACCTGGCTTCTCCTGAGACTTTTAGCCTGGGCTAATTATCTTATCTTGCCAAACTTATTACATCATAGACCTGTCTCTGCTATGTATATTTTTACATTGTTATGGTTTTATAAATGTTTCTTCTATGTTTTGAACCAGATTGCAAACTCCCTGTAGACCATGTCTTGAATATTTCCTAGTATAGTATCGGAGCATATGGTAGATGCTCACTAAATAATAATGGTAAGACAAATAACTGTTTATTTTCTTGATGTGTTTGGCTGACTTTGAAAGTTGGATAAAATTGGTAAAGCAGGTTTCAGCCTGTGGTTGGGAATTTCCCTCTCTATTTGGTTTCCTGCCATGGTTTAAAAAAGGAGAGAAAAAGAACAACAACAACAAAAAGGCTATGCTAAGGTTTAGAAATTTAGGTAATAAATATGCATTCTAAACTAAAGGGTAAATTTATACTGTCAGCAAATCTCACCCACAATATTGTAATTTTTAAACTGAACTCTCCTAATAAAATGAATTAATTTATTCAATCCAGTAATATTTAAACTTTATCTTTTCTGCTTGGATGTCAGGAGGATGAAAACATGTGTTGCATTTCCCTCTGGCTTGATGTAGCAGCTAATGGTTGATGATTCATTGTGGGAAATAATAGGGACAAAGAGGATTGTGTCTGACCCTGAACTTAGAATTGAGCTGCTGTATCAGTTGGATATGCTATGGCTAATGGGCAAGTTCCTCTGGCTTGCACTGGATGACAGCATTGTCATTATCATCATTATCAATTTCATCACAGCTAGTGTGATCATGCATCTGAGTTTGACCAGGACAATCCTAGTTTAAGCCTATCTTGTAGACATAGTTATTAATAGCATATCTTTTCATTCTCAAAACTGTCCCAGCTTGATGATAAATGATATAGTCACTTGAATCATTTATTGAACACTCATTATATACTAGGCATCAATCTTATGAAGTAGGTACTCCTTTTAGCCCCATTGTATAGATGATGAAATTGAGACAGAGAGTTTAGGAAACTTTCCCATGATGCAGCTTGCAATTGGCAAGCTGGGATTTGAACCCAGGTAGTCTGGTTCCAGAACCTAAGATCTTAACCATTATACTACTTCTTACACAGAAAATATGAGGATCTACACCCCATGATCACCAAATATCAGGTCTATCATGTTTCGATTCCAATGAGAATGCCTGGATCTCTGGCAGTTTTTTATCCTGAAGCCAGGTATAGAGAAATGGGAGTCTAGTTAATTGCAGTCATTTTAATCTTTACTTAGTTATCCATCTAGCTAATAAATGAGCTTCTTTTCTTATTAAGAGACTGGCTATAGAATGCTTAATTCAGTTAAATCACAAGAGCAGGATTTAAAAAAAACTGAAAAGGCTGCAAATTTTTCAAGTTAGTCCACAGGAGTCATTCTGTTACACTACCATCTGCTAAAAATCAACCTTGTACTACTCACAGAAGTAAATTGCTTCACACATGCACCTTGCTCTTAAGTCATCCCACCTATAAGACATATTATTAAACATATTTTAAATATAAAAAAATGTACTGGGGAGCTTAATTGACTTGCCCATCATCACCTAGCTAATATGTCTCAGTGCTGAAATTTTTAACCAGGTATCTAACTTCAAAGTCTATGTTTTTTTATATTTATTTATTTATTTATTTGTGCCCTCCTCTAACTTTTCTGAAAAATAATTGACAAATAAGTATACGATGTAATGATTTGATAAATATATACATTGTGGAATGACTGCCAAGATCAAGATAATGCATCCACCACCTCATATACTTAACTGTCTTTTTGTGTTAAGAAGCTTAACATCTACTCTTGGGAACTTCCAAGTATATAATATCAAATTGTTAGCACTAGTTGCCATGCTATACATTAGGTTCTCAAAACTCATTCTTCTTATAATTGCAAGTTTGTACCCTTTGACTGATAGCTTCTCATTGCCCCTCCCCCAACCTCTGGCACCCACCACACTATTCTGTTTCTATGTAATGAGCTTTTCTGTTGTTGTTGTTTCACATACAAGTGATACCATACAGTATTTGTCTTTCTCTGTCTGGCTATTTCACTTAGCATAATGTCTTCCAGGTCCATTTGTGATCACAGATACCAAGATTTTCTTCTCTTTTTATGGTTGAACAATATTTCACATATGTGTTGTGTGTGTGTGTGTGTGTGTGTGTGTGTGTGTGTGTCACATTTCTTTATCCATTCCTCTGTGGAAATGATTTTTTGACCTGCTACTGCCTACCAAATATTCAATTACTGATTATTTGATATGGAGTAGTATATACACATAAACATTCTTCCTGATGGCTAGCACAAAATTAGGCACTGCTGCCTTTATTTATTTATTCAGCAAATATGATTTGAGTACTTTCTAAATGCCAGGTTCCATGCTTGGCATTCAGGATGTGGTGTTGAATAAGATCTTCCTTCACGAAGAGTATATACTTTAGCAGTAAGAAATACAGACACAAAATGATATACTATAAGGTGTTGATGCTATGAGTTAATGAGAAAATGAGAACCTAATGATGGAAATGATTACTGTTCTTTGGGAGAGTATAGGAAGAGGTTATATACAGTGATGGTGGAAGATAAGCCAAAATATAGATCAAAACTAGATGGTGACAGAAGTAATATGCCACATAAAATTTTTGGATTATGTTCATAAGAAGACACACAGGGTAATTAAGCAGAGGAATGACATGGTTACCTCTGTAATTGGGAGAAAGATCTGGAGTAGGTAAAAAAAAATAAACTGAAAGCAGAGGTATGGAGGTAGACACTAACTGAAAGATTATTGGAGTGGTCCAGTATAGAGTTTATCAGTGCTTACTCTTAAGTATGAGAGTACTGAAAATGGAGGGCAAGAGATGGATTCAAGGACCATTTTAGTCAAATTTACAGGATTTGTGTATGAGTTGGATTTGATGTTAGCTGCAAAAGATCTTGGTTAATTTATAGGTTTCTGGCTTCTGTAACTTGGTGGATGGTGGTGGCATTTAGTAAGATAAGAAAGAAATGTGTCTTACTTTAATCTAAGTTGGAAATATGAATCAGGTGCTATTAAGAGAGGCATTTCCTGAAGAAGTGGAAAATTACTTCCAAAGAAGTGGTGTTCAAAAATGTAGAAATAGACAAAAATTTCTAACCTGGCTTTGATTACTGAACGTTCCAACATGGCAGGCTAATTGACCAAAGGTGGCCCTGGTTTGGGTAGTTTGCATGAGCCTACATATTATTCCTGATTTCTTAAGGGAGAAAATAAGGTTTGTTTTGCGGCTACACTTCACGGTTGACATCGTTTACAAGCTGTGTATGCAGCTCAAGTGGCCTCAGACAAGTGGTCTCGTTCCAATTCCGAGCCACTGCAAAATGAGACTCTGGACTTCAATAAAGTCAAGAAGAGACAAGAGCTGGTCCAGAAGTTTGTGTCCCATCAAGTTAGACCTGAAGCTCTGAGCTGAACTTCTAAGAATTAGCCAACATTCTATAAAGTGCATTGAAAATTGTGAAGGAGTTTAAGAGCTGTCGTTTCTGACAGCGTTGCTCAATCATGGGGCCCACAAGCGGGCTCTGGAGTATTAGGACAATTTCCTTTGGGTCATCACAAGAAAGAAAAATGTGTGGCCACGTCAGGTGCCTTGAAACATACTGTATATGATTATTACGGCCTGAAACTATGGCATCTTCACTGGTCCGTATGCCATGGCTCCAAAGATGTGATTTCTAAATACAAAGTGTGGGTGGATGTTGACTCATGTTAGCCCCCCATCAGAGGTGGCTTGGCAGAGGGGTTAGGAGGCTAGATTCAACTTAAATCTCTAAATCCTGACACCACCATTGATTGTCTCTGGGTTTTTGCAGATAGCTTACCTGCTCTGTACCCACATTTTCCCATATATGAAATGGGGACGATAATAGTACTTAACTCATTATTAAATCAGACAATCTATGTAAAGTGCTTAGAATAATACAAACACATTGTAAGCATTACATAAATATTAGCTATTGTTACTTTAATACCACTGAGTAAAATAGCCAGGCCTACCATTTTTTTTCAGAGTGTTCTTTCCAAGGATTGCAAGATTTCTGTGACTCTGGAGACTTTGTACACTGCCTTCACATTTTCAGTAGAGATGTACTAATAGGACAGCTAGGACTTTGGTTGTGTGAGGACTTTGAAATGACAGGTCAGTGTATTCATTCTTCCACAGTACTTTAGTTTAGCAATTCCTCTATCACTAAAAGAAGATTAACACTTGACATGATAAGGAAGTTAGATCAACAAAAACCTTTGATCCAGGAGATAGGATAAGATAGAAAGTCACAAACTTCTATGGGCTGGACATATAACAAGGCTGACTTCCAGCAAAATGCCTGCTGATGACTCAGTTTATCTGCAAAAGATGAACCAGGCAGAGGCTAATTATGAAAGAAATGGATTAATAGTATTAAAGATTAGATAGGAAGGAAAAGCATTAAAGGGAGAGATTGTCATGGTCAATAAGAATAGGAAATAGAATGACCCAGCCTACATAATCTCACTCGATCATTTCATTGATGTGCTGCTGTTGGGAAAAGATTGAAAAGCAAAGAAAAGGAAGTCAAAGGACAGACGAGCATCCATCTGTCTGGCTTTCAATCTTTCCTTAGCAAAACGTGGGGGTTGAACTAAATGACCTCTATGGCTTTTTCCAGTGTTGTCATTGTATAATTGTATAATTCCACCATGGAGAAAAAGAGAGAAAAGTCCAGGGCTGAATTATTGTATATGTATATGAACACACACACACAGAATATCTATTCATGCATAAATATCACAGATACTTATTACTTCCTCAATTATTAAATTTTAATTTCATATTTTTGTGTGCTTGTGACCCTTTAGCTTTGTTTCTTCTCAGTTTTGCTTCTCAGCTATGATTTTAATCAGTTAAGAGCCATAGACTGTAAGACCTTCACATTTGCTATTTTTGTCATTCCCTCTTTCTTTCATCGTAGCAGTGAGAGGGAAGATACTGCAAATGAAATGAGATCATGAGCTTGTCTTTAGAGGCAGCTAGGATGTGGGAAACATGGGGACAATGGCTTGCACACAGTTTGGGGTAATAACACCTTACAGGAAGACTGGATGGTGTTAGTTACCAAGAAGAGAAGAAAGCAAGTTCTGTTGGAGGATCTATGTATAAGAGTTAGAAAAAAGAGCAAGGGTTAGAGCAAGGACCACTGGCCTGATCTATAGCAGGGCTCTGGAGCTAAGGCTTACGTGTAATGCAACATTATAAAAGAGTCCATTTTAAGCTTTAAAAATATCCCCCAGAAAAATTGCCTTTGCCAATTTTAAGGAGCAACCACTTAGCAAAGATAGATGTTCTCTGATCTGTTTTTATTTTTTTTTGTTTCATCTCAGACACATACAGAAATTTTAGCTTTTTCTTGTGTGTAGGTTGACCAGTTAACCATTGGATGCTGAAAATTGTGCACGTATAACTTTCTATTATTTTGAACTAATTTTTTGCTTAAAGCTTTCCATTTCTTAAAAAAAAAAAAAGCCCAGACAGACATGAGAAAAGTATTTATAGACTGTAAAGCTCTCAAAAAACTAAAAAATGAATGTATTAGTTTCCTATTGTAGCTATAACAAATTGTCACTGATTAGTGACAAAAACAACACAAATTAATTACATAACAATTCTGTAGGTCAGAAGTTTGACTGAGGTCTCACTGGGCTAAAATCAGTGCTAGCAGGACTGCATTTCTTTTTGGAGACCCTAAAAAATAATCTATTTTCATGCCTTTTCCAGCTTTCACAGGTTACCGGCTTCTTTGGCTTGTTCCTCCCTCCTTCCATCTTCAAATTCAGAAACAAGACCTTCTTTCATCATCATATCTCTCTCTGACTACAACCAGGAAAGGTTCTCCAATTTTAAGGCCTTGTGAGATAAAATTGGGTCCATGTGTGTCATGCAGAATAATTTCCACATCTCAAGGCCTTTAATTTAATCACATCTTCAGTATCTCTTAATACACTGAATAAAATTTTTATTTAATTAGCATGAGTTTATTAAAGTGTTTTTTCATGATTTTGTTTTAATTTTCTCAGCATCTGGAAGTGATTTACCCATCCTTATCCTAATTTTGGTTATTTGTATCTTTTCTCTTTATTCTTTATCAGCATAGATAGTAATTTATTTTTTTTTTCCAGCTTTGTTGAGATATTATGGACAAATAATATATGCAAGTTTAAGCTATACAGCGTGATGATTAGATAAATGTATATATTGCAAAATGATTACCACACAAAGTTAATGGAACTAGTGATTTATTAACTTTCCTTTTTTCTTATATAAGTAATTATTTGACTTATTGCATAAATGGCACAATATGATGAAATCCAGTCAAATTTATTATCATAATTGGAAAGGTCTTAGCAATGCATGAGATTAGGGGACTGATCAGTTTAGGAAGGTACTGATTGGGCTCAAATGGCCCCAGTGGGAAAATAGACATTCTGGGCTTTGCTATTTTCTCCAAAAGGCAAATGTATGGTAGGAATGTCTGATTTAGAATTTAGTATGGAATTGTAATTACTTATGGACTGTAGGTATAGAGCAAGATTCACTTTGAACTTTTATTTTTTAAACCTTTTCTTTCCGAACTTGTTTTCCTTGCTCACTCATCATCTCTCCATCTTCTTTGGCCAAGCATTTAATCTTCTTCCTGTATTTAGTCAATTAGAGTTACAAGAAAAGTTTGCAATTAGCTATTTTATAAAATGCCTATGTACTGTTAAACCATATTCAGCCTGAAGATTTGTATAATTAGAAACCAAATGGAGCATTTTAACAAAATACACTGTGGGTGGAGGGTGAAGGGCAGTGAATCGGAAGCATCTACAAATTTGAAACAACATTTTGACAAATATCTTTTTAACCTTCAAACAGAAACATAAATAACCTAATAATTATATAGTTTTATTTGTTTTATCGCATCAATACTTTTTACATAGACCTGTTAATATTGCTTGATTCAGATGTAATATTAATATTTCTGAAACAAAATTCTAACTTTTTGGAGATATGAAAGGAGTTAGTCTTTTGTTCAACTCAAGCTTATGGGACTTTTCTTCAGTTGGAGGGGAGGACTGGCAGTGAAGTATGATTTTTAAATGCAAATCCTGCTCTTGGCAAACATTCTTCTGACGTTTTACCTTATGTGTACATAAGTTTTTTTAAATCCTTCATTCATCATGTGAATGTTATTTAGATGCAAATAAATTTATTTCCCATCTTTACCCACTAAATTCGGAGTCTATGTGGTCTGTTATGATTTAGAAACCTTTATCTCTCAACCTATCACTTGTTCCCAAGATCATTGCCTCCGGTACAAAGATCTGAAAATCTGTTGGTAATGAAAGTTAAAAACTAAACATGTACATAAATCTACCACAGCATCCTGCATGAGGACAGGTCACATTTATTAGTGGATGTTCTTAAATGTACAAAGATCATTTGAGATTTTCTTGATCTAATTTCAGGTATACCTCAGAGATATAGCAGGTTTGGTTCCAGACCACTGCAATAAAGAGAATATTGCAATAAAGTGAGTCATATGAATATTTTGGTTTCCTAATACATATAAAAGTTATGTTTATGCTATACTGTAATCTATTAAGTATAAAATAGCATTATGTCTAGAATATTGTATACACACGTTAATTAAAAATGTTGCTGAAAAAGGCTTATTTGAGCCTTCAGCAAGTCATAACCTTTTTGCTGGTGGAGG
Source organism: Eidolon dupreanum (assembly GCA_028627145.1). Classification (NCBI taxonomy): domain Eukaryota; kingdom Metazoa; phylum Chordata; class Mammalia; order Chiroptera; family Pteropodidae; genus Eidolon; species Eidolon dupreanum. Next base: position 30,510,163 of record CM053508.1, read on the forward strand.
GTCTTGCCTTGATGTTGGTGGCTGCTGACTGATCAGGGTGGTGGTTGCTGAAGGCTTGGGTGGCTGTGGCAATTTCTTAAAATAAGGCAACAATGAAGTTTGCCACATTGATCAACTCTTCCTGTCAGAAACTATTTCTTTGTAGCATGTGATACTATTTGATAGCATTTTACCAACAGTAGAACTTCTTTTAAAGTTGGAGTCAATCCAAAAGAAAAAAATTGGAGTCAGTCCTCTCAAACTCTGCCACTACTTCAACGACTAAGTTTATGTGATATTCTAAATCTTTTGTTGTCATTTCAACAATCTTTACAGCATCTTCACAAGGAGTAGTTTCCATTTCAAGAAACCACTTTCTTTGCTCATTCATAAGAAGCAACTCCTTATCTGTTAAAGTTTTATCACGAGATTGCACAATTCAGTCACGTCTTCAGGCTCCACTTATAATTCTAGTTCTCTTGCTTTCTACCACATCTGCAGTTACTTCCTCCACTGAAGTTTTGATCCCCTCAATGTCATGCATAAGGGTTGGAATCAACTGCTTCCAATTTCTTGTTAATGTTGATCTCTTCCCATGTATCACAAGTGTTCTTAATGGCATCTAGAATGGTGAACCCTTTCCAGAAGATTTTTAATTTACTTTGCTCAGCTCCTCAGAGGAATTACTATCTATGGCAGTTATAGTCTTATGAAATATATTTCTAAAATAATAAGACTTGAAAGTTGAAATTACTCCATAGGCTGCAGAATGAATATTGTGTTAGCAAGAATAAAAGCAGCATTGATCCAATTGTACATCTCCATCAGAGATCTTGGGTGACCAGGTGCATTGTCAACAGTCAGTAACATTTTGAAAGGAATCTTTTTATCCTGAGTAGTAAGTCTCAACGGTGGGCTTAAAATATTCAGTAAATCATGTTGTAAACAGATGCTGTCATCCAGGCTTTCTTGTTCCATTTATAGAGGACAGGCAGAGTTGATTTAGCATAATTTTTAAGGACCCTAGGATTTCAAAATGGTGAATGAAGACTGACTTCAACTTAAAGTCACCAGCTGCATTAACACCTAATAAGAGGGTCTTTCTGTCCTTTGACACTTTGAAGCCAGGTGTTAATTTTTCTTCTCTAGCTATGAAAATTCTAGATGGCATCTTCTTCCAATATAAGGTGGTTGCATCTGAAAATCTGAAAATCTGTTGTTTAGTGTAGCTACTTTCATTAATTATCTTAGCCAGATGTTCTGGATAACCTGCTGAAGCTTCTACATCAGCACTTGCTGTTTCACTTTACACTTTTGTGTTATAGAGAAGGCTTATTTCCCTGAGCCAACAGCCACTAGCTTCAAACTTTTCTTGTATAACTTTCTCACCTCTCTCAGCCTTCAGAAAATTGAAGAGAGTTAGGGCCTTGCTCTGGATTAGGTTTTGGCTTAAGTGGCTAGTTCGGTCTTCTATCCAGACAACTAAAACTTTCTCCATATCGGCAATAAGGCTGTTTTGCTTTCTTATCATTTGTGTGATCACTGGAATAGCACTTTTAATTTCCTTCAATAACTTTTCCTTTGCATTCACAACTTGGCTAACTGTTTGCTTCAAGAGCTTAGATTTAGGTGTATCTTGGCTTTTGACAAGCCTTCCTCGCTAAGCTTAATCATTTCCAGCTATTGATTTATAGTGAGATATTTGTGACCCTTTCTTTCACTTGAACACTTAGAGGCCACTATCAGGTTATTAACTGGCCTAATTTCAATATTGCTGTGTCTCAGGTACTATCAGGCCCAAAGAGAGGGAGAGAGATAGGGGAATAGTCAGTTGATGGAGCAATTAGAACACATACAACATTTATTGATTCAGTTTGCTGTCTTATATGGGCATTTTTGTGGCACCCCAAAACTATTACAATAGTAATACTAAATATCACTGATCACAGATCACCATAACAAATATAATAATAATGAAAAAGTTTGAAATATTGTAAAAATTACCAAAATGTGAAACAGAGACACGATGTGAGCAAATGCTGCTAGAGAAAATGGTGCAGTTAGATCTGTTTGATGCAAGGTTGCCACAAAAATTCAATTTGTAAAAACCACAATATCTGTGAAATGTAATGAAGCAAAGCACATAAAATGAGGTATGTTTAATTTCCTTTGATTTTGAGATGAATTTTAATTTTATAGCACTGCGTTTTTGTGCATACATTTTCAGTGGCTCACAGATAATTAGTTATACAAGAAACTATCATTTTGGTCATTTGACTAATAGGCCTTCTTATCCCACTTATTGTCCATCAATCATCTAACCAACATGAGATGAAACAGATCTCAATGTCAAATATAGCAGGAAGAATTATTTGCAAATATTCTATTTCCATTATTCTAGTCAAGCCTAATTCTGGCTTTCTAATAGCTATTGTCATAATATTGATAACCACTGATTTAAGGTTCAAAATGTCACCAATAATAGCTACTGCTTAGTAAGCATCTAATTCCAGGCTCTTTTCAAAGCTTTTCACATATACAATTGGAGCAAATATCACATCACACAATCTCACAGCTCCTGCATCCTTCTAAGCCTGCAGATGTTAGCAGCAGGCCTGTAATCAAGTATGCAAAACTGTCATTTTGTTAGGACTTAAGTTGTCTCAAAGTCCCATTTTGCCCTACAGCAGAAAAACCTTTTCTAGTTATTTCCAGGTAAACTCACCCAACTCAAGATTTAAATGTAAGGTTCTATTCCTCCTTCCTCCCCAGAGTGACATCTAAATTCCAGGGGTTGGCAAGCATTATGATATATGAGGGAGAGATGGCTGACCAATATTAATTTTTAATTCATCACTAATGTCAACTTCCTCTTCAGTCTTCTTTGTCAATGCCCAGAGATTTACTGTTAAAGGCCAACAGGCTGCCCTGGCTTCTGGCTCACGAGGTTCACTCTATCTTGGCTGATAGTGTTTTTTCAACAAGACTACAAGACCCCTGTGGTCTGCATCCTCTGTCAGCCTCCGTGGGACCCTCTCTGGGCACAAAACACCCTTGGGTTCTATTCCCCAGTTTGCTGGGGTTATGGAAGAGACTCTCTGCTTAGACAGGACTGGCTGCCACTTGTTCTAATTGCATCCACGCTATGCAAGGCTTTACTTGGAAAGCAAAACTTATGTTCTTGCTGCTCTTGGAACTCTGATCCTGTTTGAGCTTTTAATCTTCTCGTTTAGGACATGTACAGTATCACATCTCATGCTGGAGTTTAATGCTGGAGAGGCTTTAAACTACATTGCTGTCCTCCATCTTGACTCTTCCTCCTCTGCTCAGACTATTCCAACTCAACCTCCTTTGGTGAGGAGAAAACTGGCTCTTACACAACTAAGCATCTTCCAATTCTCATGTTTACGGTACAAACTTTATCTCCCTGAGTTCTTCAGATCCTTTACAGTTTTACTGTTAGAAAAAAACATGTTTTTCCCTCCAAAGCAAACAAAGACAAAATGTTTTTATGAGCAAAACCTTGACTGTCAAAACTATTGTTTCTGAAAAAAAGCACATAGAAATCACTGTTTTTGCTGTGAGTTTTCAGCATCTATCCTGGGATTCAACATGTAGTTATCTGACTGTTTCTCATTTGGTCTCAAGGAGGGAGTGAGCCTCATCCAAGAGTATTAAAGGTAAAACAGGTGATGAGCAGGAGTGGGGATTCCTGTGAATGAGATACTAATGGTTAACACTTCAAAATTATTGTTCTGTCATAAATATATTATCTCATTTAATTAAATACAGCACCTGATCCAGATAAGTATAACCACTCTATGTTTGTAGCTAAGAAAGAGAGAGAGAGAGAGAGAGAGAGAGAGAGAGAGAGAGAGAGAGAGAGAGAAAGAAAGAAAGAAAGAAAGAAAGAAAGAAAGAAAGAAAGAAAGAAAGAAAGAAAGAAAGAAAGAAAGAAAGAAAGAAAATCTGCTTAATTAAGGTAGCCAGATAGGTACAGAACTGAAGGATGATCCCAAGTCCTGATGACTCTAAAGCTTTTCCTTTTTTTTGTTGTGCTGGGATCCAGGAGAGGTTAGTGTTCAAGACACAGTGCCATCATTAGAGTCTTGTAATGAAGGGCTGTCATTAGAGTCTCTGCAAATCCTATTATCAGTATATGGCGGTTTGTTGTTTCTCAGACAGATTCAGCCCTAGTAAAAATTACCTATAAGTCTATGATTCAGAAACTTTAACTATCCCATGTGCATCTATACTTATGGTAGACTTAGAGTCATGACTGTTAGTTATCACCTACGAAGGAAACTATTTTCTGACGTTTCTCTCCATTCACCACCAGTTTGCCCCAGAACAGGCCAGATGGAAGGCCCCACTTCTCTAACATAGCACTTTCAGACTTTATTACATAATTTTTGGTGTCCTTGACTTTAATTCTTGCTAGTGCAGGAGCAACTAAGTACTTCCATTACTGTATTTTTGTCATTTTCACAGTTCCTGGCACGTATTGGAACTGAGTGTGTGTGTGTGTATGTGTGTGTGTGTGTGTGTGTGTGTGTGTGTGTGTGTGTGTGTGTATATATATACATATATATATGTATATATATATACACATATATATATACATATATATATGTGTATATATATATATATGGGTGAATAAAACATTTCTTTTACAGGTTCCAATCATTCTTTGAAATCAAATTAGAAAGACCTAAATTTAACTTTCTATTTCATGCATTACACATAAAAAATTAACTGTAAAAGATCCTTTCACACTGTAGACATTTATGATTACTTACAAACTATAAACTGATTAAAAAGAAATGCAATAATCACTTTTAATTTGGAAAATCCAATCTGTAAAGGAAGACTAACTCAATATGACATAAACTAAAGTCTTTGCCAACTTGGGACCATTTTCCATCCAAATTGTTAGAGTGCACAAGAGCGTTTTAATCCACCAGCATCTATCAGTTTAGCAAGATCACTTGAATGAAGCCTCAGATAATAAAAGTCCTGACACAAGTTATGTACTGTAATTGCATGTGTGCTAATTCTGTGAAAGTTATAAAATTGATCGTTTTTCCAACAGCTTTGAAATGCCACCTTAGCATGTACCAATATTCCACATGTTTTTGAGTCTATTTCAGGGCTTTGCTCTGGTCCATCGATTTATTTATTCATGCTAATTATAATAGCTTAATAATATATTTTAATATCTGGTAAGGCTGGTCCCTCTACTTACTCTTCTCTTACATTTCTTTTTTTGAATATTTTTAAACTTTTACCTTTCTATATGTTATTTGGAAATAGCTTAATTAGCTAAAAAATCCTGGTGGCTTTTTAAGTGGAATTAGGATAAATTTGTAGATGACTTAAGAGGAGATGGTTATACTTAGAATAATGAATCTTTCTGTACAAAGATTCCTTCTGTCTTTGCATTTATTCAAAACTTCTTCATGATTCTCAGAAGTTTTAAGTATATACACTTTCACACATACACACACATGCACGCACACCTGAACTTATCACATTGTATTGTAATTTTTGTCAGTTCTTTAAGGGTAGCTATTTATTGATTATTGTATTATTGTATTATATTATTGCCCAGCACTGTGCCTAATGTTAATATACACTGGATGTTCAACAAATAAATGAATGAAGTAACTAAAATAAATAGTGAATTTCCTTTGACCATTCCGAATGACCGAATATAAACTTGAGGAGGAAGAGAGGATAGAAGTGTTTATATAATTACTGTGCATCAGTTCTCAAAACCAAATTTTGTCCCAGTTCCTCCTATCCCTCACTTCGTAGTTCCACATCAGAACTGAAGGTCATACAAATCATTCAAAAGACAAGTGACACTCATTTCTCTATGTAAATAAAAATTTCAAAAGCACTATAAAGCTGTCCCTCTTTCATATTCCCTTTCCTTTAAGGGACAAAAGAAAATTGACTGTCATTCAAAATGATATGCAGAATTACAATTTCTTCTCCATCCCCAAACTCTTTTCCTCCCTCCCTTCCTTCCTCCTTCCCTTCCATCCTTCCTTCCTTCTTTTATTTCTTTTTTAACGTCTATTCTATGCTCATATGGTGATTAGCATGTATTATTTCACCTGGTATGGCTCAAACAAGGTGGCCCCTGGTTTTCTGGTGTCAGTACATTTACCAATGCCACATGCTAACCCAGTTGAAAACAGGTGCTCCCACAGATGCTCTGAGGATTCACTCCTTACAATAACAATTCTTCAAGAGGCCTTTTCCCACCAGGTATGTTCATCAGCAGTTACTATCTGACACTTAAGGCCTGAGCCAAAGCTAGCTTTAAAGCTAAAATGCCTTAATTTAACCCACTCTTTTATCTGTTGCTGCCAAAATGTGCACCTGTATTGGGGGTGCTGACCAGAGGGGCCTTCAGACTCAGTTCTCTGCTTTTAGAACAAGTGTCCCTGACAATCCAACCATGGTCCTGCCAAATGTGCCCACCCATCTGTGACCACCTTCCTAACAAGGAGTATTGAAAGAAGTTTGCTTTGTCGACATACAAAAAATATGGCCTATAACAGCGATCCCCAAATTTTTTGGCACCAGAGATCGATGCTTCTATGAAAATCTAATGTCTGATGATCTGAAGTGGAGCTGAGTGGTGATGCTAGTGCTGGGGAGTGGCTGCAAATACAGATGAAGCTTTGCTCGCTTGCCTGCCACTCATCTCCTGCGCTGCAGCCCAGTTCCTAACAATGCCATGTATGGGTACTGGTCCATGACCTGGGGGTTGCGGATCTCTGGCTTATAATATTTCTTTCCAGGGCAATACATGTTTATTTGCCTTACATTTATATAATTAAGAAAGGTCATCAAAATGATTCTTTCTCCCAAAAATAATGTCTCCCAGGTGACTATCTGAATCCACCTCTAGATTTAGAAGCAGCTGACAACTTTTGAACTGAGCTTTTCTCAACAGAGTGGTTTATTTTATTTTATTATTTTTTGGAGGTGTATGTCCTAGCTTCTCAACTAAGATGTTCAGTTTTTTAAAGTCATAAGTTCTTCATACAGAGTAAGTGCTCAATAAATAACTAATTATATTAGCAGTATGGGTGGAGAAAAATTACTCACAGTGGGGAAAGTGAATAGATCTGCCTTGTGGAAATCTCTTCTGTCCTGGGAGGCAGCATGTAGCTGAGCTCAGATAAGATGGACCCCAGAGATCAACAGCGCTGCTACTCAGCATGGCCTCCAGACCAGCAGCAGCAACACCGTCTGGCAACTTATGAGCAGTGCATATTCACAAGCCCCACCCCAGAACTATTGAACCAGAATCTAGAAGTGTGGGAGAGGGGGAGGCAAAATCAATTTTTACAAGCTCTCTGGGTGATTCTTATAGATGATAAAGTTTAAGAATCATATGTCTGTAGTAGCCTGGCATTGGCAGGGCTGTATTAGCACGAGATGAAATGGGGACCACTTCCACCCGACAGCCCACCAACCATGCTAGTTTTAGGCCAGAGCAACATGATAGATGCTGCTGACGATTATTCTGCCCTGAGTAGTCAAGAGTGGGGCAAACTTATCTATAAAAATAGACGGGTATGTTACCTACAGGTGATTAATTCCATGGCCCTCCATAATTGATTAGAAATATATTTGTAGGACCTCAGTCAGGATTAAGATAATGTTTAAAAACAAAACTATAGTTGCCCATTGTTCTGTAGGCTTTGACAAGAAACCTGGTTTTTCTTCATCAATAAAAGTAAGAAAGAATAAGCCAGGAAGACACAATGGATACTCACAGGGCACCTCTACAAGTTTTTGATATGCAAACTAAGGCCTAGAAATGGTTCCAGAAAGCAGACTTATCTGAAACCCAGACCTTCTCTGATGCTCTAGACCAGGGGTGGGCGAATGCTTTCTGCATAGGACCAGATAGTGAATATTTTAGGCTTTGCAGGCCATACACAGCAGCTCAATTTATAGTGCAAAAGCAGTCACAGATAATGTGGAAACAATGAGCATGGCTGTGTTCCAAAACTTTATTATGGACAATAAAATTTAAAAATAACATAATTTCACATGTCATGAAATGTTTTCCTTCTTCTTCTTTTCTTCCCATAACCATTTAAAAATGTAGAAACTGTTCCGAGCTTGGTCCATACTTTTCTGACCCCACTCTAAACTAGAGGCTACCAAAGGCTGCAGGAAATATCTGCATGTGCCCAAGTATGTAAAGAAGAAATTAGAGGCCAGATAGAAACAATTAATACAAAGTCTAGGAGGGAGATGGTCTCTCCCAAACACACTCACACAGGGAAACCTAAGAGCTGACCACTGGTGACCAGCATTCCCTCTTGGGGTTACAATCAGCAGCAGGAAACTTTGTGCAGCTCCCCTACTTACAAAGCATTAAAATCGCTGAGATTACAAATGAAAGTTCCTTTTGAGGATGATAATGATGTAGATGATGACAACACAAATTCGAGGGAAAGAATTGAAGAATCTGTTAGTAGGAATCCAAAACATGAACAGAGTCCTACTTGCTTACCCCTTCTTATTTCTCATTTCCATTTTTATTTTGTCTTTCCATTCTTAAAAAAATGTATAAATATGCACACAAAACAGAAGTCTTCACTTCTTTGATAAATAGCATACTGTTTATGTTTTTCTCCACCTTGCCTTTTATTTTCCTGCAACAATATATTTTGCATACCACTCTACAGCAGTATATAGAAATGTTCTTTATTCCATTTTATAACTGCACATATCCAATTATTATGGTGCACATTTATCATAGATTATTTACCCAGTCCATCATTAGTGGTCATTCAGATTGTTTTCTCTTTTGCTATTATAAATATAGTCCACAAATAACAGCCAGAGTCATTATTGACCTGTATTTGCATGTGTCATCACTGGGCATTTTATACATATTATGCCATTTAATTCTTACAGCAATCATGTGAAAAGACGTTGTGCCCTCCCCTTTACAGATAAGGAAACTGAGGTTTGGAGAGGTTAAACAACATGCCAAGGGTCAAGCAGCTGTAAGCAGCAAAGATGCTTGGTACCATGGCTGTGTTTCTAGGCATTCGGTCTGTTTACTCTTTCTGATGCAGGTCTATCTGGGGTACCAGAGGAGACCAGGATCATTTCTCCCTGACTTCCACAAGCCTTGTGATACTAGCTCATGATTTTTTGCAAACTGATCATGACCAAGCTTTCTATCTCTTCCAGCTTCCAGCCCTCAGGTAGGAGTAAATTAATTAAACAAATGCACAAGATTTGAAAAGTTGCCCAGGATGTCCCCATCCTGACCAAAAAAACAAAACAAAACAAAACAATACAATACAAAAAACCATATTAAAAAAAAAAAGTCCTACTGGACAAAGGAGAGATTCAGCCTCATCTGCATTCTTTCTGGCTCTCTAAGCATTGCCCTCTATGCCTCAGGCTAATGTGTTTCCCCAGAAGCATTGATTTTGAAGAGAATGGAGAAGTAGGAGAGTGCTGGGTCAACCTCTGCCTTCTAAAGCCAGGGAAATGCAATGGTTTTTAGGGCACTGCTGCCTCTCCCTCCTTGTCTCTGTCCTAAAATGACCTATTCCCTACCAGCCAATCCAGTACCGGAGGGTGAGTCTGAGGGACCTGTGAAGCAGGAAGTAAGGATGGTTGGAAGCTCCTTCCTTTGCTCCCTTGCCTGGCCTAAATGTGGGTAGAGCCAGGACATCAGAGACCATCAGTCCCAAGGTGCCTGCAGAATCCTGGGGATTGCAAGGGGTTAAACAGCAACAGCACCTGGGTACAGGTCACAGAGGCCAAGGCAGAAACTGCCCATGACCTTGGAATGGGGATAGGGGGCATACTGAGGCTGTTTCTCTGTGCTTAAAGCAGACCTATGCTTACAATGACAAGGAAAGAAGGCATATGTCTGTCCTAGATAATGCTTCTTAATTGTAACCTGGGCTGGAAAAAGAAGGGGGAAGCAACATATTACAGAAATACATATCTGGTCTTTGAAATTGGGTCAAACAGTCTACTTCTGAAGCAAAAAAAAAAGTAATAGCTCATATTTATTGAGTATTTAAGCACAGTATTACAAATTTTATCAGTTAATCTTTATAATAATCCCCAAATATGCAATTCCCATTTTACAGATGTAAAAATTGAGACTCAAAGAGCTTCACTGATTTGCCCAGATTTGCAAACTTACTAAGCAGTGGAGTCCTGATTCACACTCAGGTCTGCTGATTACAAAGTCCATGTAATCAGCCATTTTACTATGCTGGAGTCTCTTCATTCATTCATTCATTCATTCAAGAAATATTTATTTAACATCTACTGTGTACTAAACACATGTTATCACGTTATCAAAGACAGATGTGGTCCTTTTCCTCATGGAGCTTTCTTCTAATAGGAAAAAAATAAACATGTAAATAGGTAAATAACATATTATAGACTGTGATAACGCCTTGGTTCCCATCTAATATTTGATATTATTTTAAAACGTAGTCTTTTTTTAAAGTATCTGGTAGTCAGTGGAAAAAAGAGGGAACTCTATAGCCATTTTATTTAATCTGAGCTCCTCTCAGGTTGAGCCAAAACTACCGTTTCATTATTGACAGTATTTTTTTAATATTGTGAATTCAGTGTTTCCAAAATCCAAAAAAAAAATCAGTTTTGAAAGATCCAGGTTTACATAATCTAACGCTATGGAATGTTTAGAGGAATGTCCCCAGGAAAGTTGAAATTACGTCCTGGAGGAGTGGCAGAAGGAACTACATAGGGTTTTTCAGCAGGAGAAATGACTCTCTCCTGCAGAACATAACTATCTTTTCTTCTCTGTATCGGAGCTGTGTGAAAATCTCCCATGAAAGAAGACAGGATATGAATTCAACCTGTAATTTGAAAGACAAGTATATCAGATGAAAAGTGATCTAAACAGTATTATTATATTCTACTATGATCATTGTTCTTCCATGTAGTTAGAAGATTTAAATCTGAGCTATCTTTTTTTGCTTTATGTTCACAAATACCTAGGAGGAAGGGAGGTGGCAGATGTTAGTATTCCCATCATTTCCTAAACAGCATTTGAATTGAAAATACCTGTCCCTTTCTTGTCTGACAGGGGCCTGAAGTTAATTAGATTAACATCTCTAAACTGCTTTAGGTTTCCCAGAGATAGGTATTAGGTAAACATAAGGTATTATTATTATTATCATAGTGTCATTATGTTATTGTAACTGTGTGGATTCTCCCATAAAGCTACACAGGCTGGGATCCTAGCCCAGACCATTATTTGTCTAGTGCTTTGAGCCTAGATGAAAGGCATGTCGTCTTATGTTAGCATCATCGCTGTGATTATTATTGCATTTATAAATATTGAAAAATGAACCAAATTTTCAAATTCATCTCAACAACTCTCCCCAGTTTTTAAAACGTTTCCTGTGTGATTGCAATGATTTGCTCTTCCACATCTGTTTGATGGCTTGGGGTAAGAGAGCACCTTGAGCTTCTGATACCACCTACGGCCAGGGGGAGACAGGCAGACTCTCCAAGGATGGTGGTTTTTATCCCTGTTTTGCTAGTACCTGGTAGAAGGCACAGGCCTCAGGCCCATCGACAGCCACACTCAGGTAAGTCATTCTGGTTAAAACCAGCTTCAGGTGCCTACTCTGTCACATTTGCTACCTTTAGGAGCCACAAATGGCTATTTTGAAAAAGATTAAGATGGGATCTCTTTCAGAAAGAGGAAGGAAGAAGAGCTATAGAGCCAAACAGTGCACCAGAGAATCATTTTATGAGATTAAAGTAGTTGATTCATCGCTAAATAGACCAGTTGGTAAAGTTGTACAGTTTATTTTAGGAGGATATTAATAAACCCAAAGATTTATGTTATCAGTGATGAAAATTTTATTTTGGAGTTTGTGAGTTTGGGACCTACTTTATTTTATTTTACTGTATTCTGAAAATGTTGTACTCAAAGGTCATTTTCATTCCATCATATTGTTTCTTTTCCTCAGTGAATGCAACTATCATCAATCTTCTCTTAACCATGTTTACTTATGCAGCCATAATTATTTACATTAAAACCTCACCCTTAAGGTCCACATTTTCTCTCATTTTCTCCAGCGAAAGTCTAATGTTTTATACTACTGCATAATTTGTAAATGTAAGATGATGGATCTTTTGATCTATTTCCCATCCCATAGTTGTAGTTCTTTGCAGGGCTGGATATCATCACATTTAAATGAAGGGAAAACCTCCCAATTGATGAGCCAGCTGTTCACGGAAATTTTTATAACTATTCAGGCCTCAGACTAATATGGTTCTGCATGATTTATTAAACATGTTTGTAATAACAGAGTTATCATCACTCTCTTAGTACCTGATGATTGGTTCTCGAAATGGTGTTTCATGTGGTGCTGAGACTGTCATAGTGGAGAAAGAATTTTGTTCTTCTGAGGAGCAATCGCCACCTGGTTCTGCCTGTGGAAAGGCGAGGCTACTAGGGTGCTGGAGAGGGAACGTGTGCGGCTGCTGCACGGACCCCGGCTTTGAATGCAAATGATCGAACCAAAACATGGCTGTGACTCGAACTGCTACTTCTCACAGAATTTGTGGGAGCATTTCACGCACCGACACAGGTCGCAGCTGGTCTGGCCCAGGTTTTGTGTGGCCGAGTGCTTAGGCCGGCACTTTATTATCAGGACAGAACAAATCTTGGCCGATGCGCGTGGTCTAAAGAATCCCAGGGCGCCTCAGCGCCTCATTCTCCGGCCATTCTTTCCAGGTTTTCTGCTGTTGCACTCCGGATAATTGCAGTTTAATTGGGTGACATGAAATGAAAACTGTGTCCACATTATCCAGGATTATCTCTTTTTCCTGAAGCCTGCCACCAGTTGAAAGGAGCCCATTTATCAGACCAAAGAGCCTCGCTCGGTTGCCTTTACGAGCCGGGAAGAGTGTGAGAACAGGCTGGGAAAGGGAGAAAGGGAGCTGACAGCTAAGAAAAATTATTTCAGTTGTTTATCATGAGGAAAGTTTATCTGATTCTTTACAAAATGATATGGAAGCCGGCGTGTCGAGCCATGAGTAATGAACATTGAGCAAGTTTGCTTCCTCCACTGGTTGGACCCAGCACTGCCTCTCTTTTGTGTGGGCACAGATCAACTTTAAAAGCTTCTTTCAAGCAGCATGAATGCACTTCATTTTACCAAAAAGAACTTTGTATTGATAGCTAGAAAAAAGGAAGGTTGTTTAAAAAGGAAGGGTAGACAATCGGAACAAAATGAGGAGCTTTCAGTTTCTATTATGAGCATGTCGCTCCATTCTTCTCATCTGTTTATACATTCCCAGCACAATAATGTCTCTTTGCAGTAATATGTTTCCCCTTTTACACTATTCATATTGAAAAAGCCCTCACATCATGACCATGGTAATAAATACCATAGAAATGTGGGTATAATTTCAATTTGCATTCTGTGAGAAGATCAAGGTAAACCTTAGGGCCGGAAGAATATTCTGCTAATGCTCATTCATCACTCTCCAGATCCAGGTAAAAGAAGGACCTTGTCACTACATTGCAAACCCCTTCTGCTGCTATTGCATTTGTGTGAACATTTTAGCCTAATGCACCAATTGTTAAGTAGAAAGAGCAGTCTTTGAAATTGTCTATTGCACTCAAATCCCGAGCTGCACAAGGTCTGGGCAGGAGGCATTTCTATTCAGAAGGAAATAGAAGGCTTTAGTTCAGTAAGCACAGTATGGTTGAAGGTTACAGAGGATATTGTACGTTTTTTAAATAAAAGTTTTTGAATGGAGGAAAACTCATTATCTATAATGGCAACAGTGAATATGGAGTCAACATCTGGTGAAACAGTAGGATATGTGGCTGAAATCCTTGCATTTAGAGTTATCCACCAATGGCTAGTTGACATCAGGATGTCCTAAATGTGTAAGGTGGAAAGTTCTTCATGTTGTGGAAATGAACAGTCACATGTGTTAGTTATTTAGGAGATATACATTATGTTATCACGCACATGGATTAAATATTCTCTGTAATGTCTGGTGTTCAATTTGATATTGACCTTCAAAAATAAGGAGAGGAAAGGCTGTGTTTAACTAACAGATAAAAATTTGATATTACACACATATTACAAATAGACTTAATTATATTCATTGATTATTTATTGAGGTCACATAACTCAGCTACCTCTAGAACTGTAGGCTTTCTCTTCTCTCAGAATAGTTATTGAAGCGTCAGTAAGGTTCCCAAAGTTATGTCTTTCTGTAGGATTTAGATGTTCTCTTTGTATTTTCCATACTGACCAGGAAATACGTAGTTTGGAGAAGCAGATATTTGGAGAACTGTAATTCCCTTTAAGTTTTCTTTTTCTGTTATCTTTTAAAAATTCTTATTAGAACAGTAATATGTGAAATTTTTGAATGAGGGGTATGGCTTAAATGTTTATTTTATTACAATTTGTTATTGTCATTCCATCCAAAAACCCCTTAAAGAAATTTAAAGTCAAATCTTTTTTTCTTGTGATTTGTTTCTCTTTATCCTGCATCTGTGCTGTATGTAATTAAGTATATTCCTAGGGGCCTCTCTACTTTCATGGATTTGATTTCCACTTGAATTATTATCCTTTTATATTTATTTAAAATAGTGTGTGATTTGTTCAGAAAAAAAAGTTATATGTCAATTATATCTTATTAAAACTAAGGGGAAAAAAGAAAGTTTAAAAGTAAGAAATTATATTTAATTTTGCCAAAAAAAAAAAACCCATAAGAACAAATGTACTTGAAATTTCCAAATCTTACTATATGTAGAAAAACTCAAAGAAAATGGGAATTTGACAGAGCCTCTTATGTGTTAAAAGAACTGACCCCAAAATATATTATTATTATCTTAATTTAAAATTTTAATTTATTCCCCTGTTCTTAAAAAAGATCTATTACCCCATAGACCACATTTCCAGCCACAATCCACAGCCAGAAAGTTTGACATTAGGTTATTTTTAAAGGGTTCATTCATTTCTTTCCAGATACAGAAAAAATAATGGCTGCCTGACTCATCTTTGCTCCTCTGGCAGAAATGACAAATACACACATAGGCAGACAAACTCCATGTCAGACTGATTTATAAAAGCCTGGAGATGAGTGTCATGGGATCGGAAACCTATTTGTCAAATAGCCATGCCTACTTACGCTGCCTTCCTCCCAGTCAGCAAGGAAGACATCTCGGATTAGACTACTACAAACACCAGAATGCCTTTCTTTACATTAGATATCAGAATTCTGGATGTTTGTTCAAGTATATTTATACTCTGAAAAAGAGATAGGTAATCACAAAAATGAGGATGTCACACACAGACTGACAACATACGTATGATTATTGTCCATCAAGGCAGCAGAAAGAATCGCATACGTTCACAGCACTGACCTGGATTACCTACTTCTAGATTACATACTTGTATGCTAGAACATAAGATGAATTTAAAAAAAATAACAAAACAAGACATAACACAGCAAAAAAGACAAACTGACAAACCCCAAAATACCAGAAATCTCAAAGGTTGAGTGAAAGGGACTTGCAGCTCTCCTATTCACTTGTTATATGTGTGGGTTTTAGCCAAATATCTACTCATTTTTTAATTTGCTATTTTTACTTGCTACCCATTCAAAGCTGTATTGGGAGCAGAATACACATATCATTTTTTGTATCTGAATAATGAGACAACAAAATAGTAGTGTGTTTTATGCAACTGCAAAGTAATAATTATTTAAGAAATCATTCAAGGGTTTAGGAAGTTGATGGTCTTCCAGGGACATAGACCCATATACTGCTGCAATAAAAGATAGCAAGTGGCACTCTTTCAAAGAAGCACTTAAAATAAAACAAAAACCAAATTCATGATAATAGCTAACATTTATTGAACACTTGCTATACTAAGAACTTTATTTGCCTTATTATTTTACAACAACCCTAATCATAGGTATTAGAAATTAAGGCATAGAGAGGTAAAAACAATTTTTCCAAGGTAATAGAATGTTATGAGTTAAATTATTTTTTCTCTCCATCCTTACCACAACCTCCAGGACTCTCACTCCTATTTCACCCTGAGCACTATGTTTTTATATGCTTTGTACTTCCACATAGATTTCATTTGAAGAAAGGATTTTGCAGCTTAAAAGATGAAAAACATTGGTCTAGTCCAAATCCATCATTTACCTGAAGACACTGAGATCCAAAAAGGTTGAATGAAGTTTTCAAGATTGTGGATGAGCTTGGCAGAGCCAGGATTGAAAGTCACTTCTATGCTGCTATACCTTACTCATCACTGCAGTAGCAAAAGAGTGGGCATTCCCTGAAAATGAGGATCCCAGGAAATGTGGCTAATCGTGGAGTCTGCCTGTCCATCAAGATGGTCTTTGGCTACTTGAGTAGATAAAAAGGAGCCTGACTCTGAGGGGGGCTCACCAGGCACTACCCGTCACACCAATGTAGGGAAAATTGTGGCCCTGACATGGAAATTCATACAGAAGCTTGGGTTTGGGACATCCTTTTATTGATAACCCAAATAGTAACATTTTATATAATGGGGCTCTTTCTATCTGGCTATTAGTGAGGTCTCTTAATATTTGAGAGTTGCTTTTTGATTCCATTATCTCGCAGAGTCAGGGAAAATTGGTAATACATAGATGATAGCAAGAGGAAGAATAAGTGATATCTGGAAAAAGAGAACCTCCTTTCAAGCCTGGAAATCCTCCAGGTGGCCTAAGGTGCCACTGCCTTCTCTCAGAATCTATTTCCATTTACTGATTTTACGTGGGACTAAGGAAGCTCTTTTGGGAATGGAGGACACTTAAATCCCAGCCGTAGTTATTGGTTAGATATATTAGCACTTTTGGGGAGGGAGAGGAGACAGAAACCAGTTTCTGTGCAAATAGGAAGAGAGGCACAGAATGAGTCAGACTGGCAAACAGATCCGAAGAACCAGACAGGGGTTGGACTTCCTGTGCGTGTTGTTACCACGAGTGAGCTGTTGTTCATGTGAATTGAAAGAGTTGCTTCACGAAGTCTTCAGTGCACTGAGCCCAAGCTATCCATTGTAAGATAACCACCTCTCCCAACTGAGACCTCCTTCTTTTCGACCAGCAGAGATTCACTGAACAAGAATGCAGTTAGCATTAATGTATTGGCTAGGTGGAAAACCAGAGGAGAGAAGGAACAACCAGAAGGATTGTTTTATAAACTACATAAATGTCTAACCAATGTGCTGTATACTTGAAACTAATAAAAATTTAAAAATAATAATAAAATAAAATGGATTTCTTATTAAAACAGACAAATAAAAAGAAGTGTCTGCCCTCTCCCTCCCTAAGATACTGCCCTGCAGTCCCAGCACTACAAGGGTTAAGAACAATATCAGTCAAACAGTGAATCTTAAAGGGAATCGGCACTAAGATGGCGACTCATGCTAAAGTAGAAGTGCCACAACTGGCTCATATAGAGAAAATAGCTGTTCCTGAAAAATTCTGGGGCTAAAGCAATCTTCCTCTATTGAGAATAACAGAGAAAGAAGAAATGTGTGCCTTCCGACTTTACAAGATCATCTCTGGCCAGCATGAATTGGCAGGTGTCCCCTCAAAGGAGACAGTGGAATGCCAGCTTAGCTGGCACTAGGGCCAGAGTGGCTCAGCCAGGAGGGGCTGAATTCCAGCTCTCATAACCCTGAGGCAGCAGTGGTGTTGTTTGGTCAGGGCCAGCCAGTAGCAGAGCTCCAGCTTGGCAAAATACAACTGCTTCAAGAAAACATGTAAAATGTCTCTTGCCAATTAGCAGATATGTTTGGAAGAGGGTGGAGTTTCCACATATGCAGGTAAGAGATTAGAGTTCTGGGAAGTTGGGCATTCATGCTGAGATGACTGTATTTGTACATAGAGGCCAGTGAAGCATGGGACATTTGGGTTACTGGTTACTGTTACTTTCTAACAGGCATGATTACAAAAGAACTTGTTCCTTAAATAATAATTTCCAAGACCTCAATGAGAAGAGTGAAATTCAGATTCTTTTTCTCCATAAGGTCTCTGTACTTCTAAAACTGAGTTCTCACTTCTATATACAAGATGGCAGAATAAATATAAACATTTACTCTCCTTTCTCCAAAAATACCGCTGTGATGACAGCAAAAAGAAATAAAAGGGAATAATTGAATTTGAGAAAAAGGGGAAGAATAAACATCAGCAGACCATGGAAACATAAATTTCTGGAAAATGAGAAGCAGTTGAGTGATATCTAGGAGACAGCTCCTGAAGGAGCAATGGGTGTTAGAGACATTCTTGATTGGTGAGCCAGAGAGAGGGTTCAAGCACAGGGGTGGCAACAGAGAGCAGGAATGAATGAAAAATGGGCAGAAATGGAAGTGGTTTATTGAAGGATCATTTCTAGAACACTTACACAAATGCACCTTTTCTCCTCCACCCTCTTTCCCAACTGAGGGAAGACCTTTACTCTCAGCTTAAAATTGAGTGGTTGCTCTCTAAAGAAAATGTTGCTTGGAAAGATCTAGGAAGTGGAGAGTAGCTCTGGGCATCCAGAGCTAAGACCTCTTTATTTTGGCATAATAAAAAGAGATATTTTGCCAGCTCCCTACCAAGACACCCTAAAGAGAGCCTGCCTGTTGACATGCCCTACAAGCACACATATTTCTTACAGACAGCCCTTTCCTTTAGGGATAAGAGTTGAAGAGAAAACAGGACAACCCACATCCAGAAGCCGTCCAATGCACAAGCTTCTTCATTAGGCTACTGTGTTGAGCGAGGGTGGGATAACAAGATGCCTAATAATTATTCAATGGCTGAAGAGACATAAATGTTCATTTCACTATCTAGCAGCCATCCTGTCAGGGGATAGCTCTTCTCACGAATTATTCTTGGAGGGCAGCTCAGCCATCAACGACCCATGGTCCCAAGGGTCACTTTGGCCTGCAGAAAGAGGAAAAGAGATCATGGAGTAGTTCATGCTCAGGCTCTTAGCAAGCACCTACAGAAAAGGGCCTTATTACCTTGAGTAGAACTGCAGACACATCTTGGAAATAAAGTCTAGCCGTGAACCAGGAAGAAGAGCAGATTTTGGTGGACAGAGAGCAGCCTCTGCACAGATGCAGTGAAAGACCACCAGACACTGAACGATAAACGATGGCACCAGAACAAAGGAACGAGATGGAAAAAGAAAACAATCAATCTCAGAGCTTATTCAGTGAACATAAGAGAAGCTTCAAAAATTCTGTTTAGAGTTTTGAAAAGACATTGCATTCATTAAAAAAAAAAAAAAAAAACTAGATTGCTATTAAAAAAGAACTCAAAGAACAAAGAAGAGTCATAAAGTGCTATGATTGAAATTTAAAAATTCAATAGAAAGCTAGATTATAATATCAGTTGTTGATTTTGAATTTCTAAAATAAACTTACAGAAAAGCCCAGACTTAATTATAGTTAAAGAACAAAATATAAAAATTATAAACATTGTAAGTAGAGAAGCAGACAGGTGAAGGGACAGGTAAGGGCTCTAATTTCCTAAAATCATATGGTAGGAGGTCAAGACATACAGTCTAAAGCTGATGGATCAAAAAAATATAAAAGAGAATTATGTATGTTATTTTAATGAATAAAAAGTAACCAATAGAACTGAAAATAAACATGATGTTGGGATGGAGTGGAGAGAGAAGAGGAAGTAATTCAGGTGAGCTCTCTTTTCTCAGCCATTTGATATAACTCAAAGTAGACAAGTAGAGAAAGACAGGTAAAGCAAAACACCCAGATATAGGAGGCAAGCACTAGAGAAAAATAAAAGAGGAAAGTAGTTAAAAGTACTTTTGCTATCTTTGGCAAATGGGACTAAAATACAAAGGGGGTGGAAGATTTGCTTTTTATTTTATATTCTTAGATATTCTCAACTTCGTCATCATATTTTTCTTGTATTGAATAAGTTCTGGAAAGACACAAATGGCTAACAGCAGTTATGTTGAGTTAGGATGAAGGAAGTGTTGGGGGATAGAATATGTTAACATTTTTTTCATTCTTTACTTTCCCATATTATATTTTTATAATAACAATTATTACATTATATTAAAATTTATTAAAATGTTAAATATTACCCTCCCTCGTATGTCAGGTGGTTTATGAGAGGAACAGGCCTTTTTGAACTGTAAAGAGCCTCAGTGCACAAATCACAAGGCTGTAGGCAGTCCATCCAAAATTTCACCATGAAAACTCAACTTCAGCTTCGTCAACTGCATCTATTTTTGTACAGAATGGACTCCCAAAGAATACTAGGCCTAACTTCCTGTAGGCACACTTTATAACTTTAATTGATTAGTTTTGCCAATATAGCTTATTGCATTATTATGTCCTTTAAAGGCTCTACAGGTGTACACTGTTCTTTTCAGGTGCTATCCCCCAAGGACATGTAGTATAAGATTTTTAAAGAATTGTATTTAAAGCACAACATTACTAATTTTTCAACATTGTTAACTTTTAACAATTTATTTCAAGCTGTGATGTGTATGAGGAAAATTGAATGCCAGAGGGCTAGCTTTTATGGTTCTTGTTTTAATAATCATATGGTAATGTTTTTATTAATATCGTCTTTGTAAGAGAAGCTGTGACTTTGACTGATTTCTTTTAATGACCATATAACTTCCACAGATACCAGGATCTACCTCAGGCCAGAAAAGATTGGAGAGTTCAGAAAGGAGAAGCTGCAGGAAGCAAAAACACATTCTGTTCACTTAAAAATGTTTCTTACTTGCTAACAAATGAATACAATTTTATTTTATAGCTGTCAAAAGTTGATAAGATCATTTGACTCTCCATTTCACTACACTGGATGTCTTTTGAGGACAAGGAGGAGTTGGCAAGGGGTCCATTAATATCCCTGGTTCTGGCACTGTGGATGTTCAGTAAATATTTGTTGAATGAATACATGTATATATATAAATGAGTGGATGAAAGAATGGGTCATTAGACAGTCTTTGGTTTTCCAAGAATCTGATTTTCTTGCAGAAGTCCATACCACCTCCCCTATCATAGTCAAAAGATTATCAAAGTGAAATTTTAAAAGTTAAGGCCTCCAAAGGCAAAGACTAACCCTGGAAGACTTATTTTCCTGTTTTGATCAGATGAAGCCATAGGGACAGCCTCACCTCCTCCATGAGTGGCATTTATGCCAAATAGATTTCACACGCTAGACAGTCCATTCTTAAGTGGGCGAATTTATTTCAAAGTTTAGACTGTAAATAGGGCACCATGGAAGCCATAAAAATGAAGATACGGTGATTTACAGGAAGATGTGTGCTTAAATCAGAATATCTCCTTAGGTGAAAACATATCACCAACCAAACAGATTTTATCAAGGGGCAGACTCAGAGGTAATGATGGGCTGACTGGTGTGAGAGATAAACCTGAGTAATGGCTGGCAGATCTATTGAGCATGGACATTCATGAGAATTTCCTTCCAGCAATTCCTTCTAGAACATGCCCCAAAGGGAAAACTGTTCTACCAGTATGGTGTCTGTGAACCTTTGCAGCTATGCAATAAGGTTTTTAAGAGAGCAGTACTAAAATAAACTCAGCTCCTCTGTAGCTCCCATTTCCCCCTGCGGTATCACAGAACTCTCCTGCCCTGGAAGGAAATGGAAATTATTTATCCCAAGATGCCGAAGTCCATGACAAAATCGGAGGCCCATTTTCTCACAGCTTGGAGGGGAGAGAGGATATCCTAGAGTCTCATTTGTGGGAGACTCAGACTTCCCACTAGGCCCTTTATGTCTCTGATGAGAATATAGCAACATGAGCCTTGCCTGGCAGGGATCCCTTGGTTTGCCTTCCATAATCTGGGAACTTGTTGGTGGTACATCGTAAGGAGAAATAATAATATGTGATAAACATTTTCAACTGTATTCTAAGGTTACACCCCTTCCTATTCTCCTGTCCTTCAATTATTCTGCTGGGGGCATCTAACAAGTTTACCTCCACACAGGGGCTCCTTGGCATGGCTCCAAAAGATACAGATAGGCACATCCTTAAATGTAATGTAGTCAAAGTGCGATTAAACTAATTATAGCATTTATTATAGAACTGTTTACAAGGTAAAGTCAAGCAACGTAAAACATTAAAGAAACCTAATTACACAGAAATGGAAGGGAGAGTAGGTTTTTAAATACAAGGCACTTGATTAATCAGCTGGCTCCAAGAATGGATTGGTTAGGCTTATCCAGATGAGCATAGAGATAGAGCCTACCTCCTTGGGAAAAGTCAGCATCTTAGGATCAAGGGGCTTCCTAGTTCTTTATTTTCTCTTTCTTTTATTAATAAAAGAAAGAACATATTTTTCCTTTAAAGGAATGGAGACTTCACTTGGAATCATTTCAATTGTCAGTCATCTGTATCTCTTCAAATCAAGATGAAGGATATTATTGTTAGCAATTGTGATAGTATCCTATTGCAAAAAGAATAGATACCAATCTTGTTATCCTTTAATTTAAAAGAAATGCTACTGGCTACATTGCAATGTTTCTTGTACACAATTTCCAACAATTTGCAGGGTTTATTTAGAATGATGAGGTGTTTTGTTCCGCTATTCACTCTATCTTATTCATGTCTCCCAATCACTTAGAACAAGATGTTTAGACTTTATTAATTCAATTTACTCACAGAGGGACTATTGTCTACTTCAATTTTTAAGGCTTTTCAAGTATGCCTTCAATTCAACATCTTTTTTCCTATTTTGATCCTGTTCATGCATTCACTCAAAGGAGGACGGCAACTTCGTTATTCCAGTTGCTCAAACCAAAACTTGGGAGTCATCCTGACTCCTCCACTTTTTCTAAATTTTCTATAAAGAAATGTATAACATTTACAATTAGAAAAGTATTATTAAAAATACTTGCAGAGAAAAAAAAATGGCATAGATGATAAAGGCCCTGTTCATCCCTCTGGTGACCAAATCAAAGTAGTGATGAAAACAGGAGCAGCAGCAAGGAAAAATCACCTGGGATCTAGATGAACAAGCCAACTAGGGAGAAATCCAAGAAAGCACCCTGCAATGGCAGAAGGTAGGACAGGGCAAAGACGTGGGGCTGCCTCATCTTGTGCAGCTGAGTGAGACAGATGCTGTGGCAGCAGCAGGTGCCTCTTAAAGGGGCCACGACCGGAAGGGAATTTTTGCGGAAACGGACCTGCTCACTCTGAGCATCAGTGCCGATTAGGCTGCGCGCAGAGGGCACCAGGGACTTACAGGGAGATATCGTCAGGGTGAGGGCCTAAGTGAGATTTACTTGGTACAGAAGTGCTGGCAGTATCCATTGTTCCCTGTCGAGCCCTTCCCCCGCCAGTGTGTGGACACAGTGCCGCCATAGCCGTGATGTCATCAAACTGGATAACAAAGGTTGTTCAACTCAGAGGATTCCCTGAAACTCCACCTCCCCCAACTCACAGCCCCACCCAAGTCACATCCAGGTGTATCCTCAGTGAGTCAGGTGCTCCTTTCTGAGACTCACACTGGAGGCAGCCTTGGTTTCTGGTGTGGCCTTTTGAGGAAACTGTAAGCACAGCATCTGTGGATTACTTGCTGAATCTTAACAGGTGGCCCTGGAGGGGTAGATGCTTGGGCTAAATTTGGCCTGCAGCTGAACCCCTTTCAGGACTGTGCCACTGGACACCTACTTTACAAATCCACACTAATAAGACCAGGAGACTTAGGAGCTTTGCTTAGTACATAGAAATAGACATGGAAAGGCAGCCAAAATGGGAAGACAAAGAAGCAGAAACCATATGCAAGAACAGAACAAAGATCCAGATACAATGGAGTCGAGTAATCTAACAGATGCAGAGTTCAAAACACTGGTTATAAAGATGCTCAATGAACTTTTGGGAAGTGTAGATAAATTCAGTTAGAACTTCAACAAAGAGATAAAAAACACAAAAATGGAAGTGGTAATTATAAAAGGGAACCAGTCTGAAATGAAGAACACATTATCTAAGATGAGAAGTATATTAAATGGAATAAACAAAGGAATAAACAAAGTGAATAAAGAAGAGGATCAAATGCCCTATCTAGAGGACAGGAAAGCCAGTCAAGACACTCAATCAGAATGGCAAGAAAAAAGATGCCAAGATTATAAAAATAACTTAAAGAGAAGATGGGACACAATTAAGGCTCCAAATATTCATCTGATCGGCATAACAGAGGAAAATCAAGATGTTGAATAGCTGTTTGAAGAAATAAAGATGGAAAACTTCCCTAACCTGGTGAAGGAAATGGACATAAAACTCCAGGAAGCTCAGAGAATTCCAAAACTCAGGGATCCAAAGAGGTCCACACCAAGACACATCATAATTAAAATGCCAAAGGTTAAATACAAAGAAAGAATATTAAAAGCAGCAAGAGAAAAACAAATAATTACCTGTATGGGAACACCCATAAGACTGGCAGCTGATTTCTCAAAAGAAACTATGCAGGACAGAAGGACTTGGCAAAAAATATTTGACAGGATGAAGACTCAGGATATACAACCAAGAATAATTTATCCAGCAAAGCTATCATTTAGAGTTGAAGAACAGATAAAGAGCTTCCCAGACAAAAATAAGCTAAAGGAATTTATCGTCACCAAGCCAGTATTACAGGAAATGTTGGAGGGACTTCTTTAAGAAGAGAAAACATGTATCAAAAACAAGAATAAAGAATGGTAACAACTACATTCCTATCAATAAGTACCTTAAATGAAAAAGAATTAAGTGCTCCAGCCAAAAGATAGAGTGGCTGAAAGGATAAGAAAACAAGACCCCTACATGTGAAAAGAAAGGGGATGGAAAAAGATATTGTTTTGATGGACCAGAAGGTGTTTAAGCCAGACAGAGAAAGATTAACACTATACGATTTCACTTATATGTGGAATCTAAGGAATAAAAAGAACAAACTAATCAAAAACATTCACAAATATGGTGGACAATTTGGTGATGGACAGAGGGGAGGGGAGTTTGGGGGGCTGGGAGAATGGGGTGAAGAGCTAAAGAGTACAAATTAGTTGCTGATGGATGGTCACAGGGATGGTGAGCATGACAGGGAATGCAGTTAGCATTAATACGTTGGCTAGGTAGAGGGTGAGGGGAGGGAGGGTGAAATTGGGGGGATCATTTTATGAACTATATAGATGCCTAACCAATGTATTATGTACTTAAAACTAAAAAATTAAAAAAAAATACTTGCTTCACTGAAAAAGTAATGGCAGACCTAAATTTTGTAGTTAACAAAGATTCTAATAAAGGAATAAAAAACTTCAGGTTTAACCTAATTGGCATTTATTATATCTTTAAAGGTATAAAGTTTTCAAAGGCTAAAAGCTGAACCAGTCTCCATCCCCCCAAAATTAAATATCAATCTACTTGTAATATGAAGGTAAGTGAAAAATATCAACTTTTAGGAATTAGTAATTTATACTTATTTGTTTCTTTTAATTTAATATATTTTAAAAAGCTAAACATTTATACAATTCATGAGGTGACCCCCTGATTACTCTAGCACCCTCTGACAATTTATGCCTATTTTAAAGATAAAACTTATCCGTACACATACAAAATGTTATAGAAGTTTCCAGGGAAAGGGAGCTGTTTTTATGGTGTGTTTAGTTGTTTGGTTTCGGCTTGTAAGTTATATTATTAAATATGTTTATAAAAGTTTGGGTTATATAAAACTAATAAAAATGATCCTCAGTGTGGCTTTTCCCATAGATTTGCCTTTGAAGTACAGTGCTGTGGTTGAGGTAGTTTCAAGGCTATATTTATTTTATAATTTTAAAATATAAAAGTTAACAACTTAATAGTAGCCACTTGAACTATAATTTTAATTGTGAAACTGTTTTTCTTCTTGACATCACAATTCGATGTAGTTAAGATTTGAAAATCAGACCAGAAAAAAGGGCAAGTGCACTTAGATTAGTCTTGGATACCATTTTATGGCAAATAATTTTGAAATCATTTGCCATTTGCCCTTAGAACTCTCATCAGGTATATTAGTAGCCTGAACTTGCTGGCAAATACATTAAAATGAAACAATGTTAACATTAGATGTACACTATTTTGGGTGCTCGTGACTGTATAGGGGCTGTGCTGATTGTTTCTACCTACATGACATCAATTAATATCTGTGAGTATTAAATCTGGGTGTGAGTTAAAACTTCCATATTCTGTAGAGGGACAAAGGAAGCGACACTATCAGGATATGAACCCTATTCATCTAACTCTAAACCCACTGTATGCCATTTAAAAGCTTAAGTGAAAATGAATTTAGGAAAATGAGACCATGTGACCAGAATATAAGCCACATTTCAACAGAACATACAGCAGAGCAGGATATCCTATCATTCTGAAAACAACAAAGCAAGATAAATTGAGGTCTTGCAGGCTTGTCTCTGGTGACACTGGTGCATTATGCCAGTAAACCATTTTATTCTCAGCTCTCCTTTGGTGGGGCAAGAAGACGACAGAGTCAGGGAATGGAGTACTCTTCTTTGTTCAGCCACCCACCCCCATTACAAGATTAACTGCTAGGAAAGGAAGGGGCGTATTTCAGGCTCCCAGAGCCTTGGACAGCCCCCTAGTGAGAGGGATGGGGACACGCGCAGCCTCAGTGGTCCAGGCATCGCTGTAAGTTCAGGTGCAGGATCAGGCTATATATATAGTGAGCAGAAATGTGAGACCCAGTTGTTTGTTTTTAGATGTTAGAGCCCATTCAATTTCTTTCTTTCTAACAAGAATCTTCATGCTACCAGTAGGCACTTGCTGGCAGAACTATGAATAGTGGAAAATGGCCTCTTATTTAATCACTGAGTAAAAGAAAGATCCTGACGAGACTCATGCTGTGTCTATTGTGAGGATATTGTCCATTATGCTGCACAGAAAACAATTTTCCTAGGTAGATTTTGTATTCTTGGTCTTAGCATCAGAAATAGTTCTTTGGTTTTTTACTATGGACACTGTAAATCATGTAACCTTTCAAGCTTCCCACTTCACTTTGAAACTTACTTAAAGACAGATGAGAGCCAAATTTAGGGCTCACATTAGCAAGTACACAATTTTAAAATAAGTGTTTTGATATTAGCCTCATTCCAAGCTCCTAATTTTTCTTATTTCTCATCTAAATACATTTATTTTTAATTTGTTGTATTGTTAGAAAATCCTTGAGTTGATTAGGATCCCTTTGGAAACAAGCAAGATACAAATGCAAACACATTTGCAGACATGGAAACATGTCACTTGTCCAAGAAGGTTCACAGGAGGGACTGAGGCTGACCCGAGGCTGACCTGCCCTCACTCGCGTCCCTCTTAAAATGCCTTCTGGAGAAGGCTTGGACATTTGCACTTGCCTTTCTAACACCCTCAGAGGAAGTCATTATTCTGATGGTCCACTGAGATAGTCATGTCCCAGGGTTACAGCATTGGATTTGGAGGCCACCATAAGGAACATGTAAAATTACAGAGAGAGTGTAGAGAGAAGGCTCCCAGGTTGTCTGGTCCCCGTGCGAATCTCGACTCTGCCACTTCCCATGAGTGTGGCCTTAGGAGAACTCCCTAACCTCTAGCAGCCTCAGCCTCCTCATCTCTAAAATAGGAACAATAACAGTACTCTGTCTCACAGGATTGAGACAAATGAGATAGTATTTATAAAATACTCACCATAGTCCCTGGCTCATGGAAATTAATAAGTATATCAATATCATATTATTATCATTACCAGCACCATCACCAATGCTGATAAGAAAAATTAATGTTTGCAGAATTCCAGTGACTTCGTATTATGCATGTGTATGTACAAACACACACATATCTAGAACAAGTCTATTACAATCGGAAGACCCATCTCTGTCCTCAAAGGTCTCACAGCAGTGCAGGGAAACAGATACGCAAACAAGCCTGCTCCAATAAAACAGCTGTGAATGAGACTTCTGGGAATGTCATAAAGAAAGCAAGTCTGGGGGAGCAGGGCTGGGTACAATTAGCTGAGGCAGAAACAGAGAAGAACTCAGCTTCCTTTTTCAGATAGGACTTTTAAAAGTGTGACTATTTACATATCTTTGGTACCTACAAGGAGAGTGGATGGACCCTCCTACTCCCTGATGCTATGCAAGGTCTGGCCCAGGTGAAGCAGGACTCCACCTCCTCCTCCAGCAGCCTCTGCTGGCCGTCTTTCCATTGAACCCTTATCTGGAGAATCCCCTAGCCCAGCTGTACTGGTTGCCCGGCTTGCAACGGAGGAGCCTCCAGCATAAGCTGGGCTTCCCAAGGGGTCTACCAAGTACCCTTGTACTGTGCTGAGGAAGAAAAGCAACTGAAACTCATTTTTGGCTATCAAAGTAAAAAATGTACTTCTTGGTATCACATGCACATCCTCCAGAACTTTTTTCCCATGCCTCCTACCCAGCATACCTTACTCCCCACAATGTTCCAAATTTCTCCTCCTCCAACTCATAGAAATAGACAACAACATTACTGTCCAGTGTCTCATCCCTACTGCTCTCTCTATTACATTGAAATAAATAGACATTAGTTGACTCATTCCTGGCACTCCTGAGAAATTCTTTTTCTATTTCTTAAAATTTATATCTCAAGTGCATTTTTTTCCTACTTCATGGAGCTCAGAAACAGAGAACTGTTAGCCACTTTCTTCTGCTGAAGAGCTCTTTGAATATGGCCACACAAATTTTAACAAGATCTGTCAGGACTTGGAGTGCTTTGAAAGAGAAATTACTACTTAACATAAGATATTAGAAATTTACTTACAAGAGTGAAGTGGTTTGAAATATCTGATGAGTCTCAATGTTTTGCATACACTTACAAACATAGGCAGACACACAAGTTCTAGCTTCACACTCTGGCAATATAACTAAATTATGGAGTTAAAAATGGCTATAAGAAATAAGAAATTAATGTACAATTACCCATTTCACCTAGATGATTTTTAAAATGCAAACTTTTGCTTTATATATTTCCTGGAGTCATTTTACACTTTTATGAGAATTTAAAAAGTTAAGACCCAAATAGACTAGAAAATATTGGGGGTAAACCAACAATTTAAAAGTCATTGGAATTAAGATAATTAAGAGTGTTGTTATGCAGATATTGCAATAATACAATATTAGCTTTGGTGACTCATAATAACATTAGGCATTTGAACTGAAACCAGTGAAATGTTATGTGATGGCAAAACAATTGATCTTAGTTTTTATGTGTGCATTCTCATTGCCTGGAGTTTCTTCTTGTTAAATAAAGTTCTTTACATCTTTTAAGTAGTTGTGTTGCCTCTTGGCAAACTAATAATTGCCTCACACACTGATGTACAATATAGAACAGTTGAGCCTGATCAGCTAGCACTTATTGAATGAAGAGATAGAAGAAATTATTCTAGAAACTGGTTAAGTTTGATGAACCACATTTCTGGAGTCAAAGGAAAAGGAAAAGTTAAGTTATGTACTTTTTCTAAGCAATTTAAGCAAAAGTAATTGTGGATCAGAAGGAAAGAGGGCACGAGAGAGAAGAGCAGAGTGCGGAGAGAAGGTAAAGCAATCTGAATGATTTATTCGATCGTTTCTGGTGCTTCGGGTTTGGAAACCTGGCTCTCTAATATGGCAAATGGGCAGCATGTTAAATATCCTTTTGGACTCTAGGTCTGTTGCAGTTTCCATCAAATTCCACAGCCTTCAGGGAAGGCCCATTCATTCAGGGGTTCAACCAATCTTTTCAGTGGGCGCCATTATCCAAGCCCATTCATTCTAGATTCATGACTGGGAAATAGTCGATATTTGTTCAGTATCCTTTCAGTTATCCAGTGAGGGCTAGCTATCAGAAAATCTTTAAGCCAGGCACAGTTTGTCTTAGGAAATTTTCATAGCACACCTTACTGTCTGTTTATTTATTAAGATAAGCAGAGACATTGTCTAAACTGATCTATGTATTGATTGAGGATGAATACTAGTTGTCTAACTCAGTGCCAGGCATACGAGAGGAGCCTGGTACATATTTTTTGAAGGAATTAAAGAATCTCTCTCTCTCTCTCTCTCTCTCTCTCTCTCTCTCTCTCTCTCTCTCACACACACACACACACACACACACACACACACACACACACACCTTCTCCTCATCCTCCTCCCTTTCTATGCCTGAGAAGCAACAGCAAGGCACCATGTCCACCTAGGGACACATCATTTGGGTGTAGCTCAGACATGTCTTTAGACTGAACACCTATTGGGTCCTTTTCTCAGGGTTGTGAGTCTGTGGTAGCACAGCAGTTCTTTGCTCAAACAACTAAATCTATGTTCAGTTTTTAATAAATGATAATGTATTACTATATTTCTCCCTCTATTATGCTCACTGTAATGACAGTGACTTAATTCAAGGTGGCATTGAGAAGCCACTCAGAACCAGTTGCTTTCTGCACTGAGTTCACTAAATGATCATTATTCTTTTGCCCACTGTCTTTGCCACCTAAATAGGGAGCTCCTGAAGACACTACTTTTTTAAAGTTATGTTTTAGTCATCTGTGTAAACCCCTAACACAGAGCTTGGTCTAACAGGAATAATCTTAAGAAACCACCCCCTAAAATGTTGTGATGTATCTGGCATGGCGCATCCTCTCTCCAATCCAGGCAGTGGTACTCCCAGGGAGATATTAGGACCCCCACTTCCGGATAAGACAGCTGAGACTCAGAGGCTTTAAGTAGATTGTCCAGGGTCAAGTAAATGTAAGAGCTAAGACTAAACTCCAGACCTATCCAATCCAAAACCCTTGTTTTTCCCACTGCATGTTGCAGTCATCCCTATATCATGGATGCCTCCTCACAGAGTGTTTTTTATGACATGGCACATTCTAGGCACTTAGAGAACAAAATAGCATTACAATGTTGTCATAGAGAGCTCATGTGTTGGTCATCATTGGTATGCTCTGTGACTGGACATTTAAGATAGATGTCAGGGACTACCACAATACAGGAACTCAATAAACAGTAAAGCTATAGAATCACACCCTCATTAACTGTTGGAAAAAACAGCTGTGTCAGGAACCTGAGCATTATCCCGACTATCTGGATAGAATTATATTTTGGTAAGAAAGCTGCAGGCCATGGTTGAAATAAGCCTCTAACTCAGATGACTGTTGGAAGAAGCCAGCCATGTCTGCTGGTCGCTACTATTATCAACCCCGCAGGATTTCTTAAACATGGCTGCTGAATGGAGACCATGAGAGTGATTATTCAGTAGAGCAGGAATGTTGTCCCAAATGAGTAACAGTGGTTTAAGTCTGTACTATATGTCGACTTGATCATCACTTCCTGAATGCTGTATGGGAGAGTCAAAAACTCATTATTTACTTGTTCCTTTTGTGAATGAGCATTCTTCACTGGGGGAAAACAACAAACACTGAATATATATATATATATATATATATATATATATATAGTTTTAAAATATATACGTATAAATATCATATATATGTGTGTGTGTGTATATATATATATATATATATATATATATATATATATATCTCCAACTTCAACTTCAAGGCTTTTAAATGAGGAACAAGTACAAAAATTAAGAGCAAACTTGTACCTGGATGCTTCTTTTAGAGAGGCAGAATTTTTGAACAAACTTTTGATTTCAGAAAAGTTCTATGTTACAGAAAAGTTGCAGAAATACTACAGAGAAATCTGGCCCACTTCTCATCCGGCTTCTCTGTTGTTAACATCTTACATTATTGTTGGTTTATTTGTTACAACTATGGAAAGACTACCCATTTGATAGCAAAAATATGCCCAAAGTAGGGATTTTATGCAGAAGCGGTGACTAATAGATGGAAGCAGAGACTCTTTCATGGAGTTTAAATGTATAGCAGAGAGAAATGAGTTCAAAATGGACATAGAAGAGTGACTGAGAAGTAGAGAGGGCTGGAAATAAAGTCACAAAGCAAATAAGCTGAGAGTAAGCAGAATTCAAGTCAACTGAATATCTGCATGGAAAAATGGAATCTTGACAGCCAACTCACACAATTCACATAAATAAATTCTGGTTGATCTTTGATATGAATGGGAAAATTAATAAAACTGCTACAAGATAACAAAAAGAATATCTTGATTTTAGAGAGGCAAAGGTTTCTTAAATGGAACAGAAAGAAAAATATTGATAATTTTGACTTCATTGAAATTAAGAACTATTGTTCATCTGAAGACACCTTCCTAAGAATAGGGAGGAAATGTTTCCAATTAACATATTTGACAAAAGATTTATATCCAGAATATATAAAGAGCTTCTGAAAATCTATAAGAAAAAGAAAAACAACCTAAATTTCTAGAAAATAAACACAAGACTTGAAAAAGCACTTCACAAAATAAGGAGAGCCAAGGGGCAAACAAACATACAAGACAACCTTATTATTCAATATGGAAATGTAAATTAAAATCTCAGTGTGGTATATATACCATCCAGAATGACAAATTGTTTTGAAACAGAGAATTCCGAATATGGAACATGGATATGGGATAAATGGAACTCTCATGCACTTCTGAGGAAAATGAAAATTGATTAACCGCTAGGGAAAATTATTAGACCGTATCTACGAAAACTGTTTATATGTATAATCTATGATCCAGCAAGTCCCCTCCTGGGAATATACTCAACAAAAATGTGTTAACACGAGTACAATAAGCATGTCTAGAATGTTCATAGTGACACTATTCCAAAAGTTGAGAATAATCTGAAATTGGGAATATCCCAAACCTTCATTAACAGTAAAATGGATGAATTTTGGTATATTAACATAATAAACTAATAAAAATAAAGCACAGCTACACACTACAGGAATGAATCTCACAAATGTAGTGTGAATGAAATAAGTCAATCCAAAAACAAAAACAAAAACAAGTATGTATTGCATGATTGCATTTACATTAAGTTCAAAAACATGCAAGACCAATTTATTATGGTGGTAGAAGTCAGAACAGTGGTGACTTTTGGTGAGTAATGACTGAGCGGGAGCATGAGGGAGACTCTGGGTTCAGGAGTGTTCTACATTTTTAATCTAATGGTTACATGGGTGTTTTCACTTTGTCCAAATCCATCCAGCTGAACAAGCATGATTTGAGCACCTCTGTATATACTTGTAGAACCTTAGTGCTAGCGTCAGAATATGACACTTATTTATGAAAAACCTCCAGATGAAAAGTTTATAAAACTCATTAACCTATGTTAGAGTGATCCCGAAAGCCCATATTAATGATCATACCATTTAGTAACAAAATACAGATAATTAACAATAGGTCACATCCCTCTTTATTGATAAACACAGAACATTAGACTGCTAAAAGTCTGAAACAAACAAGCTTGATGCAGATTTCTGCAGTTCCATCCATTAGACCTGAGAGAAGAAAAGGACACCACACCTTGGCTTGGATAGCTCTTGTCCCTAGGTACAGAGGGTCCCAATGACTCCCAACTCTTGTAATCCCAAAGACTCAGAAAAGACAGTCACATAGACACAGAGTCAAAGAGCAGCTGATGGAGGATGACAAGCTAGAACTACTCTTGTTCCCTGAACTGTTTCCCGTGCTTCTTCTTATCTTCCTTTTCAATCAGTACCCATTATCTGAAATAACCATAGTATATCATTATTTCCCAAAATCCAAAAAGCTTTACTAAAACAGAAAGCTATTAGAGTTGGAAGAAGGAGGATTCTGAATTAGATTTTATAAAGGATAAACCTTGAAAATTATTATTTTCATAAACATCTTGATCATCATAGCTCAAATCAACTTCCATATTCATCTTCAAGTCATAAGATTATATTCTCCTTTTCTTTGCTGTTCAAAATAATACTCCACTAAATAATTTTACATTCACTTTTGTATTCTCTGATTAGTCCCTTAAGACAGATTCTCATATGATAAACTAATGCAAAAGGCATAAACATTTGCTTTATTAAATGTTTTTAAAATGTGTATTATTTTCAAATTGTTCACTTAAAAAATTGAACCAATTTTTAGACATGCAAGTAAATAGTGAGTGTTCTCACTAAATCTTCACCAGCATTAACATTTTAAATGTTTGCTTATTTGATACTTCAAATGACATGTCATTTTTTTGTTGAATTTCTTTGTTTATGGGTTAGCTCAGACACTTTAAGAAACTTTTTTGATGCTGTTTAAGAAAATGATTGAAACATTATTATATGATGTTCTTATAAGGAATATTTTGGTCAGAATTGATAACTCAACAAGAATAAAGTGGAAGGAGAGACTCATATATGTATAACACCCATAATTCCAGGAAGAATGCTATTTTAATTATTTACTGAAACTTATTCTTTATGCCTGGATAATGGCCTTCAGCATCTCTTAGATGGGTTACAATGAGTTTTTTAAATACTTCTCAGAGATGTTTGCCTGGTTTGCTTTAGTCATGATGGATATTTTTAAATTTACTTTACAAGGAAAAATTGATTCATGCTATTTTCTATTTCCCCATAATTTCAGGGTTCTGCAATTATCTGAGAACTCAGAGAACTCACAGAAATACAAGAAAATGCTTTCCCAAATTGCCATGTGCAATTTACTTGTCCGTAGAAGACTCCTTTCATAAGACTGTTTGCTCTCACATTTCAGACGGAGAGAATACAGACAGCTGTTTCTTCTCAGAAATTTATAAAACAAGCCTAAAGAAGAGTTAACAGTTTCCTAAGTAACTTACTCATAGAATGTACTCTTAGTGGAAAAGCTCACAAATTCACTTTTTAGAATCATTTCCCCAAAGACCAACTGGCCAATGTATTAAGTTTTATGGAAAGGGTACAAGACACTAGAGGCCATAACAACCTACTTGACAGTGAGAAATAGGCTCTGGTGTGCTTCTAGACAGAGGTGGGGTAGGGTGGGAGGCTGCTTTTCTGACCACGTATCTACAGCTCTGCAGATAAATCTGGCCTGATCCCATACTCAAAGTCCCCCAAAGGGCCCTGACCCTGCATGTTAAGTAGAAGAACAGGTTGGGGCAGGGAGCAAGTTCCAGAAAACAGGGCTTGGTGTTCTTCTGCCCTGTTATAAATAGCTACTCATACCCAAAGCTCCTCTCTTCCAACCACGTTGCCCACAGCAAGACCATGATGTAGAGGGTAGAACATTGCATATGTATATGGAGAGAAACCCAGAAAGTTCTCTCCCTAACTCCACGAGCAGTGGCAAGCTCACCAAAGCCCTGGAGAATGGATCACTTCACAGGCTGGATTTTTAAAATAAAAATTTTGTCAGTCAGTTGTATCTTCTCAAGAAACACATGTACACACATGCATGTGACCTACCATCATTAGAGTGATTTGTTTGCTGCATGCAGGGTTGCCACTACGAATCAAAGAGTTTGCAGCTATCTTTGCAGTGTGATTTGAAGACCGAGAAGGATGTCCAGTCACAATCCCAGAAATAACTCCCATTAGAATAACTTCTTCTCATGAGGCTGTTGGCTCCGGAGCATCTTCTCCGGGTGTAAATGTGCTAGCTAGAAGGAGGGAGTAGTACATTTACTCATCAGCTTCCTCCTATCACCACCTTTCCCACTGCCACAATCTATGTGTCAGTTTGTCTTGCTGCCACCATGCGGAAGAATGAACAACTCCTCCTGGAGTCGGGGCGGACCCTGCAGGGGTGCAGAGTGCCTGGAGCACTGGTGGGAAACTCTTTAATGACTTTCTTTGGGCTAATTCTAGATGTCCATTTTAGGTGCATCAGGTAAATAAGGAATAATTCTAAAACATACTTTTAAATTCTTCATATGAAAAGGTAGAATGTGTCTTCTCCGTGTTTAATACAAGTGAATTATCTAGAAGTCTTTGTGCTCAAGTGCTGAGCACAGCAGGGCTGTGTCTCAGGCTAATTTATAGGATTCTGGGATGCTTCTGCTCGTCTTGTTTTGTGTTTCCACTCCATCCAATAGAGGCACACATGTCACTGTAAAGTGCACTGTATGAAAAGCTTATATACACCTTTACCTTATCATGCCAACATGCAAATATGGCCCACTCCCTGTTCCCTGTTTCCAACCACAGCCAATCAAACTGGGGTCCTGCCAGTTCCTGCTCTTGAGGAGAATGGAATAGGGAGACAGGCTGTACAATGGACAACCAAGGGAATTGAGGCCTGACCCTATCGATTATTTAGGCATTTCATTTGGCCTGGACACACTTGTTAGCAGGCAGGAACTACTGAACTAAATTCAGAACTACTACTGAATGCAGCTAAAGACATCCTTAATTCTCCAGTCTACCCGCATTTAATTATTTTTATTCTTAATCCCAGGGTGCCTTTCCCTGGAAGTCAGAAAGTTTCTGAGTTACCACTGCCTCTTTTCTTAGCCAGCATTATTACAGAGAAATGTATATTAGCTGAAAAAAAATATATATGTAGTCCAATAATAAACATTTAAAAGCCATCTACAACAGTCTTTTGTTATGCAGTTTAGTGGCACATTAACATCAATTTCTAAAAATAACCAAGACAGACTCTGTGAAACCAATGGATTTAAATATTTTACTTTGAGTTTTGTTTTGTTTTTATTTGCTAATGTGTCAGCCAATACTGAAATATGGCAGTTTGCCCATACCGTAAGTAGGTAAAAAAGAATCTATATTCATTTGTTCAAAACTTATTTGCTGAACAGTTTTTGTAGAGTGTGAGCTCAATGAGGACAATGGCCATGCCCGCCTTGGCCACCACTATGGATTCGGCACACAGGACAGTGTCTAGCACTTAGGGAGTCACTGCAATCATTCCTGAATAAACAACAGAGTGTAGATGCCAGGGATGAAGAGAGAAATGTTCTCAGGAGGTTCAAAGTTTAGAAACAGAGAAATACACTTTGATCTAATTTTCCAAACTTTCCTCAGGTCACCCAGAAAACAATAAAGAAACCACAAAGATAAGGAGGTGTGGGTGCCAGGCCTGCTCCTGCCACAAACCGGGACTGTGCCTTCTGACCTGGTCAGCTAATAGGGTCCAGTTTTCTCTTTTTAAAAATAAGAATGCTAGCTCAGATAAACCCCAAGAACCCTTCTAAACTTTTTTGACTGTATGAAATGAATCAAGTTGTACCCAAATATATTTAGTGATTTTTCTGCTTTCTGCAACATTTGGATGGATTTGCAAGTTTTTGTTCAGTGGACGAAATGCTGGCCTGCAAGCAGAGGCACGTGTGTCTCTTGGCTGAGCAATTCAGGGACCAGGGTCTGTGTCCTGAGAGAGCCACTGGCAGGGAGGCCTTATGTAAGCACTTTGCGGAAATGTTGGTGAGGCGAGATGTTTTTCGTCCTTCTGCAGCTCTGTGTTGCTGGGCAGCAGTTGGCTAGCTGTCCCTGCAGTTATCACACAGGACAAGTACTAGACTGTCCACCCCCCAACTGCAGCTGCATCTGGAAAGACTGTCCATAGCATCTTTCTCAGCCACTGGAGTCAGTCCAGGGCTATTCCCATGGGAGATGCATTTCCCACCTGCATCTTGTCCTTAGCGACTTCCCTTTGCTGCTGCCCCACAGAATAGAAACCCTGTAGATACACAAAATTCCAGGAAAGGACGGTGGTAGGCCAGGCTTTCCCCCAATGCAGGCTACAATGAGATGAGGCCCACACTTTCACTCCCATTAGCATCAAATTACACCAATCTAATTTAAAATAAAAAGCTTAGAGTTTGCTATTCTTGTACCTCTGCCCAACAAATGATCCATAAAGCTGTATGCAAGGCATATTCCAAAATAGATGGCACTGTGCTTGTTAGGAATTCAGCCCTAAATTTTAAGTCAAATGCTGTGTGTGCCACATCATCCGATGCCTATCACCTTGCTTCCAAAATTGAATTTTGTCCCTGCTTGCCAAATGAGCTCATGAGTTACAACATCAGGAAGTCCTGAAATTTCCTGGTTACTAAAGAGGGTACATTAAACAAATAGAACAAATCAGGATGATGTCTGAATTTGATTTCTGGCGTGGTTTTTAACATCTCAGTTTCCCCATTGGTAAAATAATGACCAAAGTATCTCAAAACTCGAGCAGAAACCTGCCACAGATGCAGCTGTTATTGTTGTGGTGTCATTTCAGCAGGCATTAAAAACACAAAGGAACATCAAATTTTCATTAAGACAAGAGTTATGGTTAACAACGTTGTCACTTAGTTTCTGCTGCAGGATTAAAATGTGACGGCTGCAAAAATATCAAAAAATGCCATAGAATTAAAGCTAACCAAACATACACATCTGTGACACACATACATATCCGGTGTATTAAACTTATGGCAGTACAGAAACGGGAAAGGTGTTAAAGAAAAAGCCATATGAGAAACCTCAAGTTCAGACTAAGCGTCACACATAGGTTAGATGTGCAAGAAAGGGTTGGCAATGTCACTCCTGAAAAGCCTTCCATTTAAAAAGAAATAAGAGTAATTTTAGTGGTTCTGTGTTGTCAACATTTAATGTCATGTTATAGAAAGTTCCACGTTACACAGCCACCATTGGTTTAAAGCAAAGAGAAAACACCCAATATGCTGGTTTAAATAGCCATCATCACAAATACAGTCATGTGAAGTGGGAGTTAGAAAATGTGAGTACCAGTTGGTGTGTTCTGTGGTTTATCCACACTGTTTACTTCTGCCAAAGGGCTCCCTGATGTGGGTGTAAATCTCTTTGCAGAAACAGCATAGTGGAGTCTACTTTTACTTCGCTTTACACTTCCTAAGGCTTTGACCCTAAAATTGTTTGTCTGGACCTCCCTATTCTTCTTTTGTTCCTTTCATCATCTGTTTTACAAAGTTTGGCTTTATGTATAACAGATTTAACACATATCCAGATAGGTCCCCGTAGTGAAGGAGGGGAGGAGGATGTGGGGTGAGGGGGCAGGGCACAGGGAGGAGAGCATAAAGGCAGTGAGAGAGAGAGAGAGAGAGCCAGAGAGACAGAGAGACAGAGAGACAGAGAGACAGAGACAGAGAGACAGACAGACAGTGTTGCTCTGGGATTTGTTTCTGGAAAATCAACTTTCTCTTTTGTAGCAAGGCTGCCAACTTTTATTCAGTGAAGAATCAACACCATGAACTCTCAAGCCACTCAAATAAAAACTAAACTTTTTAATAATTAGAAACTACTTCAAAAAGTAATTTATACTTGTTCTAGTGTCAGCGGCCACCAAAGAGAAATGAAGGTCATTTGCCAAATGTCACAGGGCAAAAGCATCTAAAGATTCTGAGCAGGGTGTATTTTATGTGTTCTTCTTGGAACTTGTGAGGAAACTTGTGAAAATTTGTATTCAGAGCGTACTGTCATACTGTCAAGTTCAAGGGCAGGCAGACATGGGTTGTATTTTGAAAAGTGAAAGCAATCACTTGCACATTATTTTGATGATTATATCAGAGTACAACTGGAAGACAAAGATAGTAGGCTCTAATTCTAATTTTGCAATACATATAAGATGGCTCACAACTTTGTATATTACCAAAATAATACATGTTTTGATTCAATGACTATTTTTAAAGCTTTCGTTAACAGCAACAGATAAGTTACTTCAATGAATCGTGATCTCTGAACCATTTTCTTAATGTGAAAAATCAGAAACTTAATACCAATAATA
The DNA here is from genome assembly GCA_028627145.1 of Eidolon dupreanum. NCBI lineage: Eukaryota > Metazoa > Chordata > Mammalia > Chiroptera > Pteropodidae > Eidolon > Eidolon dupreanum. The sequence continues at coordinate 30,549,845 of CM053508.1, forward strand.
TGTATGTTCTCCAGAATCAGTGATTTTTATGATATTTGAATAAAGGACTTTAAAAGTTGGAAATAATACATATGCTACTTATTTTATACATGGCATTACAAAATTAGCCAGTCAGCACACTTTGTAAAAATGCATAACATGAAACAGGAAGACCTCTGGGACATGGGGCAGAAGTAGAAACAGATCCTGCCTTTTATATTCAACGTGAAAACATTTATTTGTGCCAACAAAGCATTACTAGTAAGACAGATTCAGGGCTGTCACATTTAAGATAAATTTCACATCTTGTCCCAACCTTGCGTTTTCTCCCAAAGAGGGATAATTTAAGAATAAATGTCCAGAAAACATTGTATATATCTGAAGTGTCTCTCTGAAACAAGTTGTGAAAAACCATGTTTCCTGGATACTGCTTGATATAATTTTTTTTTTTTGGTATAATTGCTTGGTATAATTTTTTTACCTGCTTTTACAAATCATTATTCTGAAATTTTCACATTAGGAAAAGTTACAAGTAGTAAGTGTGTCACGGAGGAGAACATGACCATTCAAATAGAGCTGTTGAGAAAGTTCCTGGTGAGATACAGAATAGGGGCAGAAAGTGCTGTCTGGCTGTCTGGGTGGGAGCGCTCCTTCCCTCTCTCCTCTGGTTCTCCTATGTTTGTTCTCCGTGCAGCTGCTAACTTCCATCCCAGGCTACCTGTGGATGATGTCTCCTCATTTCAAGCAGGATGGCAGCCCCCAGCCCCATTCCTCCAAGCTCAGAACAGGACCAAATTAAGGATGAGCATCGGAGATCATGGGCCGACACTGGCTCTCCAGGGTAGCCTCATCCTCACGCTTTCTCCTAATTCTACTGCAGTAGTACACAGAGGACGACTCTAACCTCCCAACTCTGCCCCTCTACTGTGTTTCTAGCCGTAAGACTAGATTTACATAGAGGCCTGAGATTATTATCCTGGTTTATAGTAATGATTATTAGAGAAGAAAGCCAGCTGCTTTGTTCCTCTGGATGGTTGCAGTTTGGAAATGTAGGCTCTTTATGCAGCAAGGGTTTGTGGCAGTAGCTGCCCAGGTGTGTCCCCTTGTCTTTCCCTGTGTTCTATGTGTCAGAACCCAAAAGCAAATGGACAGAAACGGTAACTCCGAGATTTGTTTGGGTTGTTAGGATTGTTTGTTTATTTGTTGCTATTGTTGTCATCTCTAAAATCCATAGACAGAATTTATTTCCGTAGTAGACTGTTATTATATTCTTTATTTTAATTTTACTGTGCTTTCTCAGTCTTTATATTACAGTGTTATTTTTATAACAAAAAATGAAGACTAGATTTTGGAATGGCTTTTAATAGACTTAATTTCTGAATCGTTAATGAATTTTCAATTCATTGCTCTAAAAAATCAAGAAGATTTTTGTTATCGATTTGCTGACTTCTAATTGTTAATGTAAACTCTGCCCATTATGTACACCCATGTATTCACATGCATCCACGTACACACACATATACACCATTTGGCCATGGTCAAATTCAGTCCTATGGTATTGTACTTTATGCCTCCAAAATGTTTTCTGATTTCTGGAAAGAAAAGAATGTACAACCCCGAAGTGCTCCTGAAGTCTTGAGTCTAAGTGACTCATGTAATTTCCTAAACAATCTGTGGACTGTAAACTAAAAAAAAATTAGCAACACAGTTAAAAATTATATTGATTTTGTTAGCCTGAAGCTTCCTGATTTTGGGGCAGGGGAAATATACAAAAAGCAGTTCTCTCTTTTAATCTGCACAGACTTCACATATACCATCCACATTTCACCCAAAAATGCTCTATAAAGAATTTATCTAAATGTGGCCCTTTCTGTTTAATTCCATTTGCATCTTTTTAAATAACTTAGAAATACTCACCAAGATAATTAACGTCTGCTATCTTGGCATTTTTCGATTATCCAACCGAAGCCTGAGAACATATTTATAGAGTATACGGTTCTTAAAGGGTTAAGGGCGAAAATGTCTGAAGAAAATCAGCTTAAATATGTTGTACAACACAACGTGTTATTGTGGGTATTGGAGTTAGGCTATGATAATGAATTTCAGACCCAAATATTTTCTTTGATTGTCAAAAAAATATGTGAGGAGCCAAGGGTTAGCTTTCAGTGTTCAGCACGGAGCTGGTTGCATTTCATTACCAGAGGCCAATTTTATGTAAACTGTTTTCACATCCTGAAATCCTGATATGGTAATGGAGGGAAGACTGCTGAGAACCCAGACACTCTATGTGGATGATTATTTAAAAGAGGAAGGATTAGTAGTGGCCCTTGATATTTAACTACGTTTGAAGGGTGGCTCAGAGATTAATGCTGGTCCCCAAAATGACACCCATCTGTGGTTATAGCTCTGCCCGTGGACCACTTGCTTCTAAGTACCTCGACAGCCCTTTCCAAGAAGATATGGAAATTTCTTTGGAGGTCCCTAAGAGGTCTCCATTAGATCATTAACCATGTCAATAATGTTGAACAATCAAACCAGAAGAAAATATGCTATTAGTTCTTTTTTTCCAGAATGCTTATTTATTGTAATCATTCATCACCATAAGCCTGCGAGTTTACTTATAATTTATTTTAATTGGTTGAGGTGCTATGCCTTGGTTTTAAACACTACACAGTACAGGAACGCAACAAACCGAAGAGAAAGATGGGCAAATTGCCTGATAAAGGATTACAGTGGAAGTGAAAGGCTGACCTACAGTCAGGAAATGTTAATCATTTTTACACTAAAGTGAGTGTAACGTTTCTATAGGGAAATTACTTCAATCTGGTCAGTGCAAGGAGCAGTTTGTATAATCGGATTGCAAATAAGGTTTGATCACATTCCAGCTTAATCTACTCTCTGAGCACCATTTACGGCACTAAATCAAACCCAGGGAAGCTGCTGGCGCAGTTTTACAGTCATTACACCCAAGGGGCAGGGACTCGGTAATAAACAGCAAATAAATTGAAGCACTGACTTGCCTGCTACAGGGCATTTCTAATTATCCTCTAGTTTAGCTGAAAATTGTCATGCTCTCCTCACAGCCTATTTTAACTGCTGCTGAATAAGAGTAATACTTTTAGTCTGAATTGAGCATATGAGGAAGTAGAGATTGTACCTTCATTTTCCCCCCTCCCTGCTGTCCCACCTCCTAACCCTGCCAACCCACTGCAGGAATTTAAGAAAACCTGAGAAAACTATTTATTCTGGCTTCATCTGTCTCCCTTCTCTGTGAGGGGATCAGGAATGTAATGTAACCACAGCACGCTTCGTTTATTTCAATCATGGTGGGAGGAACCACCAGAATGGATGGTACTAATAAAGATAACTTGCTGGTCCTCTGAAAGGGGCTGGTAGGGTAATGATGACTGGTTCCATTCCAAGCTGATGGGCAAGTAGTTCCCAATCTATAGCATCACGTGATGGAATCTGATTGAACCAGAAAAAGTAACTTGGCTGTTGGGGCCCGTGGTGGCCTCTGATGTACCCAACCATCTGGAAGCAGTATCAGAAAAGTTGTGGTCACAGGGATCTTTAGAGGAACAGGCTTGTGATCAGGTTTTGAGCATTGCAGGAAATACTTGCTTGGGCAAATTCTGCTGGGAGGTGAGTCTGGGAAGGATTCATATCCTATAATTCATTTTGAAATGTAAGATATTGAAACCATCCTTTATGCAAAATGACCATGAGAGTTGAGCTATTAAGGTATAAGATAATCATTTCTCTTTAAAGTTCAAGGATTGTGTCTCTAAGGTGAATGTTCATTGAAATGAATGTTCTTGGTACCCAGGGAGGCTTAGCAGTGCAGGCCTGGTCTGCCTAAATGGGTGGTGACTTGATGATTATTCTTTCTAACTGAGTTTTTAAAGTGGAAAAGTAGGATGTGACCTGTCCAGGAAAGCAGAAGGTTCTAAGCTACCTAGGTCTGCCCCCAGCTTCCACTCTCCCACTAACTTCCGCCTGCCTTCCTACCTTTAGAGGGAAGCTTTTAAACGGATTTCATTTGCTCTCTTGGGAATCTCGGGATCAAGGATGAATGACATCCTGTATTTGTGAAGCTTTCTGATTTCACTCCCTTTCAGACAGCACAGTATGCTCCCTGAGCCCACCCTTTCCAGCCCAGCAGAGCAATCGTACAGCCAGTTAGTGAGGGGAACCTTTTTCTCTCTTCACTCAAACCAGCATAACTTAAGAATACGAGGAACTTTTCTTTCACCACTCACACAAACCAAGGCAGGGTTTTCCACACCAGTCACCTTGCATTGTAAAATGGTCAAGTGTATTCATTCTTTCCCTTCAGGTGGTAGGAAAGTATTGTCCCTATACCTTTTCTCTTTGGGGACTCAGAGGAACAATCTGACTTCAGCCTCCCTCGCTCCAAACTCCTGCTGTCTGCCCTTGCAGTGGAAGGTGAGTTGATGACCAGGGTGCCATCACAACAAAACACTTGCTATGTCCTTACCTTCTATGGAGCTGGGACAGCCAAGCACAAACCCCAAGGTACAGAGAAGTTCTTATGAGAAAGGGGTCCTCATGGGCTCGTTTCTGAGAGTCCACAGTGAGAATGATGCTAGTCCTTGTTCTTAAGGGTTCTCACTGTGACCGTTGGTAACACTAGTAAAATTCTTGGTGACATTTTGGGAGAAAAAAAATAGAAGGATCCTCTGAGGGGAAAACAGCACTACCATGTTTTAAGAAAGACTGCAGAAATTTAAAGCCCACTGGTGGCATTAGGCAAGGTGCCCTTACTTCAGGTGAATTAGGACCATCTGGACCTAGAAAAAGATGAAAGGATATTGTCTACTTAACAAAAAAGATTTTTCTCTTTAGAAAGGCTATAGACAGAATTTCTTTAAATGGACACGTCCATTATCTATCTAGAGAGGACAAAGTTACATAGCCTGGTGCTGCCACTTCACTGTCTGAGTCATCCTGAACAGGTTTATTGACTCGGTTTCCTTATGTCTAAAGTCAGGGGCTGATAATGCTCACCTCACAGAGTTATTGTGAGTAATAAAACTAAATACAATTGATCTGAATAACATAGTTTTGAACTATGCAACTTCACTTATACATGGATCTTTTTTCAGTAATACCTGTACTGTTTTCAATCCATGATTGGAAGTCTGCAGTATGCTGACTGTATGCATTTATTTACACCATTATATACAGGAGACTTTAGTATCTGTGGATTCTGGTATCCATGAAGCGTCCTGGAACCAATCCCCCACAAATACCAAGGGACAAGTAAGTTTTCGGGAGTCAACTGTGTAGGCAATCAGCACGCCTAACACATGACCTGTTCAAGGGCAAACTGTAGATTCAAATCAAAACCACAATGAGATACTGCTTTACACCTATTAGGATGGCTATAAAAAACACAAGATGTTGAGAAGTCAAAACCCTCATGCATTGCTAAGGGGAATGTAAAATGGTGTAGGCCCTGTGTAAAATAGTTTGGTGGTTCCTCCAAAAATTAAACGGAATTACCATATGACCAGCAATTCCACCCCTAGGCATATACTCCAAAGAATTGAAAGCAGGAACTCAAACAGATACTTGTATACCCATATTCCTAGCAGCATTATTTACATTAGTCAAAAGGTAAAATAACTCAAATGTCCAGTGGATGAATGGATAAAATATGGTATCCAAGTACAATAGAGTATTATTCTGCCTTAAAAAGGAATGAAATTCAGACTATGCTACAACAAAGATGAACACTGAGGACAATATGCTAAGTGAACTAAGTCAGACACAAAAGGACAAATACCGTATGATTCCAGTTATGTGAAGCATCTAGAGTAGTCAAATTCGGAGACAGAGAGTAGAATGACAGCTGCCAATGGCTGGTGGGAGAAGGGAATGAGAAGTTATTGTTCAATGGGTATAGAGTTTCTGTTTAGGATGATGAAAAAGTCCTGGAAATGAATGAATGTGATGGTTGTATAGCATCGTGAATGTTTTTAATGTCACTGAATTGTATGCTTAAAAATAGTTAAAAGGGTAAATCTTATGTCTATTTCACCACAATAAAAAAAAAGTCTCAAAATACTAAATAGATTAAAAAATAATAATAACCTCTGGTACAGGTTTCCATATATGTTAGTTAAATCTGAATAATTTGATTTCTACAAACAATGACTTCCCAAATTTTTAAGACCTCCACTTACTGTATGTACTTCAGTGGCTATTACCCTGGCAACACATTAGAATCCCCTGGGGCACTCTTTAAATATCCTTATGTCTGGGCCTCAGCCCAGAGAGTGGCCTCCGAGCATCATCATCTATTTATCACATGGTACTGCACAGGTATTTTCATCTTCTACCTTTGCCATGATGTAAAATTGTTGGGAGGCACTGTTCAGGTAAAGTCTGCCTCTACAAAGAGCAAGGAGGGGCTTTCAGCTTCAAAGCTACTAGTGAATAGACCCTCCGAGACTTAATATATATTGAAGGATAAACATGGAAACTAATATTTATGGAGCGATGACAATCTGTCTGGGTATACATATTATCTCACTGAATGTCCTATGAATCCCATTTTACAGACAAAGAAACAGGCTCAGAGATACTAAGCCTGCCCAGGTTACCTATTAAAAAGCAAGTACTCAGATTAGCCTGAATCCATGTCCAGGTCTGACTCCAAATCCTTCAGTTTTCCCACTCCAGTCTTTTTTAGCTTTCTTTCCTCCCGGCCCCAGCACTTGTCTCATGGCATAACATGACTTTGAAGTGGATGAGAACCAAATCCTGAATCACGGCATGGCCAGTAATCAGAAAATGCCACCCTGGAGTCCCAGGGAGGAATTTGTGCCTCTCTTCCAAGGCCCAATGTGTTATTTCTCATGGGTGGGTAACAGGCCTAAGACCCTGTCCTAAATCCATGCCCCCTTCACCCTGGTGCCCTTTCCCTTTACAAAATAACTAAAACTGGGTAACCCTGAAAAGTGAACCTGCATGTACGCAAGACCCTGTGACCTCTAAACCACTGCTTTACCTAATAAATCCCGTCTTGCTCCCTTTACTGTCAGGTTGTCTAATGAATATGCTTACTTAACTCTGATATTAATGATTATTCTCCCCTTCTGACAAAGTATACAGTGGCTACTAATTTAGCTAAGTTTTAGAAATATATACTCCTGGAGCAGGCTATACAAAGAAGTGCTACTTATTTAGGTCTCAGAGGAAAGTTTGTCCAATGTATTGCTTAGTGCAGGATGACAGACATAACTCCACTACAGAACTAACTCCACATCCACCTCCATTTAGTGCCCTCCTTTTTTAGGTATATATTTTGTTGGACTTTTCAGAAACCCAGTATAAATTTTGCAAAAGGGTATGTTGTGCCTCTGGGTCAGGATTAGAGATGACGAAAGCATCAAGGTGAAACGCCCCCATCAAGTTGTTCCTGGCACAGAAGCACCACTGCAAGAGCAATGCTCATTTTTATGTGCTGAGGATAAGCCTTAGACAAAGTTGTAGTTCAGAGTCAAAGTTGCCAGTGCACTCTTATCTAAAGTATTTTATTGAGGCTAGACAAACACTGGGCCTGACCAAGTCATTATCCTCTTGGACTGTGAGCTGTGTTCATTTTCACATCTCCAGTTATATTCTAATGTCATGTTATTTACTGTAAGATGCTACCGTGGGACTCCAAAGCTCCCTCTCTTCTCCGTTGCACAGGCAGCAGTGACTGATACTGTCACCTGAAACAAGCTGGTAATCATTCATCATTACCATGAACATCCAGCTCACCTTTTACTTGGAAATGGCAATGGACTGCCTGTTATGGGTTGAAATCCACCTTTCTAAAGAGATCTGTTGCAGTCTTAACCCCAGCCACCTGTGAATGTGGCCTTATTTGGAAAAAGGGTCTTTGCAGATGTGATCAAGTTAAGATGAGGACATTAGATTGGGCCCAAATCTAATATGACTGGAGTCCTTATAAGAAAAGGAAAATGCTATGTGAAGACAGACACACAAGGGAACACCAAGTGACAACAGAGGCAGAGGTTGGAGTGATACAGCTGCAAACTGAGGAGCACCAAGGATTGATGGCCTCCACCAGACACTGGAAGAGACAGTGAAGGATTCTTCCCAGAGTCTAAGAGGCAGCGTAGCCCTGCCAACACCTTGATTTTGAACTTCTGGCCTCCAAAACTCAGAGACAATAATTTCTGCTGTTTTAAGCCACCCAGTTTGGCATACTTTGTTACAGCAGTCCTAGGAAACTCATACACATGCCTTTTTCTTAAGAGACTATTTGGTATGGTAGCTGCATTTATAGTGTCCACATGTTGTAGATGAGCTATGCTGTTCAATATTGTATTCTTTCTTTTGATTTTGAGGCAAATTAATTAACATGATACAGAAAAGGGAGAATACAAATGCTGAAGCCCTCACTTTAAGCCCTTATACTCTTTTGTTCTCCATTATTGCACCAAATTATTTAATTGGATCTCTCTGATTGTGTTCAGACACAGAAAAGAACACAGTCTATTATGAGACGCCCCACACCATAATGCAATATCAAATTCAATTCCCATCCAAAGTGCTCGCTGCTAAAAGCCTGTTCTGTGGCTGCAGATTAATGAAGATCTGCATTGAGCAAAGTGGTGGTCGTAGAGACATTATTTTCCTCCAATAGAAGGCCTATTCTTGAAGAACAATAAAAGCATAGAGAAGCGTTAGTCTGCTTATGGATAGAAATAAATCAAAATGAATAAGAGGGTTGATGGAAATAGTCTGAAAGCAGCAGAGTGGGATTCTGAAAATACTGTTTTTGTTTTGTGAGGACATTTTCTTTCCTTCCCCTCTTCCCACCCCAGAGACCATCATAAAATGCTGCTGGGTGCAGGATCAAAGGCTATAGAGTGAAGGACAAATCTGAACATTTGAAACCAAGTTTTAGAGAATTCACATTTTGTGAATGCAATCCAGGCCAACCTTCTTGTTTATACTCATAGTCAGGAGACCATGTGAGGGGATTCTGGGCCACAGTGTCGATTTGAGAAGGAAGAAACTATATCCAAGGAGGCAACAATTATAATGATAGCAAGCAGTAATTGCGCTGCTTTCAGCTAGTTGTACACTAAACTTTGATTCTCTTTGTTCCCCTTGTCCTTAGATTGTTGAGTGTCCTGTTTCTTTCTGTCTTTTCTTTCTCCCAAAGCCTTTTGCCTTGAAATGGCCTAATCTCACCTCCCTTCACCCCATCCTAGTTTTAAACCCTATTCTAAATTCCTTAAAGAATTTCCCAACTTGACATCAGCCTCCATTAATCTTTGCCCCTTCCTAATTGCCTGAGGCACATATTGCCTGTACCGTACCTTTGCCACAAGCATGTCTTGAACTATATACCTGAGCTGTCCAATATGATAGCTACCAGCCACATGTAGCTTCTGGGCACCTGGAATGTGGCTGGTCCAAACTGAGATGTACTATTACATACAAAACGCACACTGGATTTTGAAGACAGTACAAAAGAAGGGAATGAAATATCTCAATAATTTTTAAAGTTTCATTACATGTACAAGTAATATACTGGCACTGTGGTATGTAAAATATACTATCAAAAGTAATTTCCTATTTCATTTTACCTTTTAAAATGTATCTACTGGAAAATTTTAAATGGCATATGTGGTTCACATTTGTGAATTTCATTATATTTTGTGGGGGGCCATTTGGCCCAAGCCAGGTGTTGTTGTTCTTAAAGAAGGAACTTGTTTTGGTAGAACAAGCTAAATCTTGAAAACACGGGCCCGGGCTGAGGGGGGAGTTACAGGCTGTGCTGACTTGGTGTATACATTTGTAGCTAACAAACATCCTTGTTCCTGTTATAACAGTGTATATAAGCATGTGAGAAAATAAACTCAGGGTCGAGTCTCCGAGCTCGTCCCTCTCGACCCCATCTGTGTGTTTCCCTTCTTCTTTTCTTTTCCCGTCCTTCGTTACAGGAGGCCCTGATTCGACTGTCGGCTGGCTCCGACAATATTTCTATGGGGCAGAGTTACTTTGTACAATTGAAGATGTGGATTATCTTGGCCATCTAGAATGGTGGCGATCTAAGCTAGTATTACAAATACAAGAGAATTGACTCTGTATTCCAATAAGATAACAAGCTTTCCAAATGTAAGTCAAATCCTGTGTCCTCGCACTCACCTGTCCATGACATCTGCTCTTTCTAAGCCCTTCGAAGACTGTTTTTTAAGCCCAGGAAGATGGGCCTGACCTCACGCTGTCTTCCACACCTACGGCTTTCTCCTTTGCTCTCCTTTCCTCCTTGAGAAGCATTTCCACGCTCCGTCCTTTGGTGCCCAGTGTACTCTTGTGCTATTGCCACTGTGTCCTACCAAAGATCCATTCACAGTCAGTGTGAATGATTGATCATGCTTAATGTACAGCCTCCTTTGGAGCATTGTCTTTTTAGCAAAGCAGAAACTCTGAGTTGGCTTAAGCCAAATGAAGCTCTAACTGAATGACCACATACAAAAAAACAGCCAATGAGAGAAGGAAGCACTGTTTTAACATCAAATCTCAGGGAGGCCTCTGAAGGCTATGGGGGTTCAGAATCAGTCACCACAAGATGAGCCTCAGCGGTGTGCAGATTACTTTGAGCTAAAGGCAATTTTAGTTTCTGACTCCCAAGAAACTTCTGCCCCTCCTTTTAAATACCTAGAAACTTGAATTAGGGGCCTTGCTTATAATAAGAGATTACCAGCAGTAATCTCCCTTTGACCACCTCTATGGCAGGGAGAACATCTGTTCTTCTTATCATCCTGCAATGACCCTTTGAAGCCCCTAAGGTGCATTACCTCATCCCTAGCTCAGGATGCCTTATATACCTAGATAGCCTTCTCTATCTCTGAAACTCTCACGCCTGTAAGGTCTCTGATTTCTCATGTATGTGGGATTCTCATATATATGTATGTATTAAACTTGGTTATTTTCTCTCGCTAATGCATCTCATATATATTTGATTATTAGACCAACCAGAAGAACCTTGAAGGCAGAGAAAAGTTTGTTCTTCTCCAACAAGTCCCATGACTCTTCATTCTCCTCACGCCCTGTGAAACGAACAGAGGCATTCGCAAAGGACTCTGTATGAGTCATTGTAGGACTCTCCTCTCTGATCAGAGGCTGCTCTACCACTGTTTTTTAAATCACCATTGCTCACCTATCTCTGCCCAGTTAAAGTGTAAATTGACTTACTCAAGGCACACAGCTGCAATTCAATCCCAGATTTCTGGACTTCAAATCCAGCATTCATTTTAGAATACTGTACGGCTTCATTTTGTCTGACAGTTATTTTTGTACTTGCCTTATCCCCACCAACATACTATAGGCTCCTTGAAGGCAGGATGATGAGTGTACAAGTTATCCTTTTTGGAAAGGGTGGATTGTTTTTTGACCAGAGCAGCATGTAAACATCAGAACTGGGTTTATTAATATCTTAATTAGTTAATGAGAATTTTGCATCAGTAAAGAGACTTCTGAAAGTCAGCCAATCAACAACAGCTTCTCTAAAGGGCACATTTCATATCAACCAATCAGCAACAGTCTCACTGTAATATCCACACTTCCATAGCTAAATATCAAGTAATTCCTAAACACCCACACTTTGGGAAAAATTCACAATTTCTGAAAGTCTCCATTCTTCCCAAAGACCCATAGAAGACAAGGTATCAGTTTTATAGTCAAGTCATGAATGGATTTTTTTAGAAAAGTCCCGATAATGAATATGGATTTGTCATTTCCCCTCCTTGTATTTCTATAAGTTTTTGCTTCATATGTTTGTAAGCTATGTCATTTGGTACAAAAAAAGGTTTAAGTTCGTTTCATCATTTGATTGACTGTATTTATACCATATGAAATATCCCTCTTTGTTTCATTTAATGTCTTCACATTGAATTTGATCTGAACATTTTTATTTTTCTTCCCAAGTGCCTTGTATAAATTTTTCCATGAATTTATTTTCAACTTTTTCATGTATTGTTTTAAAAGATGTGGTTTTTTGTAAATAACATAGAGCAAGATTGTGTCTTTTTCATGCACTCTGAAATCTTTCAGTTAATAGAGAAATTAAATTTATTCATATTTATTGTGATTTCTGTTATATTTGGGTTCACATGGGTCATCTTTTTTTATGTTTTTTATTTTCTTGCTATTTCCCTCTATCTGCTGTTCATTTGTTCATTGGATTGAGTTTATTTTCTTCTTCTTCTTTTTTTTTTTTTTTCTTTTAGCTCTTGCAGTGGGTTGGGAGCTCTTGAGAGAGCAGAGAAAGGAGACACACTTGGGGTTTTTATGGTGTGTAGAGGATGGGGCAAGAATGAAGTTTCCACACATGATTAGAACTTCTAGCCAGCACCAAAGGAGAGTTCACCCATACTTTCTTATCAGCTTTCCCAGAGTGAGAAAGGTTAAAACTTGTCAGCTGTCCAACAAAAGATGTAGTCAGATATTATTATATTGATGATGCACGCCTTCTGGTATACTCTTTGGAATAAGAGCACTTAATGCCATCACCAAACTCTAACAAGGCTTAACACTTGCATTTTCTTCTTTTCATCTACTGACATACTGTGTCTGACCAAAGAATTTAAAGCCTCCTTAGTATTCTTGCAAACTCAATCTCAAGATTGAGTTGCAAGACATGAGTTTCAAGAATTCATGTCATCTCTACTCTCTAATTCTTCACTGCCAGGCCATTGCTCAAATGACTTGGCTCAAATTCTAGGGTTTGTCATCAGCCCACAGTGCAGATAGCTACATACTACACAGGATTCTCGGTAATCCAAGACAAGCCACCACATGTATCAGGATGACTCAGCCCACAAACTTAGGAATGCAACACATTTAATTTTATTTTTTCTATGAACCTCATTTCTATTTTAAGTGCCTATATCATGAGAGTCATAGAAACCTAATTTCAGTCCATTGGGGTCTCTCCCATTACTTAAGTTCTAGGAAGCGTATGTTGTGCACAAGCATTGTGTCCCCAGGAAGTACATTTCAACATCCTAAGCAAAGCCACTGTTGAAATATTATTTAATGCCTTCTGTGTAATAACTAACATCTATCTGTGCTCTCATGCCATCTGCATTATCTCATTTAATATTTTTGATATACATGGCTAGGAGAAAAATTAGGTCTTTCCCAAAACATTTTATCACACAAAATGGAAACAACTTATCCTAATGTGTTTTCCTTTATCTTTGTATTTTGAAATCTCAGAACCAATTTTACTGTCAAATTAGTGAAACAATTTTATTCCACAAGAGTGTAATCTGCATGTGAACCATATCACTTTTTTTGTCTCTGATGCCAAGCACATTACCTGGCATATAAGTGATCGACAAATATTTGTAGAGTAAATGAATACATTACCTGGTTATGGTACAACTGTTCTACTCCTTATGCTATTTCTGTTATACACTTCCATATGTTTTAGTGTGTATCACTTCAAATTCTTTTTTGGAATTAGGTAGGAAGTAAGGATGAAGGGAGAAGAAAAAAACAATGGAGAGAGGAAAGTAGGGAATGGAAGGGTAATATGAAAATATTCTCTGTATGACTCCACTAGTTGACAATTTCACATTTCTCTTTTCTCGTTTCTTTTAGCTATATCTTTTTCTATAGCCTCTTCTAAAGCATTTTTTAAATGGCCCAATGCATTCAGTATTTGATATATGCAAAACATGTCAAGAAAGATCTAGGTGCAACAGGGAATTCATCTATCCACCCCAAAACAACTAGGCAACTTTCACTGGAAATAAAATCTGGAAATGAAGAACCTCACGAGTACTTATTGTCTACCTCTAGGTGGGAGAAACATATAAATAATATAGTAATAGACATATGTATAGGGTACAGTGAGAACACAAAGGGATTATGACATTGAGAAAACAATGTGAGCTGAGTCCTGAAATATGAGTAGGTGCTAGCCAGGTGGAGAAGGCTGGGGAGCTGCTGAGAAGCAAATTCTAGGGAAAGGTATGTTTCTTTCCAAACTTTTTTAAAGCAAGGAGTATTTGGAAGTTTTAAATTCACACACAAGAATTGCCTTAAAACAAGAAATATTTAAATTTAATTTAGTTTTATGTTACCTAAAGGTATACTTAGATTTTTAAGAGACCAACCAATTTATTTGATCGAACAGATTTGCTTCTGAAACTATGTAGTCAAACATCTGGAGAAATAGTTTCCTTGTGAAAATTTTTCAGATTATACTCTAAGTGCTTTGGATTCAAGTAGCCATGAGAAATCTTCTTTTTAAAATAAAGTCATTAAAAGTTGGATAGTGTTACTATTGAAAATATTCTTTATAAAGAAGTTGATTTCTTTGATATAATATTCATTTCCCTTGGGGAAATACCCTGGATAAATGAAAATATTTTTACAGCAAATAATCGTTTTAAGTTCATTTAAATTGATTTGATAATCTATTTCAATTCCTGTGGCAAATTTCTACGTGGAAAGAATTTTAATTAAAATAAAAGTAACATATGCATACAACTTTTAAAAATAGTAGAAAAAGCTTATAATGGGAAAAAGAGTTGCTTGCCCAACCCTCCCCATCCCTGGCTACCTCCCTAGAGAGTGAGAGAAGGTGAAAATCTAACAACCCCTATTTTCAGTACTTCCAATGGTAACCTCCATAATGTCTAACTGTATACTTCACCTCCGTTTCTTTATTTCTCAAGATTTGGCTTCACTTATATCCCTAGTGCTTATGTTTCAATATCATTATGCTTTACATCTATTTGTTTACCTTTGTAAATAAATACATTTAAACTTATATTTCTTGTTCTGTCAACTGGAGACATCTTAACTCATAAGTTTATAAGGTGAGGATACTACCTCCTTCATTCTTCTATCCAACTCTCCTCTTCAACTTCGACCTCCCAATTTCTGCTGGTCATACTGTGTTTTTAAAAAAATGAAAATTTTTAAAAACATGGGCAGTCTGTAAATATCGTTCACTGCAGATCCAACTGCTGTGATATGATTACATTTCCTTCTCTATAGTTGGAAAGTGATTACTCCAACTCTACTCAACAAATATTATTAAAATATAATCATGTTTATTACATCTGATCACTTATTTAAAAATCTGCTATAGTTTTGTTTCCCTGGAGTCACATCATGCTTCACACAGCTTTTTAAAAATTTTCCGTGAGATTAATTGACTCTTTTTTTCTGGTTGAGAGAAGAATCATGTGCCTTCTTATGATATCCTTAATACCTTTAAGCTTCTTATCCATTCTGTCAATTTTATTTTTTTCATGGTGTCTACTGACTTTCTCTGTTTATTAAGACCAGTTGCTTCATATACGACCCATAACTTTCCTGTATGACTTTTTTTCCTTCCATGAAGTTTTTAGTCTTTATTTTTTCTCTTGCATTCTGTACCTCTAGTAAATCCTAAGTTCTTCCAACATCTCAATTTTTCTATCATCCAGTGGAGTTCCCTTACGCCTGGAGAACTCCTCCAGGGAGCCCTCTATCCACCTGCACATTTCTGGATTTACTATTTTCTAAGCCTCTTGAACAACTGTCTTCCAGGAACTTCCCATCTTTGTTCTGATAAATTAGATCTTCAGTTTCCTGCATCTCCTATCTTCTGTCTTTTGGGTTTACTCTCTCATTTTACTGGAGTATGTTCACAAATAATTTCCCAAGTAAAGGCGTATGAAAAATAAACTTCATAAATTTTCTTATGTCTGAAAGAACATTTATTCTGCTTTTATCCTTGATGAACTCTCTAGCTGGGTATGGAAATTCATTAAAATGCATTCTTTTTCAAAACTTCAAAGGCGCTGCTTTTTGCCTTTTAGCCTCTATTTACTGATGAGTTTTATGATAGTTTCATTGTTGGTCTTTTGTGATTCCTTTTTTTTCTCACGAGAAGTTTTAACTATATGCTGTTATTCTTGTCATTCTGTAATTTTATAATGATAGTCAGCATGAGATTTTTTAATGCAATCTATTTAGAACTCAGTAGTCCCCTTCAATTTGATGATTTGTACCCCAGTTAGCTCTGGGAAATTTTATTATGTTTTTGTTATTGTTTTTTGCTAATTTCCTTATCTCTGATTTATCTATACATTCTTTTTTGTCAGCTCACTGGAATTGATTCTCTATGCCCTCTTTCATATTTCTTGGTTCAGAATTTGTGTTCTACCTTTTTTCTTCAATTTTTTATTCTTCAAATGTTCACCAGATGTCCAATTAGTGTTTTTATTTCAACAATCAAAAGTTCAATTTGCCAGAGTCTCTATCATATTATTTTTGTTTTCTAGATGCATTATCTTCTATTTTTCTCTGATTAGTATATGTTTGTTTTTCTTTTGCTTATTAGACTTTCTTCAAATATCTAGTGATTCTTGGGTGACTATTCATATTTAAGAAAGGGGTCACAGGAAGGCTTACAGGAACTCAATGTGAATGGGCAGTGCTTGTCAGCTGGGAGGCTTCTTAAGTAAATTGGACATAAACCAATAATTAATTCCTTGTACATCACACCTCTCACCATGGTTCTCTTTAATAATTGCCTTATTTAAATATGGTGTCTGTCTATCAGGCTTGTTCTTTCTCTCCTCGCTGTTGTGTCCTCCACATATATTATGGACAACAACCTCCTCTGTGTTATGTCTTGATCAGTACTTTTTACTTACTTTCCTTCATCAAGAAGTGTTTTCAACCCTTTATTCACTTACGAACTTCTTCAGTTTCTCTTCAGTTTCTATTTATTGCATGGGATTAAACTTATTAAAAATTTATTTATTTTCATTTTAAATGAATCTGGGGGAGGGGGTAGAAATACATGTACTTAGTTCAAAATCTTCTACTAAAATCATTAAAATTTTTTATCTATACACATATTGGATGTGGAGTGATTAAGAACAGAATTTTTTTTCTACATTTATTTCGTATGCTTGGGAATATATCTGCTAGGAATGTCTTTGAACTTAAGTAACATTGGCTTAAACAGGTAAAGGGTTATTTTTGTCCATGAAAAGTTTACAGGTAGGTGACTGAAGTGTTTCTTCATCTTCTCAATGATGTTATGAGTAAACCAGACTCTGACTTTCTACTTTGTCCTCTCTAGCAGTTGCTTTTATCCTCATACTTGTACCTCAGGCAAATGGCTCCTGCAGCTCCAGGCACCACATAAATATTTGAGGCAGGAAGAAGCAAAAGATGTCCTGTTCCTCCCCCATCAGACATGCACTCACTTCTAACTAGGCAAAACTATGTCACATGGCCACTCTTACATTGGTGGAATCTGGGAGATGGAATACTATCCTTAATTGGCATACCGTTATCCTATACAAAACTAAAGTTAGCAAAGAAGGAAAGAGAATAGATTTTGGATAAGCAGCTCACAATGTCTGTAGCAAGGAGCAAAATATATCAATTTTAAATAAAAATTTTTAAAAAGTTGTGTAATCAAATATAAAATATAAGATGTAAGTGATCAATAAAATTCAAAAAGTACACATCCAAGTAATATATGATATGACTTAAAACACTTAAAAATTTTTAAGTCAAGATTGTTGTATTTGTGGAAACAATCTGCAAGTCCAAAGTGCAGTATGAAAACTTGTGATTAAAATATATCTGAGTTATGATCAAATTGCAGAATGGTCATTGCTAGACCATGAACTTCTTCTTCTTTAAACATTCTAAAACAGTACTTTCTGTGAGAGAAATGCTCTCAACTTTCTTGAAGTCTACTTCCCCTTCCGGCTTGACAGTCATCGTATCATCCAGGGTTAGGATTACCCCACAGGGGAATGCAGGACCCCTGGCCATCAGGATTTTTTTAAAAGGGAAGTAAAGTTAAAATGAAACTCAAGAATTGTTCTTGACCTATACATACCTAGCATGCTAAATATGTTTTATAACAATATATAAATGTCTGTCTCAGCCGAGCCCTTGTCTTTTTGAGATATCTGCCACAGCGGTTATGGCGGGAACTGCAATACCCTCTTAAGCAAGCTCCTTTTCCACTTAAACAAATGTTTAGAGGACATTTATTTTCAAAAGGGTTTGTGATATGAGATGAAAACTCAAAATAACAGTAGCTTAAACAAAATAGAACTATATTTCACTAATATGAAACCCCAGAGATAGGAAATCCAGGGCAATTAAAGTGGTTTCACAAAGCTGTCATGATCCCAGGCTCTTTGTATGCCCAGCTTTACTCAGCATGTACCTTCCTCCAGTGGTCCAAAATGGCTCCTCGACTTCCAGCCATTCCAGTCACATTCTAGATAGCAGAAAGGAGTAAGAAACACTCTAAAAACACTTTCTGGAAGTGGTACATGACACTTTCTATAAACTGTTGGCCCAACACATGGCCACACTTAGATGCAAAGGTCTGGAAAAAGTAGTCCTGATTTCATGTGGCCAGTTAAACATCAGGTATTCTATTACCAAAGAAGAATACATATTAGGGTCAATTAGTCATCTTTGTCACAATAGGAAACTGTCCACACATAACAAGTCTTTTTATCCTGTTGTGCATAATGTCCTAAGTGCTCTGCATATATTAACTTATTTAATTCTCATAACAACTCTGCAAAGTAAGTGTTGCAATCTCCAGTTTACAACTGAGAAAATGACGTGTATAGAGATTCTTCTATTTGTTCGATACCTAGTATGGAGCTTAACATAGCATCTTTTGCCCTGAAGTATTCAATTAATGCCTTTTGACGACTTTCACAATGAAAATGCACAGGTCTGTGAGAGGCTGATTTAAAACCTATTACTTTGGGTAATTATGTTTACAAAAGATTTTAAATTATGGATATTTATTTTCTAAGATTCCTGCATGCATTACAAAGCCGTGTGCTTGAATGAAGAGCCCTCATGATTAGACTTGTTGGTAAAATATCTCAAGGGGACTGGAATCGCCAGTTGATGATTTAAATTGCTGGGCCTTGGGGTGCAGCAAGTCCTGACTTTGTGTGCTGTTGACTATGAGTGATCTCAAAGACCTTGGGAAGTGTATCTAGAACAAGGAAAGAACAGAATTTGGAGGTGGGGTGGGAAAGAATATCTGAGGATTATACATGCCAGAGTAGCTAGTGAAAGGCTGGCTTGTTGTCATCTTTTTTTTATGTTAGTGTTTTCCTGTTGTTTCCTAGGGGGCAGGGGCATTCTTTCAAATCCTGCAAAAATAATATGACAAATGGCTTTTTATCACAAGGTCATTTTAGCCAAGAAATACATAAGCAAAATCTACATTTCCAAAAAGCAGTGTCATATATATTTATTCATTTTCTAATTGCCATTTCTAAGGGTTATTCTTGTTATTGGTTTTTCATTACACAATGATGACAGGTCATGGGGTTTGTCTGATTTTTTTTTTGCTGTGATTTTTTAAAATATTTCATGTAAATTATAGTCTGTAATGTTTATTAGAGTTTTCTTATCTTGTAAAGTGCCAAATAAAATATCAGGAAGGAAAGTCTGAAAGATTTTTATGTGTATACCTTTTTTTAACATTTCTTAAAAATATATTTCCTCTCAACAACAATGGAACTTCAGCTATAGAAAGCTTTGTACTGTGTTATAACTTTCATATTACCCTTTCCACGGCCATTTTTCTTTGGCTGCATAGTGTATATCATTCATAGCAAGTTTACTTCATTCCCCTGGATTCATAGCTGATGCTCTGTGGACCATAAAATTTCAGCTGCAAAACCAGAACATCTCATTATTTCTGAAATATCAAGCTTGTATCTTCTTGATAAATAATTCCTACTAGTATAATGTATCAGACTAAAACATATTTTCTGAGGCCAGTGAGGTTAAAGCGGCAATCTCACCTTTTTTAATTTTTTTGCCCTGAAGACAGTGATTTCCATATATAGAGTGACCCCGGTTTGTGTTGAACATGGGGAATGAGGATGAAGCATGAAACGACACATATTGCTGTCAGAGATTTGAAATGAGGCCTGCTAACCTGTAGGCAGCCTTCCAGACTAATCAGCCCCTCGCATTACCAATGTATTCAGATAGCTGCATACCTCAGCTGGCTATGGGCTGGGAAGTTTCCCTTTCTTTTTCTCCTTTTTTTTCTTCTTCTATTTCTTTTTTTTTAATCACAGCCAATGACAAACATTACATTTTAATGCAATTCTTCCTGCCTTCTCTCTCCAACTTCATGGCAAAAAAAAAAAAAAAAAAAAAAAAACACCACAACAGAGAGAGAGTATCCATTGACACCATAGCCTTGAGACACTGGACTCATCTGGTTTCCCTGATCCTTGAAAAGTGGGTGCGACTGTTTGGATTTGCTTTTAAACATACATCAGTCAGCGGTGCTTAAACAGGTGCTAACATTTTTACTCTTTCAGTTGACGAAAGTCAGCATTCTGGAATTCAGTCACTGAAGTTGGCTGCAGTTCTAGCACAAGAAGTTTCTAAAGAAAATCATGTCATCACTCAGTTTTGTTTGTTGTAAGGTAGCAACATCAGGAAGGGAAAGAGTTTTTTGAAAAAGAGTAATTTGTTTTCTCCTTCCTGAAGCCTTCTCTTTTAGTGTCTATTTAATAAATAAAGAAATCTGGCAAATTCTTAGCAAAAAATATCTCCGTCCAGGCCTGCAATTAAATGGTGATAGAATTAAATATATATGTGTGCATATATATACATATATATTTATATGTATTAATTTAACATAGATATATACCTGATAGATGTATATATGTGTACACATATACATTATATATAAGCACAACTCAGGTGACTTAAAGTAAGTCATGTCAACTGTCAATTATTCCACACTTTATTGGGGCCGCCCTTCTGGTAGCTGTTAAAAATGTCAAGATGCACCGTGGTTATTGTCTGCTTTGGTGAGAACTCATTTTCTCTGCTGAAACTGTGAGTAGTAGTAATAGCCACAACAGTGGTTCCAACTTGTGGGCCTTGGACCCTGGGAGCACCAGGAATTATTTCAAGTGGTCTTTGCATCTATATTCATACCGAGCCTTCTTAGGAGACTAAATCAGCAATATTCATGCATATGAGAACTATTTAAAAAAAAACATTTAAGTGCTATTATGATAATTAAAACTCTAAAATTCAATTAATAGTATTACTGAATTTATGGTATCTATGAGTATATATTTCCTCACTAAAAGTACAATTATCTTTCAAACAAGGGATCTGGTATTTTTCTCTTGAAAAAACAACCTCATTTTCAGTGAGCCAATGAAGAGAATGAATTACTTAGATTCACATCCACAGAGATGCTGCCTGCAGGAAGCAGGGGCTGGAACCAGAGGACAGCTACACCCAGCTGACAAACAGTTACGTTGACTTTTGACTCCTGAGGCCTCCGTGGAGTGAAAACCCCATTGCACATACCCCTAACAGAGCCAAAATATCAGGTGACCAAATCATCCAATAAATATCCTCTTCTTACAGGTAGAATTTAGGCAGCCATGTTTTTTTGACCAGCTTTGACATCACACACTTCAATGGAAAATACATCAACTTGTTAAAGAAGAATTTAGATTAGCGCTTTTCAAGTTTAAATATGTAGTGACTTCTTTAAGGGAGGAAACTATATCATCAAGAGTTAACACATGATTTTGATTAATACTGTTATTAAAAATATGCAAATATAAACTAAGTATAGCTTCCTAATGCTAATGGTTTTGTTATAAATCAAGCATAATAAAAACAATAAAATTCCAATTAGCGACAATAAAGCATAATGTTATTTTGCTAAAACATTCCTGCAAACAGCATAGAAGATATGATGATTGCTACAACACAGATTTTTTAAAAGTTTGACCTATAAAGCCTACTATATGTGATAAGATAATTCAATTTTTCTACCATTTTCCTATTTTCAAGTTATTTTCACTTTATAGTACATTCAGTTAGAATTTTAAAAAACCCATTAAACTATGAAATTGTTATAGCATACACCCAGACCTCCAAGAATACATCTCTAAGCATCTTAGGACCCCAGATGGAGAAACACAATAAAGGAAATTTTGGAGCAGCACCTTGAGCAAATATTTTAGGCAGAGTGTCATCCAAGATAGCAACATCTTAAAAAAAAAAATCACTATTAGAGAGATGCGGTGACAGAGTTCAGTGGCAACACCTAAAAGTAAAAGCAGATCAACCAATAAAGAACAACTTTTTTCTGGATATGAGATAGAAATTTGTGATAATTTGATGAAACATTTTACCAAATAATAACTTGTCCCATTTACCTGAAAGCTTACCTAGTCTGACAGTTTGCATTTTTAATTTAAAAGTTAGAAACAAAATTTCATAAGGAAGAATAATTTAGTTGCTCCCTTTAATACCCATGAACTACTTTGTTTCTAAATTGTGAAAGGGTGTTGCAAGGCATCTATCCTTTATTCAAACTGCCTCACACCAAGTTCTGTGACCGGTGCAGTCTACTCCCAGCGTGCTAAGCAGTCACAAGCTTGCCAACTGGCAGCTACACCAGCTTACTTATAAAATTCGGGATGATTCAGCTTGAATGAGATCTAAATGCCAAAGATTTATATGTTCACTGTCTTACATTCCCAGAGAATTGCTAGCCAAACCCTGCTTCTGTAGTGCCCAATGTTCATGTGAACAGATTTTGACTTTTTGATAGCCGTTCATTTTATTTGCTTTTTACTAGGGAAATTTTTATTGAATGCTTTCAGTAATAATCTCTAATTCAAGTGCACAAATACTGAAGAAATTTCCATCATTTGTTTCTTTGGAGGTCCCCCCCCCCCACCCCGCTTCCTTGGAGTTTTACTAGCATTTTTCACTAATTAATTCCTCCTCTGAGGGATCCGAAATTGTAGCCATAAAAGATGTGGTTTTTTTTAACCCTTTTGAGGATGTTATTCAAGAACATGCTCAGATTGGTATTTTACCCTAACAAATTGGGTCATCGTATTAATAATCTAGAAGGCATTATGAACATGCAAGTGAACTACCAATTTACATATATTTAAAACAGCTGGGCTAACTTTGTGACATTGTGTTTCTACAATTATCCCTACAATTTGTTTAGTATTTTTGCATTTTTTCTAATTCTACCCATAATTCCCTAAGAAAGATTTTTGCAAACATTTTTAAGAAGAGAAAGCAGACTCAGAGAGATAAATTTGTTCAGCTTATGACATTTCATAATTTGCTGAGCCAACATTCAAACTGAAGCAGAATTCCCAAGTGTTCCCACCGTACCTCACACAACAGGGGCAGTCATCATGGGATTCTGATGCGCTGAGCAAAGGAGCAGAGAAAAGGTACAAGTAGAAGAACATAAATTATTTTGTGACTCTGCATTAATTCTTTCAACAAATATTTACTGAGTAACTATAACAGAATATCCTAATCTAAATGCTGCAATTAAATAACTAATTTATGCTGAACCACAAATCAAGTCTCAGAGAATTTCAAATAATTGATGTAGAATGTATGTAGAACAAACAGGTAGTATATTTTTTGACAAAAGTAGAGCTAAAACTCACAAGAATTTAACTATGAAATCCTGAAATATTTGGAAATTATTAAATACACTTCCATTAGACGTTCTCTTTAGTGAATTGCCTGGTTATATTATTTGTTCAATTTTTAATACTTCAGTAGTCTTTTTTTAACATCAATTCATTCAAGCTCTTTGTATATTCAGAATATTAATTATTTTCCTTATAAATATGTTGAAAATCATTATCTAAGTTTCTGACTTTTAACTTTATGTTTTCTTTCATCATTCAGAAGGTGTTCACTTTTATATAGTCAACTTTGCCATTTCTCTCATGATTTTTGTTTTTTTATATCTTATTTAGTAAATCCTACTCTTCCTTCTTATTTAATAAATCCTACTCTTCCTTGAAGCCTTAAAATTATTTTTCTATAAAATAACATTTAACTTTTTTCAGATTCAGGTCATTAGTATATCTGAGATGTTAAGTGAGAACCAAAATTTATATTTTTTCATATGGAAAATCAATTGTCTCCACACAATTATAAAGTCCTACATTTATTTCTCTGTTTCCAGATTCTCCATCCTTTCCACTGATTCATTTATCTATCCCTACACTAATACTTCACCCTCTTAATTTCCATAGTTTTATAATGAGACTTGATAACTAGTGGTGTAAGTATTGCCCGGCATCAGAGTTGTCTTAGTATGGCGGTCAGGTGTTGGGGAGGAGAAGCATTCCACAAATTTTATGATTAATCTCAGTCTTTAAGGAGCCCATGCCTTTGGACTGTGACTTTCACAAGTGTTTCTCAAGGGTACATCTTTTCTCTCCCTTTCAGTTAGACAGGAAGTCTAGAGGGAGTTGGAGTGGAATGCCCTTTCTCATCTGGGATAGGATCTGGGAGAGTCTTTTACTCTGAAGAGAAGGCCTTTGTTATGGGGGATGCTCTGGGTATATTTCACAAGGATTACTCTTCCTCTCCCTCAGCCAGAGTCCTGAGGAGATTTTTCTAGATCTTCACTGTGTTATCCTGATGGAGTTCTTGAAGGTAATGAACATGATATTCCTTTATTATCGTTTTGATGAGGAGGGGGGAATTTTTAAAAGGTACAAGAAAACTTTTGTGGGGGGTGATGAATATATTCACTATCTTGATGGTGATGATAGTTTCACAGGTATGTACATATGTCAAAACTTATCAAGTTATACACTTTATTTCATGCAGTTTAATGTATGCCAATTATACTTAAGCAGATCTATTAAAAAAAATTACCACTTCAAAGTGCCGCCATTAAGATTAAATGAGTTAATACTGACATGTATTAAATGAGTTAATGCTGTAGTAAAGCCCTACAGTAAATATTAGCTATTATTATCATTATTATTATCAGCCAAATGGGAAACATGGTAGTTCCTACTTCATTGGATTGGTGTAGAACTGAATGCATTGGTGCATGTAAAATGCCCTGCCCCATGCTAAGCACATCACAGGGGCTCCACGGATGCTGCCAGGAAATGGAGGTGGTAAAAAGAGTGGATTCGTTTGTGTTATTATTTACTTGTTTACAATAGTTAAATAGTTCCTTTGCCTTCCAAGTAGTTTGATGGATTTTAGCTTCTTTTAGTTTCCCACTAGTCCAGTGAAATGGATCCAGATAGGGATAAATATTTTTGTTCCCATCCCCTGGCTTCTCCTTATAATGAAAAAAGCAATGTTTACTCCTGTTGAAAGTGCTTTTTGAAGATCTACTGTTTCTGGGTATCGTAAAGCACAGAGGTATAGACTCTAGCGTGGGCCTTAAAGGATTTACCTGCATTGAGGTGACGCGGCACACACGTCAATACTGTGTTGACCAGTGTTTATCTTGTGCCAGGCATGATGTTAAACACTTCGCAAGCATTTCTCACTTGATCCTCAGAACAACCCTACAGGTAGGTGGGTAGGTGGTAGTAGTAGCAGTAGTAGTCATTATAGTCGCCATCGTAGTGGTAGTCGTAGTCCCATTTTACAAATAAAGAAATTGTTGATCTCCAAACCGTAATCCTAAAACCCTTCATTGGCTCTGGTCATTGGCTCTTATTAATTTGGGTTCCTGATGGAGCAGAGCCTAGGAGAGAGCAATAGGAGCTGCGTCATCTTTGTAAAAGGCTTGGCGACAAGAATAATACTTTGTGGAGCACAGTCTCAAGGAGGTGGCAGGGTGTCCTTTGGCAGGGTGGGAAGAGCGGTCTTGAAACCTGGCCTTCATAAGGAGGGTTCTGCTCCAGACCCTGGGGGCATTGTGGCAGGTGCCTGCATGGGGGCGGGGTGAAGGAACTGTAAATCTGGGAGCCTCTAATGAGCTGAGGAATAGCAGGCCCTTCTTGTGAGTGCTTGTCACTGATTATATGACAGGTCTTCTGAGAGCAAAGGAAAGAAAATCTTTAGCAAATTTATTCTAATTTTTGTCTATGTAAGTGTTAGGTACTCTTATTGGTGTCTGGCTTTGCCTCTTGGCCCCTTTTAGATTTAATTTCTAATCCATCAGTGTCCTTTATCACATCCTTAGGTGGTTCTGATCATTATTAAATGTTCATTTTGATTTAAAATTTTCTATTCACTACAAAATGTTCAATGTTTAGTATCTAACATAATGTAGAGGAAAATTAATATGATTAACCTCTAAAGAGGATTATGACAAACATATGCAACCCTTGACTGAGAGGTTTGGTAAAAAGTAAAGTTCCGTGTGAGGAAGTGAAACAGAATTTTGATTTGGAAACATAATTTGGCATGTAAAAATTTATTTAAAACAATTTTACTTCAGCCAAGGCCTCGCTTAACAAGATGGGAAGTTATTCACCTTTGAGAGTTGCAGTAATATGTTTCACCTGGGAATGTGAAGGTGCCATTTCCTCTACTACATGGCTCTCATCTACAAAATGGGGTGACTTCTATCTACTGCACCTACTTCACAGAGATGTCATGAGGATCCAATGAGGATTATACCTATTGGAGTGCTTTGAAAAAGAGAAAAAAAGAAAAATAAGATGGCATTGCTATTGTTGTAAAGAAGAATAATGGTAAAAAAGGTAATTTTTTTTTTTTTTTTAGGGCTAACAATCTGCCCTACCTTCTACCTGCTGACTAGAGACTGATGGTCTAGTACTGGAGTGTGATTCCTTCTCGTCAATGCTTTTAGCTTTAATTTAAATATCATTTTGAGCAGGTGGTCTGACTTAACCTAGTCTTAGCCATTCATTTCTTTGTAAGGATGAAATGTGGAGACGGCTTTCCTAGTCCATTTTCTTTTTCCTCGCCAGAATCACAGATAAGTAGAAAGGACATTATAAACAGAAGTGTTATCAGAACCTGGATTTTAATTTAAGTAACTTGTCACATAGAGCAAAACGTTCAGAAAAATTCCTAATTCTTGTTAGGAATCTCTTCTCATCACTCAGTTTCAGAGAGAGACTAGGTATAATGTTCTGAATTTTGGAAATCTCCATCCCATAATAATTATGTGCCAGGTAATAATTACAAAAGCTGTCAAAGGTTTTCTGACCTTCATTTATAAACAGGGAAATACATCAGGGAAGCCACGTGATTTGCCCAAAGTTCATGTAAAAGTTTCAGGTGCCAAAGCCAAGTATCCTTCCTTTGGTTTCCCTGAAGGATGGAATTGGTACACCATGTTAGCTCAGATGTTCTTACCTACTGTAGCCACAGCTCCCCTCCAGCCACAGCTCTCACCCCATTTGCACATTAGAATCACTGCAGGGCTTTTTAAAAATACTGATGCCTCAAAACCAAGATGAGATACCACCTCATACCTGTTAGGATGGCTACTATGAAAGCAAACAGACATATCCAGACAAGTGTTAGTAAAGATATGAAGAAATTGGATCCCTGTGCTCTGTTGGTGGGAATGTAAAACGGTGCAGCTTTTGTGGGAAAAAGTATAGAGTTTCCTCAAAAAATTAAACTCTTTGTTCTAGCCATTCTACTTCTAAGTATAGACACAAAAGAATTGAGAGCAGGATCTTAAAAACATATTTGTACACCCATGTTTATTGCAGCATTATTCACAATAGCTGAAAAGTGGAGGTAGCCTATGTGTCCATTCACAGATGAATAGATACATAAAATGTGGTATGTCCATACAACTATTATTCAGCCTTACAAGCGAAGGAAACTCTGACACATGCTACAACATGGGATGAAACCTGAGAACATTATGCTAAGTGAAACAAGCCAGTCACAAAAAGATACTGTACAATTCCACTTATATGAGGTGCCTAGAATTGGGCAAATGCATAGAGACAGCCTCTGGTTGCCAGGGGTTGGGAGGAGAGGTTAGAGGGGAGTTACTGTTTAATGGGTATAGAGCCTTGGTTTTGCAAGATGAGTTCTGGAGATAGATGGTGGTGATGGTTGCACAAGGTGAATGAACATATAACAATGGCTAGTGTGGCAAATTTTATTTTATTTGTATTTTACCAGAATTGGAAATAATTTTTAAAATACTGGTGCCAGAGCCAGACCAATGGAGTCCAACTCACTGAGAGTGGAGCTAGGACTCTGGCATTTGGTAAAAAGTTACTTGGAGTTGTCTGCAGTTCAGTGAGCATTGAGAATTTTTGCTCTAGAGCCACAGGGCCCCTGCCCCTGCCCTACTCCCTGGAAACACCCATCTTTGGAACCAAAATGTCATTTGCTAGTTTAAGCCAAAATAAAAGCTAAAATCACTGGCATCACCTTCTTTGAATATTCTCTTGAGCATATTCTTCTTGGAGAAAAGAAGTTTCTGTCTTGGGTTTGCCGACAAGAAAGAATCTTCTGTGTCCTTATTCTATTCCCAAACAAACCTTAGTCTGAATTCTCTGACCCAGGAACAAAAGCTCTGGTATCTGGAAGGAGCAAATGGATCCCAGGCTCCAATCAGAGAAAGAATGCCTGGGGAATCAGAAGAACATTATGGTGTTGTATAAATTTCTGGTGAGGTTTCAGCCTGCAGCATTGTCCTAAATTCTATGCAAAACTCCAGGGATGCTGGTGAATTGGACAGTGACTTGGATAATCACAGGCGTCAGGCCTTACTGTGATGATGAAGTTAGAAAAAAAAATAGGTTTACAGTCAGAGGAAGAGAGGAAATGAAGGAAGAGGAGGTTTATGGAGTGCGCCAGAGGATGGAGAAGAGTTTGTTGCAAAGCATCTAAGGGGACGATGATACACTCAAAAACAATTAAATGTGCATTCTCTTTTGCAAAGAAATGGCAAGGAATTTGGTCTGAGGAAGGGAAGGACTGATGGAGAGATTACAGCCCTTGAAGTCTTTAATCTTTGCTACTGATGTGGGAGTAGGTGTCTCATCCTTACTCTGGACACTTTTTTGCTGCACTGGTAAATCAGTGAATTATTAGAGGCATTTACTGTCCAATAGAACTCTCTGTGATGATGGAAAGGTTCCAGTGGTGTGTGGGAGCCAGGTTTTACTGGCTTGTAGAGTTGATTGTTTCATTTTCAGGAATTTTGTCATCTGATTGTTAAGCATCATCATTATTAAAAAAAATAAGTTGTATAACTTATCATTAACTAGTACATTAAAAATAAAGGTAGTAAAACTCATCATCTCTTAATTATTTTACTACATTTTACTATTATGTAGGCAGAAGGTTTGCACTGTCCAATATGGTAACCATTAGCCACTTATGACCTTTCAGTGTTTGAAACTGGCTAGTGTGACTGGAGAAAGGAATTTTACATTTTATTTAATTTAAATTAATTTATATTTAAATAGCCACATGTGGCTAGTGACTTCTGGAGAGTATAGGTTTGTGGTTTTTGCAAAAAGCCATATATCTCATTGATGACTATTATCAGAATAGCATTTATTTCCGTTGCTACATGAGTATCTTTCTCTTTCAATGACTTTGGTATTTATTATCAGATCATTTGGATCAGACCTCAAGTTACTTGGAAGGACAAGGATGATTCTAAATTGAATTTTTGGTGCCTTGTGAGACTGCATGCTAATGCCCTCAGAAAATGCTTTGGCTTGCTGTTCTGTGATCCCATGTGCAGAAGCCAAAAGAACATACCTGTCTGGTCAGGAGCTGACTTTGGATGCTGGATACCATTGACGAGCATTTCTGTGGTTCACTTAGAGTTCAGGAACAATACTATACTCCTCAGCCTGAGAGAGGACTCCAACGTGGATCCCCCAGTTCCAGTGCTACCACAATTTGACTCAGTTTGCAAGGAAGTGACCCCGGCTTTCCCAAGCTAAAGTCAGTCCTGGTCATACAGCTGGGAAGTTCTGGACAATTAGCACTTAAAGCTATTGCCTCAGATGCGCCCAAACCCATTTCCCCATTCCATTCCCCCCAGGTAGCTTCCTGCTTTAATTTCCCTGCAAGTTTCAGAAAGGATGCATTAAATTATAATCACTAGTTATTTTGTGACCATGAATGACTATAATGAGAGAAAAGAAAAGGGAAAAATGGAATGATTGAAGCTCACTGGGATGTTTTTGCTGAGCCATTTATAAAGCAACACGAACAGACAAATGGGGACCTTTGCCCATTAATTTGTATTTGTGTTTTCATTTGTGACTGAAAGGTGAGCCTATTTATTAG
Organism: Eidolon dupreanum; assembly: GCA_028627145.1. Taxonomy (NCBI): domain Eukaryota; kingdom Metazoa; phylum Chordata; class Mammalia; order Chiroptera; family Pteropodidae; genus Eidolon; species Eidolon dupreanum. The sequence goes on from CM053508.1 coordinate 30,579,959, forward strand.
GCATCTGCTGGACAACAGAGACCACTTTACTTAACCTAAGGAGGGATCTAGAGACAAGAGACACATGGCTCTACCTGCTGCAGTGTTGACTTTGCAATCTTGTTTATAGATGAGTCAGCTCTAAGCATCATAGCCCCAGAGCTCCAGGCTCTTTGAGTTCATCTAGACCATTGAAGCCGCTCCCAACACCTTCCAAAAAAATAGAGACCTAATCATAATACTCTCATGGGAGCAGCTGAAAACGACCTTCGAGGACTTTTTCCGAGCCAACTTCAGATAACTATGTAATTAGTTGGTAAGTTCTCTGAGAGCAGGGAATCTATCTTGCTCAGTTTTTTAATCGTAAGAGCACAAAGCAAAGAGCCTTGTGTTAAAGAGGTCCATAAAAGTCTGTCAGACTGGATAGAATCCAAAGCAAAGATAAAAAGAAATTCTAATCTGTTTATTAGATGCTGTTATTCAGATAAGCAAACTTTAAAAAAATAAGAAACACATAGGTATTTGAACTTTTTCCTGGAGGAATCATTTTCAACTTTTAAAAATAGCATTAACATTATAAATTTTTGATGCCTGCTATCAAAAGTTGTATGTCAGAAGTTCTATACCCTGGACCAATGCTGGTCCAGGTTCCCGAGGCACCTCGGAGACCACACCAATGCCAGCCAGAGGAATGTCTGTTTGAAAATTGACTTGTAGTGAGAAAGAGAACTGGACTGGAAGGAAAGTGATCGGATTCCCTTCTTTGCTCTGCATTAATCAGCTGTATGAGCTTAGACTAGTCGTTTTACTCTGAATCATATTTTCTGTTCTGTAAAATGGAAATGGGACTGAATGGTCACCAGTGTCTCTGAGCTCTAATGTTCTATGATTTTAAAAGCTGGAATAAAGATTTCCAAGGACATAGAGGCCCAAAATCCACTTACTTCCATTTTCTGCCTGTGATTCTTACAGATCAGAGGTTTTAGGAAAAGTTTCATTCAGGTTCATTCAACAGACATTCACCCTTCGGTGAATTCGTAGATCTGAAGGGTGATCCTGTGTTATTGCTGATAACTTGGCTAACTTTTGAGTGGCCACCTGCTCTTCATCCCAGGCTTTCAAGCTCCCTTGTGTAACAACACTAGGGAAGTTGCTTAGACAAATCTATCAATCCTTTCTCCTCCTCAAGATACAATCCAATGTAACTGTCTTTTGGGGCTAATTCTGAGGAATATATAACATCACTCCTACAGTGGACACTGTGTTTCATCAGCAGGTCCCCTCTGTAGAATTGGCACAGGCAATGCCCACCTCCTGGGGAGATCAGCTGTTGATGCATTTACAGCTTTGTTTCTTACTGGTGATTCCTCGATGCCACAGGGAAGTGCTTCACCCAAGGTTGTGCCCTATGATAGAATTAAACATGATGGCAAATTTTTTGTTATTCCTTCCATTGAGAGGTGGAGCTGAATACCACCCACCACTCACCTTGAACTCTATGCAGGCTCTGTGATTGCTTTAATCAACAGAATTCAGCAGTAGTGATGCTCTGCCAGTGTCTTCCACTCTGCCATTTGAAAGACTCCCTAAAAGCCCTGAGCTGCTATGCAAGAAACTGAACTACTCTGAGACCACAGTGCTGGAGAACCACGTGAGTGACCCAGATGACAGTCTCAGATGAGCCTGGCTTTCCAGTCACCCCTGCCAAGGGGACAGACATGTGAGTGAAGTTGTGTCAGCCCCTCCATACCAGCCCATCTGCTAGCTTAATACCATCCTGTCAATGATATATGGATCAGAAGAATCAATCAGCTAAGACCTGTCTGAATTCCTGACCCACAGATTTGCAAAATATAATAGCATGTTTGTTGTTTTATGCTATTAAGTTTAGAGCAGTCACACAGCGTGGGATAACTGGAACATGTGCCCCTTCCCCAGAGACAGTTCATAGGCAATGAGTAGCTGATGAGAGATACTAAAGCCGGAACCCCTGCTGCAATGTTGGACACTCTGAAGGTCCATCCCAGCTCCAGAGCTCCAGGAAGGATTAGCTGAGGCCTCATATACAACTGCCTGTGAGTCAGCTTCTCTTCAGCCTAATCCTGCCTTCTTCCCTTTTTCACAGGTAATTCTCCCCCCAAAATCTTAAACAACATAAAACTCCATCTCAGCATCTTTCCCAGCAAACACAGTTTAAGATACCTCCACATTTTGCTTCCTTCAAGTGAATTTTCTCAATTCTCTTTTATCTTTCTCTTCTCCATTTGGGTTTGGGTCATGTTGATTGATAGAATAAGAACTCTAATTGCTATAATATTTGGTGTCTTTGGGGTACAATCTGGTGGTCAATTAATATTTGTTGAATGAATTTTGGTGGGATAGACAAATCATGGGGAGTTTGTAAAAGTAGTAAATTAATTTTTCATAGTTTCTTGGGGTACAGGCTGAGGTAATTCTAACTCCCCACAATCCGAGCCATGTCCATGAATCTTCCATCTATCTAGTAACTTCGAATGCTGGTTGGGAGCTGTAGGAACCAGCATCTCCATGGTGGAATTAAATGTGGGAGTAAATGTGGGGTTTTCAGTGTGGAGAGTTCCATTTAGGGTAACCAAACTATCCATCTGAGCAGAATTAAATCATTGGTTTAGCAGAGCAATTAGAAAATTCACGGAAGAGTGGTTGGGCTGGGCTACTTTGTTCCTTTCTGCACTCTGAGCTAGAGCATGGACTACCAGGTGACACCAAACTCAAGTTAGAGATAGGATCTTTGCTTTCCAAGCTTTCCTCTAAATGCACAAAGCCAGAAGAGAATAGTTATAAAGTAACACATTACCCAAGGAAAGAAAATATAAACACTTAATAGAAACAAAAACTAAGGAAGGATTTGATCAGGTTTCTCACAGAATTCGAATAAAGTCTATCTACTGCTTTACTTTATATAGTGTACTGAAATGATTTCCTGAATCTACTTTTTAACTCTTCCTTTCTTTAGCCTCCTGTTCACTATTGGGAAGCACCTAGAATATGACGTGTGCCATATAAATTCCTAGTGGAGAGACCAAGGAGCGAATTGCCCCAAATCAGTTCTGCTGCCTTTTAGGCAAGAGATTCTTCTGCTTTTCCCCTGTAATTTTGCATGTTCCCATAATATTAACAACTTAAGGCTAGAAAAATTCCTAGAAATAAAAATAAAATTGAAAAGTCAGTGCTGTCTTTCTACTTGAATACTTTCCCCAAAGGTTCTGGAATGCAGATTTGGCCCTTGAACAGTGAAAAATATGTGTAAAATATAAAGCTTTTACCTAAATTGAGGAAGAGATGCTAAGAAAATGACAAATGACTGGAACCTAGCCTTCTGGGTCCTCCCTGATAACATGGGTAAAACGGAATTGCTAGGTTGAGAGGTAGAGGAATATTCAAGGCAGCTGTGAATGTGCCTTTGACCTAGGAGCTGAATCCCGAGGTATTGACTTTCATGACATTTTTGGGATGTTGACTGTCACTGTTCTAGCCGCTACCACATTTCATTTCATCTTTTATGAACATTTATTTAGCATCAGTCCTGGGTTGGGTTTCTTTTCTTTTCTTCCTCAGTTTGAGGCTAGCTCTTTGTTCAGAGATTACTGGATCTAACTTCAGCCATGCCCACAGTTTTCTTGGTGATGGGTGAAAGGAAAACATCTGACAGAATTCAGTGTAATCTCTATTTCGACCAGACCTCTGGTGGCTTCTCTCTGGGCACCCTGTTGTTCAAAGATTTTGAGTTTCCACAGCAGACATCAAGAGTTGTGAGTCCCAAGGATCTTATGACAACATGGTGCTCCTGAGGCCCCCTGAGAAACCCAAAATTGTGTCTCCCAAAAATCTTTGAGAAGGGCCCTCTCACACGTGCAAGCTCACTGAAGCTTGAAGGTAGAGTGTTCCAGCTCTCCTTATGTCACCTCTCTGGCATACCTCAAAAAAGGTGCTACATATGTTTCAAAGTTAAGGTGATTTTTAGTCCCTTACATTTTTAGAAATACATATACTCAATAAAGCAATTTGGGGAAGGTATGGCCTAATAGGTAAAACAAATACCAACTTTCAAAGGAGCCTGGAATCAATGTCACAGGTTTTCTCTCCTCTGCACAGCCTTTCTTCATCCTTTAACCCCAATTTATAGAAATAAAGGAAGAGACTGGAACAGGTCTTGAGAGTAGGGGAACCCAAATATCTGGGAGAGGACCACATATACTTTCTCAGGAATAAGGAGGCTAGCAGCCTTAACCAAACCAGGCCAAGCAATGACCCAGAAGATACTTTGCAGCACCTTTTGCTGGTACCCTGGGATGTACCAGCTCACACCTTTTCTCTGGGGTTATTTCTGCAGAGTTTCTTGGAGAACAAAGAATGATCTTTCTGAGTTACTAAACTCCATATGGCCTTGCTGCTCAAAGTGTGGTCCAAGAAGGGTGGCAGGGTGTTACCTCAGAGCTTTTTAAAAAGGTACAATCTCAGTGGCCACTCCCTGCCTCCTGAATCAGAATCTGCATTTTCATAAGTGCTCTGGAAGAATCTTGTGCACATTAAAGTTTGAAAAGCACTGACATACAGAATCTCTCCTTAAAAACCACTCCTATAGTACTTAGAAGCCTGCAGTACTCCTCACCATTGCCTGTGTGGTGACTTCTGCTCCTGCCCTGCCTTCTCTATGCAGCAATCTGCACTCCTTTCTGCCACCTGATATTACCATTCATCTTCATCATTATTGTCATACATTAACGTCTCATTATGTCTCCTGAGCTTGGCATGCAGGATCCTCTGAGATCTGGGTCCTACCCAAACTCCAGCCTCTTCTGCCTCAACTCCCAGAATGACTATAGCTTTCTGGCCATGTATATTCCATGTTGATTCTGGCCTTTGTGTCTTTGCTCTTGTAATCTCACTATAAAATGCCCTTTCTACCCATCCTTACCATCCTTTAAGACTCAGCTGAGGTCTCTCTTATCTTAGGAAGCCTTCCCTGGCCTGTCTCTACCTAATCACCAGCACACACACACATTCGCATACACACCATGCTGGATTAGGCACCCTTCCTCAGGGTTCCATACTGATTTCTGGGGCGTGGTGTTCTTACTGCATTCCATATTGTTTTATAATGGTTAATCTCTGCTGTGAGTCTCTGAGGTCCTAGAAAAATGATATAGTTTTAAGGTCAGTATAGAGTACTGATGAATATGGACTCTCACACTAGCTGTCTGGGATAATGTCTGAGCTCTGCCACGGACTACCTATGTGATCTTGGACAAGCTACTTAACTTCTTTGTGCTTTACAGTTTCATCACATGTTAAAGGGAATAATTTGAGGTATCTTCTTCATGAAATTGCTGTGAGGGTTAAATGAGTTGATGTGCAATATATGTGTGATATAAATGTTTGCATTCATTTTTTAATTATTCAGGTTTGGATCCCCAGTGACTGGCTGAGTGCCTGGCATAAAGAGGTGCTCCATAAATAAAAGAGTGGCTGATTGAATGCATTACAATGTTTGTTTAGGTTTTATTTTATTTAACCAACCAAATCCAGTAACTCTGTGATCTCCACAGGGTTTGTATTATTAGCCCATGTAATAAATGAATAAAAGGTCTAGAGAAGTTCCTTTGCCTAAGACTTCACAACTAATTCAAAGTAAGGGCAGGACCAGATCTCAAGCTTTTGGGGGCTTGTCACTTGTGTGGGATCAATACCCCTAATGTTAAATGTGTCTAATGGGGACATGGAGAATTTTAAGGTAGACATTTAGTCATAAAAATTTCTCCTAAATTTCTTATTATGAAAGCCTAGTGACCACACCCACTCACCCGAAGAGCAACAGTTCACTCCATCCTATCACCTAGAAGAGTCCTCTGCCAATTTCCATTCCAATTTTGTAATGCCTGGCAGACAAAATCCTTAGAATGCACATGCCAACCTAATAACTATTTATTAAAAATGGTAAGAATAAAAAAAACTATAGACTGATAAAAACTTCTCTTTCAAAGTATTCAAGGTATGCATTTTAACACTGCAAGAAATTCTTCTCATAAGCACAATGACCAAAATAACCCATATCTTATTAGTTTATTTGCCTTAAATTCGTTTTTGCTCTGAGTATGAAAATGAACACTCATACAATATGACAACAGCAGTAAATACTTTGTTTTGTTTTTACTGAAAGGGAAAAAAATCAACTTTAATTTGAATACTAAACCATCCAGAATATCTAGCTGAAAACATGTTTTTATTATTTGCATTCTTAGGTTTGGCTTGTTATGCTTTTGGCATATCTACTGATATCACTCACAATATTTTTCCATTTCATATATTAATATTTAATATTCTCTAAACATTGTTCAACCTTAATGGTTGTCTAATTTCTGTTTTTCATCCACAGAGAAGCTATTAATTTATGAGCATATAGGGCAGTAAGTAATAATTTGCATGAATGCCTTGAGCAGATATGCTTCCATAGTCACCCATAGCATAGACTCTGGAAGGGATGATACCATCTATTGGCTAAGCTCCAATGAACATTGCTTTACAAGAAGCAGAAAAAAAGTTTTTTAATCCATATAGAAGTCTACTAAGTGAAAAATCAACAGAGATGACAGGAACCTGTTTGTTTCTGTTACTTTTTTTCTTTCACATGCACTCTGCAGTTCCCTGTTGAGAGAGATTTAGGAAATGGCAAAGCAAGAAACTGAAGTGCTTTAAAGAAATGGACACCAGCTCATCCTTAATCTGTGTCCAGAACTTCTCTCTTCTCCAAATAACTCTGTTGACAGAACTCTGTGTCCACACATTGTCAGCTGAGCTAACCCAAAATGAGGTCATTTGGGTCAAAAAAATTATTGATGATCAGTCAAACCAATGGTTTAGCAATATCTAAACAGCTGGAATCTGCTCAGTACCCCTATCCCATTGGTAAAGATATTTCACACTGAGTAGATCTGACAGCTGGTTTGGGGCAGCACAAGAGTGCCTGTGTTAAATGTTAATCCTGGAGATGGAGGTACAATTGCACATTCAGAAGTGGGACTATGCTTCATATTTGAAAAGACTTTAGATTAATTGCCCTCAAAGCAATTTCAATAATTCCCTCCTCCAAATAGGTGTGGAGTTAGTTCCCCTTGGGCCAGGAAGTCAATGATGAAGTCAATCACCATTCCCATAAATTCTGGCCTCAGAATTTACACTCTCTAGTGCTAAGGTGAGTCTTCTAGAGTTACATTTCCTAAAATCTGGGATTTACAGTCACCTCAGGACACCCTGAGGTAAATACTTAAGGTAGTTACCCAGACAATTTAAAACAGACAAAATAATTTTTCTTCAATTATCTGTATATTGCAGTTAGCCTTTTCTTTTCAAGTCGCTATGTAATTCTTATAATATTCTTTTAAAATTCTTTTCCTGTTTTGAATAAACATTATAGATAATAGCAGAAATTGAATAAGATTTGGGATTAGTGCCCATGCCAATAGTCTCATCTCATAATCTAGCATTTTGACATTCAGAAAATATGTTTAACTGAAGCAACAGTTTTCTTAGCTGTTCAGGAAGTTGAAGTACCTATTCTGATGCAGGGAAACCCAAGCCCCTGAGTTTTAAACCAGGCTCTAAAAAGTTATCCTCGATATTTATTTTTTCTGTGCTGAATTTACATCACGGCTACAGACTTTCCAGATATGTTTTTGCTTGTTAAAATTCTGAAACGAAATTAGTATTGCTTAAATTCTGAGCATACATTTTTAAAGCCTCATTATTTTGGATTGGGGGGGTGGTGATTTTTGTTGGTTAGTTGCTTTAGGCTAAAGTTTTTATGAACCGAAAAAGCATTTTTAGATATAAAATTATCCATGGATGAATTGCAAGTTGTTGAATATACAGTAAGCTGTGACATTACTTTCTCATTGTCAATTTATTAATAAAAGAGTTTTGCCACTTGCCATTGTGTAACATAAATAGCTAAGCTTAAGACTTATTAAAGATTTAGGGTTTTATTATTGAAAACATTATTGGCATATGATACTAATTTAATATAATTTATATAAACTGAGTTATTTCTCTTTCTATAAGCAATAAGTATTTAAATCAGCTTCTTTTATACCATAGGCTTTGAGTGCAACATAATCCACTGTTAGGATGCTTGCAGCCACAGAGAGAGAAGAAGCCACAGGACTTAAGAGGCTGCCTTAAAAATAAGCTCGTGTCACTGATCCACCTCAGGATGGTAGCATCTTGGGCTTTGTTTAGGGTAGGGATTGTCACACAGAGCCATGACACACCAGGGCATCAGGGGTGGTATTTTTGCTAAATAATAACAAACAGTTGTGAAATTATTTTTTCTAGGATTTTTTGTTTTAGGGAGGAGGAGAATGGTAATCGAAGCAGAATCTAGACCATTCTATAATAGTTTCCCTGTCACTCTTCAACATTCTGAAAGGCTGCCTTGAGTGGCATCCCAGCTAAGTGCCCAGGGACTTATGAAGGGGGCAAGAAATGACAAATGGCCTGCAGCCCAGGTCATTACTGTCCTGGGCCAGTAATCCAGGTCTGGGGAATGCAGTGTTTGGCACCCTGTGTATGGTTGTATCGGCTGCATGGCCTGATTTTAAAGTTACTTCTGTGTTCTTACTCATTTTACCAATGGATACAAGTTTAACAAGGAAGAAGCCCAAGACAGATGAAAAGACGCTAATAGTATATCTGCGTTTTGCTGTGATCAAGAAAGATACCATAAACATTTCTCTTTGTACCAAAAGCAGTATAATAATCTAAATTGAATTTGTAACCATCCTCTGAATATTAATAAAAACACATGAGAATAATAAACCTTAAATATTATTTTAGCAATTAAGTATAAATTATCTGTGCTTGTTTTTCAGTAGTATATACCACATGCCTTATTAATATTACATGGTGAGGGAAGGCCTGGCAAGGGTGGGGGGCAGAAATCAAGATTCCTTTTATAAAGTAAGAATCAACATTTAGCAATTTGGGGTTAAGGTATTTATTTCTAACTCATAATGTGACTGGAATTTTTACTCGAGATATTAAAATTGGTTAACTTTATGACAAATGCTTTTATAATACTTTATAAGTACCTTATAAATAATAGGTCAAGGGGAAATGCTGCGGCTTTATTTGGAAATTTCAAAATCTAGATCTATCTAGAGGAGCATGAGGGTAAACTGTCCTATCAACCACAAGAACAAAAATGTTAAAGGATCCCTGACAAGCTAGAATCAACAGTACTGATTCCATGGAGTCAACCTAGTTCTTCTGCATGTTTTGAAATAATCCAGAATTCCCAGCTGTGGTGACAGAGATAACTGAAACAGCTACCATGTATACAGCATTTGTTAGGGGTCAAACATGTTATCTACATTAATACATTCAATTCTCACAACAGTGTTGAAGTGGATTATTAATATTTCCACTTTAAAAAAAAAATACGACTGGCCCAAGATCACACTGATGGTAAAAGATAGAGCTGGATGTAAACTCAGGCTGTCTGGCTTCAGCACTGTGCTCTTATTCCATTCAGTTTAATCCATCATTTCAGTTAACCTAAGGTCAGGGGTTGACAAATCAGGGTCATGGGCCAAATGCAGCCCACCCCCTGTCTCTGTACGGCCTTTGAGCTAAAAACAGTTTTTGCATTTTTAAATGCTTTTTCAAAAAATATCAAAAGAAGTAAAATATTTTGTGACATGTAAAAGTTATATAACATGTGGATTTCAGCATCCGCAACGTTTTATTGGAATATCTTGTTCATTACTTTATATATTATCTAAGGCTGCTTTTGCAATGAAGTGGCAGAGTCCTGTGGTTGTAAGAGATCCTGTGCTCTGCCAAGCCAAAATATTTATTTCTTGGCTTTTTACCAAAAAAAAAAAAAAAAAAAGTTCAAAAAAGAAAGAAAAAAAAGTTTGCCTGAGGCCACCCTCAAGCCAATAAGGAGAATAAGCAAAAGTCACTAGAAATAACATGGGATCTCTAAGAATGGGTCAAATCAGAAATTGGAATCCCAAATTCATTCATTTACCTCAACTACAAGTATAGAAATTACCACTTATGGCTTTGTCCAATGCTGGCCTATTCCAGGACACTCTGCAATTCCAAAATCCTCCGTGGAAGCTTTTTTCTTATATGAAGGATAAGAAGTGACAGGTTGAAGAGGGGACAGTATGGTGAAAAAGTGACCTTATATAATGTTTTTAAATATTAATTTTTATAATAAACCTACTTTCAGAGGGTGGAAAATAATCCCCCAAGATCATTTCAATAACATTTCTACCAGATAGTGGTTCAAGGCAGGGAATTGTTATCTGGAAAATTTAAGATTTTCAAATAAAACTAAAAGCAAAGCAAAACAAACAAACAAAAACTCTTTCAAAGTGAGCAAAAGAGTTTTATGATTAAATTTTTCTAAGTGTAATAAAATTTCACTAAATTGTGTCTACTGAAAATAAAACCAGACTAGTTTATGTTTTTTTTAAAAAAAAAATTGAATAGTTTTTTGAATGAAGTTAACTGTTTTCATGTAAACATATTTTAATATTTAGAATTAACTAAATATTGCCTTAAGTTACCAAATGTTAGGAGTAGTTATATATGCCTATTTTAAAAGCAAGAGTGAATAAAACCATTGGTTTTTAAAAATACTTTAAATACTTGCTCTGGAATAACAGTTGTACTATTATTTTGCATAATTTCTATAAAATAGATTTGTTCAGCAGGGAGAAATTTAAATCTAAGTTATACCAAATCTGAATTAGTGATTTTAAAATAAGTTTCAACAACCAATTGTTTGGCTACCACCCAAAGGAAATGACATGCATATAGGCAGGAGACTCTGGATTTTGCAGAACTGAAATGTGCTGAATAGCAAATAAAGCAGGAGGGTAAATGTTGTTTTATTTGTTCCATAAATTTGTTGACCAATATTTATTGATTCTTTCTTTCAGTGCCAAGCTGTCTGCTAGATCCTGGAGCTACAAAGGTGACAGGGACACAGTTACTGCCTTTATGGGCCTCTCAACCATAATTCTCAATTTTTCTTTATTTCTACTTCCAATGGGCTTTTCCTCCATTACCTTATTATTTTGTCCCACTCGTCATTATGTCAGTGATTATGTCAGTAATTATGTTAGTCACTCACACTGACAGTCTTACGTTCACAAGAAAATTTTTAGGGCATCATTCCATATATCTTTACTGGTCTCTTGAACAGAAATATGCATCCTGCTGACATAACAACAGGTATTATCAATTATTTATAGCTATACAATGAACATTCATAACATTTCAATAGATTATCACAATACACATTTATTCATCTCATGAGTCTTTAAGGGTTAGCTGATCTGGCTGCACCCAACAGAGGCCTGACTGCAGCTTGGTACATAGATTTGCTGGTCTTACTCACATATCTGAGGGTCAGCTACCTGTTTGTCGGCCAATCCAAGATGGCCCAGCTCATCAACCTGTAGGCTAGCATGTCCTTCTCATGGAGATCAAATATGTCAAAATTGAGCAAGTCCAATAAGGCAAGGTGCTTTTCTAGTTTCTACCTGTGTCTCATCAGCTGATATACCATTGACCAAAGTCTCATGGTCAAACCCAGTCTCAGAATGGAAGGGCCATACAAAGCAATGTGGCAAACAGTATGAACAAAGAGACTTGTAAAAGTCTGGGACCATTTTTTGTAATCTATCACATGTGTGAGCAAAACTAAGATCCCCAAATATAAATTATTTTCATTATAAAAATATGTAAGTGGAAATATATAAAAATCAATGAACGAGAATCATATTGTGCAACAATTTCTAAACATTGTCCTATAGTTTAGAAGATCTTAACAAAGCGGTAAACTCCATCTGTTGAACTTAGTCCTGGTTAATTCTTTCATAATACCTCCTGAAATTCAGGAGATACTAAAAAAGAGAGGCAGCTAGAAAGCCAAAGTGGGTTCCAGAATGATGGCTACAACAGGATGTGACAAAGAACAGCAGGAAATTTGGTTTTTGGAAGTAGGTCAAAGGTAAATACAAACATCTCCAATCACCAATTAAGTTAAAATAAAGTTCACATTGTATTCGCCACATGAAAAATACTGTACTTCCTCTCCCAACAACTGGAGCATACCCAGGCAGGGTAACTAATACCCCCAGCATCACCTGATTTTTGGATATAATTGCATATAACTCCTTTCCTCTGGATAAAGTAAACCTAGAGCAACTAAAACTAGACTGAAATAATCTAGATTAACTCACTGAGTGTATGACTGTTGGTGGCATTGAGGGAACAGAGGCATCAGGATAAACCACACACAGAAAACAGTAAACAGGCAAATTGGCACAGCTTATATGGCCGTTGGTTACAGGAATTAACTATGCTTTCTTTTTCAATTGTGGTAAAAAAAAAAAAAAAAAAAAAAAAAAAAACATCACATGAGATCTACCCTCTTAACAAAATTGTAAATATGCAGTACTGTATTGTTAACTATAAACACAACGTTGTGCAGCAGATCTCTAGAACTTTCCTATCTTGTATGACTGAAACTTTAGAACAGCAACTCCCATCCCCTCCCCAAGCCCTCAGCAGCCGCCATTCTACTTTCTGTATCTATGAGTTTGACTATTTCAGATACCTCATATAAGTGGAACCATGCAGTTTGTCCTTCTGTGACTTGCCTTTTTCACTTTGCATATCATATCTTTGAGGTTCATCTACATTGTAGATAATGACAGAATTTCCTTTTTTTGTGGATGAATAATATTCTATCGTATGTATACACCATATTTTTTTAATCCATTCATCCAGCAATGTATATTTAGGTTGTTTCCACCTCTTGCATATTGTGAATAGTGCTGCAATGAACACGGGAGTGCTAATATCTCTTCAAGCTCCTGATTTCCGTTATTTTAGATATGTATCCAGAAGTGGGATGGCTGGATCACAAGGTAATTCTATGTTTAATTTTCTGAGGAACCATCATATTGTTTTCCACAGCAGCTTCACCCTTTTACATTCCCGCCAACAGTGCACTAGGGTTCTAATTTCTCCACATCCTTGCAACACTTGTTATTTTCCAGGTGTTTTGTTTTGTTTGGATAATGACAATTCTAATAAATGTGAGGTCATACATCATTGTGATTTTGATTTGCATTTCCCTGATGATTAGTGACATTGAGGATCTTTTCATAGACTATGCTTTCTTATCCATATAATGGGTAGGTACCACATTTATTTTACATTATTGAAAAAATAATAATAAGTTCTTTCAGTATATGTTCCTTGAATACCCAAATACGAAAAGTAATTTCAAATCTTCTATTCATCCTCCTATAATAGAGAGTCTGCTTTTACTTAAGGAATTTTGTATCTACTATCAGCAAAATTAATCTTCAGTGTTTAACCAGTCATCACTCCTCAAAGACATGAATAGTGTTATCACAAGCATTTTTCCATTATTGCAAAAAAGAAAGGAGAACAAAAGAAATTCACACTATGAGAAAAATGGTCACTCTATGCTTAGACTTTGCTTTGTGCAAATGAGTTGTGCTTTTTTAATCGACAGGATCATTTTGACATGTAATATATGCCATGCACTAGCCCTTCACTCAGGACAGGCTACATAATTTGTGAATCAAGTGCAAAATGAAAATGCACAGCCTCTTGTTCAAAAATTAAGAATTTTAACACAGCAACAACAGAGTATTAGATCAGGTGCAGTACCTTTTAAGTAGAGGGTTGTCACACACCCATGGAGCTAGCCCTGCCTCCACAATAAAAAAGTCTAGAGGATCTTTTGGGGCACCTATCAATCATGTGTCAGAAAAATATGCTTAAACAATCCTGTGCTCCCAAAGTAATAGTAGAAGAGATAGTAAAGGCCCTTCAAACCTAATCAGGAAATAGGGTTCACAAATTGCACCTATCGATATCAAGATTTTTTCTCTAGGAAATTTCAAGGAATCATATAATTTCAATACTCAAACATTTACTTTGAGGCTGGAGTTTTGCAGTCAGCCAGAGCCAGGCTTACAGAGCAGAGTTGCTTTCCTGCTTGTTATAATTAATTTCTTGGCAATCATTGTCAGGGGAGAGAAAAGTTTCCGAGAATTAGACAAGCACACAATATCCCCAGTCAATATGAACTCTTAGTTCAGGAGAGACTTCAGGGAGACTCAAAACAAGCCTGTCTTTACCACGCTCTATATAACTTATTAACCCTAAGCAATAAAATGGTTATGAGAATGAGAAAGGAATTTAAATGAACAAGGGGAAGCCATCGCTCCTAAGCACTTGAAATTAGCAATGATCCTAAGAATTTCACAGTATGAAAAGGGACATTTTGAGAAACCTAGCTTTGCAGCACTCACCACTTAAGTAATCAGACCGAGTTTCCTTTAGCTGGTGGTGATTTATAAAGTGAGCAGTTAGCCTTTTCATCTATTATTGTTCACAAGATTTATTTCCTCTAAAAATGTTTTTATTTATTTAAAAAACATAACAAGCAATACAGTCAGAACCTGAGTTATTTCTTCTTGATTTTGCAAATTACATTAATGACATAATTAATAACTTTAATATAAAAACTATAGCCGTCACCTGTGCTCATCATCCAATCAATGGAAACACATCATTTCCTCTTATGTTTAATGATTCTCTCAAGAAGTGAATCTAAGAAAACAGAAGTCAATCAATGAGGAGGTCGTATATATTGTCTCTTTTATCCGTAAAATTGAAAACAAAGGTTTCCTTTATTGTGTAAATTTCAGGCAGTGGAAATCAATTTTTGTACATGACATGGGGGGGGGATTTATGGGGGAGGATACCATTGGTATCCATTTTATAATATGTATTATTATAAAATCCCAGCCGAACCTACAATTATTGCTTACTGTGGCTTTTTGTGATTGTCCAAATAGTCTACAAATCAAGATTATCTTACTTCAGGAAAATTCTGATTCTTTAAACCATATGATATATAATACAGAACTCAGAGAGTCTGAGACCCCACTATAGCACCATCCTAACTCTGTTGTGTGTCAATTGCGTTCTTGGAAAAACTGGTGACGCTGTGCTATGCAGGACACAGGTACCCAATACAAAGAAGATGTGATGTGCACAGATTTAGAGCCTTGTCTCTGGTTTGAACCAGTCTACATAGCTGTGGAAGCTTCTATGAACTTGGAGCTCCCCAAGGAGAACATGAAATGAAACCACTAGTTAGCTCTGATGGTGCCTTTTAGATGCAGTCTGGGCATAAATATTGTAATGCTACTTACACTGTTGCTACTAGCTTAGAGGAAGTCAGAAGGGTGGCATAGGATAAGACAGAGGCAGCAGCATCTTAAATATGTGGCTAACACCCCATATTAACTCAATAAAGGCATGGTCTTCCTTCTTAACTTCCTCTGTTCTTTAAGCCCAATTCCAATTTATAAAATGCCCTGTAGCTATTTACGGTGTGAGGATCACCCCCTAAATACAGTCTTCACTTTTTCTGTTTGCAAAGCCATTTGATTTTGCCATTCCTTCAACACCCCTTTCACCATGATATAAGAGTGTCATTGACTTCACACTTGTCTCCTTGTCCCCATCCTCCCTATACCATAACCAGGTTAATTTTCCTAAAACATAGTCATCAGCATTCTCTTCCTCTTCCAACACCCCAGAATGGCTCTCATGGTCAACCGTCTGCTTCACATTTTTACTGCCCTTTCTCTCATTCGGGTCCCCAGGGAGTATGGGTTCAGGTCAGAACTTCAGCTTTGCATTTTCAGGAATTTCATTTGATCAGCTCACCCGGGGTTTATTAACCAAACTCACAAGGCTGAATTTTCAAGGAAAATGTAATCACTAGGTAACTAAAATATTTTACCAGCTATTCAATGTTTTCTTTAGAAAGAAACTGAAGAACGCTCCATAGGTGAATTGTTATGACATGGAGACTTAATTAATATTAATGAATGATGTGTGATGATAGGTAATATCAGTCAGAAAATATGTATTGAATGTCTACCAATTGTCGAGTACTGTTCCAGGCCCTTAGGGTTCATCAGTGAACAAAAATGACAAAAAATGAATTCCTTATGGAATTTGTATTCTATGGAGAGAGACAGAAAATAAAAACAGTAATTCTGATAAAATAAGTTAATTATATAGTATGTGTATGAGTCTAATTGTATCCCCCAAAAAGATATGTTGAAGTCCTAATCCCCAGTATCTCAGAGTATGACCATATAGGGTTTTTGTAGATATAATTATTTAAAATTAAGTCATACCAGAGTAGGGTGGGTCCTTAATCCAATATGATTGATGTAGCAATGGGAGAAGGCCATGTGATGATGGAGGTAGAAACCAGAGTGTTATGACTGCAAGCCAAAGAACATTGAGGATTGACTGCCACTACCAGGAGCTAGAAGAGGTGAGGAAGGATTCTTCCTAGAGTCTCGGAGGGAGCATGGCCCCACTGACACCTTGATTTGGAACTTTTGGCCTCTGGAACTGTGAAAGAATAAATTTCTGTGGTTTTAAGCCCCCCAGCTTATGGAACTTTGTTCTGTCACCCCTAGGAAACTCATACACTATGCTAGAGAGTTGTGTGTGCTGGGGATGGTGAGATTGGGGTGGGGAATAAAGAAGGGGTTGTGGTACAGCTCTGCAGGGAGGAGGTAGGTTGAAATGGTAGAAAGAGGGGTCAGAGCAAGCTTCACGGAGAAGATGAGATTTAAGCAAAGATGTAAAGGTGAGAGAATTGGCCATGCAAGTATTTGGGGAAGAGAGTTCTGGGCTGAAGAATGGCAAAGGTAAAAGCCCTAGGCAGGATCTGGCCAGGCATGTTAGAGGTCAAGCAAGGAGGCCTTTATGGCTAGAGCAGAGTAAGGCAGGGAGTGTTAAGAGCCCAGACTGTATGTAGGGCAAGGGAGCAGGGTCCTCCCAGGTCACTATGAAGACTGGTGCTTTTGCTCTGAGCGAAATGGAAGGCTTTGGAGGATGCTAAGCAGTGATCTTACACTTAAAGGATTCCTCTGGCTACTCTGTTAGGAAAAGACTTTGGGGCCAAGGGCAGGGCTCTATTGCTATCATTATTCCAGTAATCCCAGCAAGTGATAAAGTGGTTCACTTTACAATGCTGGCAGTGACATGGGGAGAAGTTGTTGGACTCTGAATATAGTTTGAAATCAGAGCCAACAGGACTTAAGATGGACTGGATGTGGAATCTTTCATATCTCCCAAGTGCTGGAAGACTCTAGTACTTTTTGGAGAGTGTTAAGAAACAGATAGAAAATTGTCTCTCAATGATTTTCCCTTTCCTACATGTTATATTCAGATGTTTAGTCTTTTTTCATGAAAAAGTGATCATGGATTAATTGCAAGAATTAGATTGCAGCATATAAATTTTATTAGTATGAAAGTAGGTACTATATGTATGTGATATTTTAAAAATTCAAACTGTACAGAAGGATATAAAATGAAGGTTAAAGTCTTTTTTTCTCCAGTTTCATAGTTTAGCTATACCCACTGTTAATAGTCTATTCTTATGAATAAATATGATGCATATACAAAATCATGTGTGATACATCCTATTTTTTACACAAATGTGATTTATATTATACATATTGTTCTGCCTTGCTTTTTTTTCTCACTGAAGTGTATGTATAACTTGGACATTATCTCAAATCAGCATTTATAAAACCACCTGACTCTTTGTAATGTCTGTACAGTATTATATTGTATGCATGTACTATGGTTTAATTCACCTATCCCTTATCCATGGACCTTTTTTTAAGTTTAAATAGACAACTTTTTAACAGCAGTAGAAAAGTAAACAAAAATATAGCACTTACTATATGCTCAGCACTATTCTAAAGAATTTATTTCCTTTTTGAAACATTTCAATAAGCAGATAGCATCATCCTCTCAAGTTTTTAGATGAGGGTACTGAGGCACAGAAGAGTCAAGTAATTTATGAAAGGTCATACAGCTGATGAGTGATAAATTCAGTCCATCCTCTAAACTCTGTTTCTATGTACCTCAGGGGAATTATTTATAGGATAAAGTCCTAGATGCAAAACCGTTGGGTCAAAGAGTACATGTATTTTAAATTTTAATTGATAATTTCAAGTTGTTTTCTACAGAGAGGGTACCAATTTAACAGATTTATAATATGAGAGGGCTTCCCTCCACATGCTATTAACAACATTGCATACAATCAGATTTTTTAATCCTCACTAATCTTCACATAGATGAAGAATGGCACCTCATCTCTGTTTTAATTTTCATCTGTTTAATTGTGAATTAAAACTTTTTAAATTGAACATTTCTTCCTGTGTTAATTGGCCATTTGTGTGTGCGTGTGCGTGTGTGTGTGTGTGTGTATGCCTCTTCGCGTTCTTCGCCCATATTAATTTGTGTTATTCATCTTTTTTTATTAACTCATATGAGTTCTTTGTACATTAATGAAATTAGCCTCTGTCATACATGTTCTACATAGTTTTCCCAGGTTTTTACTTGTCTTTTGCTTTGAAGCTTTTTTCACCATGTGAACATTTAACAAATTGACCATTTTTTCACTTTATACTTTTTGTTCTTATTGATTCTCTTAGGAAGAACTTCAAAGAGCTTCTTTTCCCTGTATAAGGGTATGTTGAACTAAAATAGCAACCTTAATTTGCATTTCCAAAGGAATTTATTTCAAATGAGTTGTATATTTTGACCTCCAAAATGATACTATTTCAAAAATATCATACATAGTGTATCTATAGCCAAGTGGGATGAACAGCATTATGTTTTGCTGGATCCACAATTGGTTAAAATATTTTATTTCATTTTAGTTTATTAATGTTAATTATGATCAATGCAATGTAGAAGGAGAAGGTGGTCTCTGGTGGTATACCACTAGCCTCTGTATTTAGTTCCATCCTATTCAATAGTTTGACTAAATATTTGAATTAGAATAAAGTAGACATACTAGATTTAATAATGGCACAAAGTTGGGAGGTTTGTTAATATACTAAATATCAGATATATAGTCAAATTGCTGGAACAATCAGCAAAACTAATAAGGTGAAATTTGATAGGCATAAATGTAAAGTTCTGCAGTGAGGTTTAAAGAATGCCTGACCAATTAGAAGATGAGAGACACCTGAGTCATTGGCAATTCAAATAAAATCATTTAGGGGGGTCAATTGAATGAAAAATGCAATACTGGCCAATAAACAGAATTGCCAAAAGAGCTAATGAGATCTTGAATTACATTAATAGGAATATTTCATCCAGAAGAAAAAAAACAGTAATAGTCCCAGATGCATGCTTTGCTAATATGCCTACACTGAGAGAACTGTTTTTGTTCTGAGTGTCATATTTTAAAAGGTATGGTGATAAAATGGAGATCGCCCAAAACTGAAAACCATGTCATTGGTATATTTAATCTAGAAAACGAAAACCGTTATTGCATATAATCATTTTTAGATATTTAAAGGATTGTTATGTGGAGGCATGATTATATTTATCTTACGTAATCATAGAGAGTGGGACTGGGGTAAATTAAGTCATAGAAAGGGAGTTGTCTACTCTGTTTATGGGAGAATTGTCTAACATTTGGAGCTGTCCACTAATTTAACGATTGCCTTATGAGAAAGTGAGACTTAAATCATCAGAAATATTCAAGCTGAGGTTCAGGGTGTTGTAAGAGGAGGTAAGCACTGGTTGAAATCACATATAAGATCAAGCACAAGGAATTTATACAAGTGGTTGAAACTGGGCCAATGTTCACAGCTTCGACGTCAGTCATATAACAACATCACATTCAATTACTAGCATTCCATTAAGCATTAGTTGAATTGGAAAGAAAAAAACAGGGTTTCACCTTCTCTTACTTGTGCTACAGCCAATGATACAAAGTATGTCTTGCAAAAGAAAACCATCATGTCTTTAATGCAAAAAAAAAAAAAAGAAAGAAAGAAAAATCACTGTTCTAATGATCTTAAAAATTCCTTCAACTCCTGAGAATCTAAGATACTGCTTCTGGAAAAGCTAGTGTAGCTTCAGTAAGGAGCAGTTGGTTGGAGGTAGCTGACAGGGTTTAGGAAAGGAGTAGCTGGTGCCTGAGGTGAGGAGTGGTCTGGCTACATGCAAGTTTTCAAGAAGGGAAGGTAGGAACTGGGTTAGTAAACAAAAGAACCAAGGTAGAGATTGGAGGTAAAGTTTGGTCCCATGGAAGATACAAGAGACTAACTTGGAAGTAGAGTTAAAAGAAACCAAGACCCCTCATGGCCTTGACCCAGCCTCCCTTTCCAAGTGTCATTCCCCACCCTCACTCTTCCAACACTAAACTGCCTTAGTTTCTTAAACACGTGGAGCTCTCTCATTGCCTATCTATCCTGTCCCTTCTGTCTGGACTGCTTTTCCCTCCCTTATTTACCAGAGGTCAACCAGTCTTCCTGCCAGACATCACTCACACATTGGCTCCTCCATGAAGCCTTCCCAAGCCTCTCTAGGCAGGGGTAGGCACTCCATCCTCTGTGTTCTAATAAAATCCTCCACATAAGGGAGAATTATGTTAGTATAATTATTCCTAATATGTCTGACTCCCTCACTAGATGGTGAGCCCCTCAAAGCTAGGAACCATGTTCTATTGATTTTTCTGTCACCAGGATTTAAAGTGTGCCAGGTACATATTTGTGGCTCAATAGGTATTTGACAAATGAATAATGAATGAGTGAATGAATTAAAGAATAGCCACCCAGCTGAGCCCATGCTGTGGATGCAGATGTTATGTTCCTTTAGTTAACCATGAAGAGGAGTGAGCCCTCATGTGACAGCTGGGTAGCCCTAACTATGGAGACCAAACTATTTCTGAGATAGAGAGCCAGGCATGCCATTATAAGGATTCTCGAATTTTCCTGAAATCCTCTAGAGTCCCTGGCACAATGATTTGCCTAATAAATATGACAGCACTGTTATGTATATGCATTTGTACCAATGAATGAATTATATGAATAAATGATAAATCCATAAATCAGATGCAGGTTGTTTTCCCTGAGTCTGGACGCCTACCATTATTTGTCCCATTACCTCTCTTCCTGCCCCTGCTTTACTTCACTCATTTCCTAAGACAGCCTCTATCCTCTGCTCAGGCTGGTCAGATAGGCCACTGATTCCAGTGAAATGACCACAAACTTTGACTTCACTCTTCTGTTCCAGTGGCTTTCCTTTCTCCTTCACTGACTACTCCACCACCCACACTGCTGTTTCCAACCAGAGGAGAACTGCTATTTAGGAAAAGGCATGTCCTCCAGGACCCCCCTGCTTGAGGCTCAGGTCCTACCCCCAATAGTTCATTCCTGTCTCCGGCATTGCCTTAGCTATTTCCACACTTTAATGACCCCTCTTTCCCTTCCCTATTTAACTTTTTTTTATCCTTGCAGCAACAGGTCTATCTAAATGCAGCCAACACTTACCCAGAACCTGTCATGTGCCACCCTTGCGCTCAAGCCTAAAGACACCAGGACAAACGCTATATAACCCTGCATTCCTAGAATTCCAGTTCCCACTGACTGCCCCGCCTCCAGACTTGGGCTTATCATCACCCTCCTCACTAGCACTTAATTGTCCCTGATTTCTTTTTAGTATTACTTTTCCTCCAAAAGATTGCAAATTTTACTCCTTGAAAACCTACCACAGCAACTAGCTCCATACTAGATTCATATTAGGCACAATAAATATTCATCTCTCAATTTGGAAGGGGTGGTTTTTCGTGAGTTGACATGACTCATCATAGAAAAATAACTTTCAGATCCTTTGAAAATCTGCTCTCTTGCTTTCTTGGGTTGAAGATAAATTATGGGATTCTACTTTCTACTTCAACATCTCATTAAAGAAAAGAACTAAGTTTTCAGAATTTTCAACAACAATTAAAATCATCCCATTTTGCCATTTTTCAATGTAATGATATTGTTTGCACTCTTTCTTTTGCCAAAAACTTGGACTCTGACATTTTTAAGCTATGGTTCCTGGGTTCTTTTTCCTTCTTTGTACCTGGGTTCAGTTTTACACTGGGATGCTTTTTTGGGGGGGGGTTGTTTTTTGTTGTTGTTGTTGTTTTTGTTTTGTTTTGTTTTTTTTGTTTTGGTCAGGGAATAGAAAGATGAGGAAAACAAGCTAGATCCATAATTCAGAAACATATTTTTCATACGAAAAGACATGTACCAGAAGCTAACAGTAAAATCTTTCGCTTTCTACGCACCTGACTGTTTTTGTCTGGGAATCACTTCTCTTCTCAAAGGAAAAAAATAAAATAAAATAAAATATAAGCCACGATTAGGGGTATAAAAAAGATTATAGATAGCTGGAAAACGGATTACGGAGAGCAACAGGATGAAATAACGCACAGCACCAAAAGCCAGGGCTGCTAGGGATCAATTACCACTGAGCCCGTAATGATCTTCTTACATCAAAAGCCGTTTCAAGACATAGTAACATACCTGCCCTGCAAAGACTCTTGAACCAGAGGATAATGTAATCATCAATACTATATCCTTTCTCTTTTGTGAGCACTTTAGAAAAGTCCCAGCAGAGTAGTGGCTCTGATATTAAGTGTCATTTTAAACAATACCTTGAAACCATAATGCAATCTTACTCCTGAAATGTGAAGTATTTGCTGCCATGGTGGGTACACCTGGCACGTCTGGTAGCTAATAAAATAAATCTGTGATTTTCTTTTCACTTGCCTTCTCACTTCTTGCCTGGCTGAGTAAGTTGCAAATCAGTTGAACTTACCCTTCTTTTCTGTTTTGTTTCAGGATCTGGTATTTGTTTGTGCTTTATCTTCCCCTACCTCTTAATAAAAAGAGTAAACCAGTCTGCCTGTGAGCGTATTGACTGTGCTAAGAATGCAGGATTGTGTTGCAAAGGAGCTCAGGCCTGCAATGTTATCACTCAGCAGGACTGGGTCCCATCAGAAGGCACATGGTGTGCCATGACGTAGCTGGTCTTCGACCACAAAAGCAGACTTTTCTCTGTGAATTAGACAAACCACACAAAAGGCAACAATAGCTAGCATAAACACCATTTAATACTATTCACAGGCTATTGAAGAGATGGGCGTTGACTAAGAATTGCAGCAAAGCCAGGACATTGTGGTCAGATGAAAGGAGGCCTAGTGAACAGGAAGCATCACTGGAGCAGGCTGACAGTAACCATATAACGGCGGGATTGTGGGGCTGGCATTTACCCCAAGGGTCTTTACAGTCAGAAAAATAAAGAGAAATTAAAGCATAAGGAATCCTCTTTGTGGGCACTTAAAGCCCATGAAGCAACACAAGAAGCTATACAATTGTCTTTTCAAGACTTGGCTGTGCTTTAGATAATTATGAAAAGGAAACATTTGGGATGTGCTTACTTATAAGATTCTATATCACTCATTGGGAAAACTCATCTATAAAAACATAAAATTTTCACAGCAAAATGATAGTTTTATAAGCTTTCACCTCATTTTAAAATAGGAAGAGCTAACTGCAGCTGGATTTATCAGGCCATTCACCACGTCTGGCAGCCTCTTTTTGGTAAATGAGGTGTCCATGACAGGACACCCCTCATTTTTAACCAGGTGCATAAAGGAAAAGAAAATTAAATACTTTATTAAATTAAATAAACTCTTAGAAATATAATGCCTAGCTTTAAAATATTTCTCTCTCTGTCTAATAGAAACTAATTTATATGGATATTTTAAAGCAGGGATGTAGAATAATTTTGAAGCAAATCTGTAATGATAATCATTCTTTGATGAATACTGAACTTCCTTTTTTTTAAGCATACACTGAAGAAGATTAGTGATGAAAGCACATGAAGGTTTTAGGAGGGACCCTAGAATGTTCTTGAATGACATTTTACTGAAGAAGACATGAAAGTCAAGGAATTAGGTGACCAGCCATAGTTATAACTGTAACAGCAGCTCAGGCTAGACCCCAGGAGCTCTTTCTGGTCTTCAGTGCTCTTTCTACTATTTTGAATATAGAAATACAGCAAATACATAAATATAAAATATAGAAAAATTTTTGATGTAAATAAACTTTTATCTTTGATGTAAAATAAACTTTTTGGTTGCTTATTTAGCTGTTTAACCTTGAACAATTGCTTAATCTACCCATGCCTCAGTTTTACCATCTGAACAATGAGCTTAGCCTATCTCATAGAGTTGTAGAGAGGGATTAAATAAATTAGTGTATGTAGAGTGCTTAGACTAGTACCTGACATCAAGTAACTGCTATATAAATGTTCGATATTCTTATTGTTTGTTTATAAAACAGGAGAGGAGGTTTTGAAGACCATGGCCTCCTTGAATTCTGGGGCCATCGGGAACACCTGGATCCTTGAAGGAAGGCCCACAGCTCCTAAGGCAGGTGAGAGGTTTGATTGGCCTGAGGCACAGCCAGTTCTAGGGCCTTCTAACTGCAAGTCAGAGCTCTTTTCTAACACTGTTATGATGATGTCTCTTAGGATCTTAAAAAATACTCTGTAAGAACAGTGATGCTGCCGAATGTCACAGACCATGTAGAATAAGGCTCTTGGTAGAACTTGACTATATACATTAAATTCTCTTTTCTTCAGAGCAGCAATTCTCAAATTTTAGTGTATATTAAATAGAAAGAGGAGGAAGAGGAGGAGAAGGAGGAGGAGGAGGAGAGGGAAAGGGAGAAAGGGAAATAGTAGGAGTGGTGTGGGGAGGTCTTTTTCCAACGTATTCTAAATCCATAAGTCTTAGGTTGGGGGCCCAGGAAACTATTTTTACAAAGCACACCCCGACCCACACCCCAGATGATTATCAGGTAAGTTGTATAAAGTCCACGCTTTGAGAAAATTACCTTAAAGTATAGATTCCTTTCATCTTCCCCACCGCCACCTTCTGGTGGGTCTCCATTTAATTTTTTTATTTGTACTCTGGGTCATTGATAGCCAGTTAACTTGGTTTGCTAGCAGTGATGTTAATGAACAGAAGGATTCTTTTATACCAGTAAATGAAACTAGCAAAAGTTAAGTCTGCTGTAGCCAAACCCATTTAGCCATCTCAAAGCCCAAAATTCTGACTCTATCTAGCCAATCATCTTGCCAATGTGAGTACAACGTTGCAGAAGAGTGTAACAAATCATCACCAACACCTTGTCACAGGAAGAAAAGCTCCATTAAACAGTGAATAGTAGATTTATCAACACGAGAGATTCATTGTCAAGAACTATGGTTCTGGAACAGAAAGATTTAAACTAAATAAGCCACAATACCTTCAACCCTCAGGCAGGTTGTAATCTAGTAAGGAAAGTAAAACATATACACACTTATTTTTGAATATAAGGTTCTTTATATCATCCAGGTTGTTCTTCATCTAGTTCAGCTGATTTCTATTTCCTTTCTCTTGAAGTTGCTGAAAGTAATACAGGAATCAGATAATGGGAGAAAAGCCAGAGCAAAGAAGATAAAGCAGAAAGAGGCCATCTGCTGGCAGTTTTCTCCCTGTCCACTTCTTTCCTATTCGTATTTGCTTGACAACTCAGTGCATCCTGAAAAGTTTGTGTGCATTCATCCTTCGCATGTCATGTTAGCCCCATTTTTTAAAAAGGCATACCAGGCAGTGTTCTGTGCCAGGTGCTGTGAGCATCCTCAATAATGAGAAAGGAATAAAATGAGGCTTCAGGAGATCAAATAATTTTCCAGTATCACACAGCTGCTAAGTACTAGAGAACGGAATGAAGCCCAGCTTGATTCTAAAGTTCTTGATCTTCACTTCTCTGAATGTTTGAATTCATTGTTTCTATGCAATTACTATATGCTAAGTACTGTGCTAGACAGAGGTTATGTTAATACAATGTAATGAGTTTTGTAATGCCAACACGTTAACTGATAATAATGATTTAAAAAAAAAAAACAGTGGTTCTCAACCAGAAGCAATTCTATAATCCTCACCTATTAGGGATGTTTGTCGATGTTTAGAAACATTTTTGTTAGGAGCAAAGAATAAGTCGGCAGGAAGGGGGCCAGTGAGTCTGGAGAGGTGGCAGGGACCAGGAGGAAGAGCAAACTTGTGTGCTAGGGAAGTAGCAAAGGCAGGAATCAGACCATTTTAATGAGAGCAATTTGGAGACCAGGATTGACCACCTAAATGGGAAAGAGAAGTTTCACAAGATATCACTGACATGGAATCAGTTAGCTTCAGTTGTGAGAGAGAAGAAACTGTCGGAGCAGGTAGGCTGGTTACTCCAGATGAGTCTCATGTCAGCCTCCATATTGTTTCATTCAACCAACAATGGGTAGTGATGAATATAACACACAAGCCTTATTTCCATAGATCCAGAAATTGAAACTACAAATTTGCCTACAAATAAATACAAGTTCTCATTATTCCCAGGGCTATAGGAAGTCCATGGGAAAGGGGAATCCAGCCTTTCTTTGAGTCTACTAACTCCTCTACCATTCCTACATCTTGCCTTCTCTATAGGTTTCTCCAAAGAATAGTTTGTAATTCTTGTTTCCGATTCTAGTAACTCCTGACAATTTGTTTTTTTCCCCAACACATTACTGAGACTGAGATTTCTAATGTTATTGTTGAAATCCAGTGGCTTTCCTTGAGCTTCATCTTCTGCAACTAGTTTGTAATGTTTGATATTGTCCTTGTCCTTGAAATGCTTATCTCTCTTTGTTTCCATAGCATTGACTCTCATGATTCTCTCACTACCACTTATTGAACTCTACTAGGACCGGCAAAATGAAATTGCCCCAAGAGACCAGCCCTGACACTCTTCTCATCTCTTTGCTCACTCTTTTCCTTTGGAAACCTCTTCATTCTTCATTCTCTCTCTTAAACACACCCAAATACAATGTATAGTTCTTGCCCTGTCTTTCTCCAATGCCTAGTTCCCTATCTTCCTAGAGAGATTATGCCAGTGCCTCCAGCTGAGAAATGCAATGGTGTGGATTGAGCACAGACTCCACTATATGCCAATAATGTGGCCCTGGGCATTGTGCTGACGGCCTGAGCCCCAATTAGCCCACATTTTGAGTGAGATAATGTGCATCAAATGACTATTAGAGATAGAATGGCTATAACCAAAAAGGCAGTCAGGAAGAGGAGATATTAAAATGTTCATACATTACTCATGGAAATGGAAGCTATTACAGCCCCTTTTTGTTAAAAACAGTTTAATAATTTTATAAAAAAATTACACATAAACTTATCATATAACCCAGCGATTCCACTCCCAGGTATCTTCCCAAGAGAAATAAAAGTATATGTCCCTACAAAGACTCACATATGAATGTTTATAGCAGCATTATTCATAGTAGTCAGCATGCAAAAACAATATAAATCCACAAATTGGTGAATGGATTAAAAAATATGGTATATCTATACAATGAAATATCACTCAGCAAAAAAAAAAAAAAGAATACATTTTACAGGATACATGATACAACATTTATGAACCTCGGAAACATACTAAGTGAAAGAAACTAAATTCAAACGACTACACATATATTGTGCAGTTATATTTGTATTAAATGTCCCCAAAAGGAAAAATCCATCAACACAAAGTATAGATTCGAGATTGCCTGGAATTTGGGGGTAGGAGTAGAGATGGACTGCAAAGACCCAAGGGGTCTTTTTAAAGTAGTGAAAATATTCTGTAACTACATTGTAGCAATGTTGGCACAATGCCAATTCACCAAAAATTATTGATCATATACTTAGAATAGGTGAATTTTGTGTTATATGCTTCTTAAAGTGATTATTTATTGATAGTTTTATCTTATGGATAATGCTCATACTCATGCTTCACCCACTGTTAATTAGTATCATTCACTATCTAAAATGCGATAAAATATCCCCAGAAATTAGACCTATGCCTATTGTTTGAGAGTGAACACATAAGAATCAGGAGACAATGAGCTTTTCCAAGGAGGCTGATAGACGGTCAAGTATGACTCAGAGGTATGATTAAAGGTACATCTGAAGCTGTAATCTCATCACTTGTGGTCTATACATTAGTCTTTCATGAGTTTGTTTGCATGACTAAATCTCACTATATTTGTCCAACCATGGGCCTCCTAGCAAGATTCATTTGGTTTGCCAAAAATATTTTTTATAGGCTATACAAAGGTAAACTTTAGCTCAGTTCTTGCTTGTCATTATAATTTTTCAGTTATTAGTATATAACAAATAAAACTCAATTAGACTTTAAAACACATAATTTTACAGTTTTAATAACTGTAAAAGTTACAGATGACAGACAATAGAATTGACTATTATTGTCTATATTTTTGTTCTCATTGTACTAGGAAAGGACACTAAAACTCTAAATCATAAATAATTTTAACCTCTTAAACTCTGAAATCAATGAACTTAATATAATTATATTCACATAACATAAGGGATTTATTTTAAATACAATTGGAAACTGTATTCACAAATTTAGACAATATTTATGGTTTGTAGCAAATTAAAGAAGGTTAATAAAATATTCGAGGCAACATTTTGAAGATTCCAGTACTTAAATCATTACTTGGCTTGTTCTTGGTATTTAAATAATTGAGTTCAGTCTTAATTGGGTTTATCCTCATCGTTGGCACATATTAGACGCGTAGGTTCTCATTTTGTTGTTGAAATGACCCCAATTTTGATTACAAATCATTATAGCATCATGCAGTTAACACTGACTGTCCAATTGGTAAAAGTGGCACTTGCCCCTTTATCTGAGTCTTGTAACAGCCAGCAGCCCTGAAAAAGAGGATATTTGCTTTTTTCCTGCCTGTGCTGAAGAAGGAAGCTGTGAGCTGAGTGATGGAGGCAAAAGAGCCAGGCACTCACTCGTTTGGGGAGTTTTTCATGACAGCGACCTCCAGATGGGCAGAGCTGGCAGCTTTCTAGCAGCCTGTGTGAAATGTATGATCTCATGCCTTTTCTGAGCCCGAGGACAGCACTGAGGGGCTTTATTTGCACTGCACCTGCCCCGTAAGCAACAACATTGATTTCTGCTCCCAGAAACTCTTAATAAGTGGAACTATTCACTGGGTTTGCTTCCCTGTTTATCATCCAGGGAAGAAAAGTCTAGGTTCTCTGTGCCTCATGATGAAACTTATCTTCATTTTCCAGTGTATTTGTTTTTGTAACATACTACAGAGACCAGAAACCTACACATGGCTTTAACTCTGGCTCTATGAGAAATGAGACAACATAATATTTCATGATTAAAAAGAAAGAAAATGCATTATTAGTCTGTTCCTGTCCATTGACTTTCTCTTCTACATTTTACTAGAAATTTTTCTTTTTCTTTTTCTTTTTTCTTTCTCTCTCTCTTTCCTCCGCTCCCTTCATCCCTCCCTCTCTCTCTCCCCCTACTTCTCCCTCTCCCTCTCCTTCTCCATCTCTCCCCTTTCCTTGTACTTTTAGTTAAGTAACCATAGCAGATGGTCATAATAATCCACAAAACCAGAGAAACAAAAAAGACTTGGGACTTTGTAAAACCACCTTACGTTGACTGAGTTAAGTTCACAGCTTCCCAGGGGAATAATTTTTATTTCTTCTGCAAATATCTCTAAAAGAAAAATCTTCCCAAACTCAATTCATACAACACTTCATTAATGATTTTCCCAATTGCTTCTGTGCTCAGTTGAAGTTGGATTTCTTCTTGTAGTTCTGGACTTGGAATTTTCATTCACCCTCTGCCTCCTACATAACCTTCACATTTTGAGAGCAATCAATATGTCTCTTTGTGGCAAAGAGATTTCAAGAGACGGAACTTCTGGATAATTGTTCTTTAATTATTATAAAATCACAGACTTAAGATTTGAAAGTCTCATAGAGATTGTCTGCTCCAATTTTCTTGCTATGCAGGAATCTATCTACATATTTCCAACAGCTCCAACCCCTACTTATATAGTCCCAGAGATGGGGGAGTCATTATATCAGAGGACAATGGTCTGCCGTAGGGCAACCTGTATTGTCAACAAATCCATAAATTAAAATGTCTTTCATTAAGCAAACTTTGCCCCTCGGTAACTTCCACGGAGTTACAAAAGGTGTTTCTAAGAAGGAAACAGAACAAGGGGAGCCCCTTTCTCATAGACCTTCAGATAGCTGACAATATTTATGTCTTCCTCCTCCCTCTGCCCTAATGCCAACCTCATATTAAGAGACATTCCAATTATACACACTGCACTGATCTTTGCTTCATATCAAAGGACCGGATCACACTATAGCCTTTAATGTTGTGGTCCTCATTTGCACTCACATTGCAATAAAACTACATAAACACAAAAATATATAGTGAAAAGATTATATAGGTAACTGAATCCTTGAACAATAAAGTATAAATAGGTTCAATAAAGAAAAAAAAAACACTTAGAAAGTAGAAGCTCAACAGTTTACATCAGTTAACTCCAAAGGGATATACCCCCAAATAATCTTTGAGGTACAGGAAGGAAAATATAACGGCTACTAATATATCTTAACCTAAAAGGAAAGAAAGGAACTAAGCCTTGCTGATATTTATTACATAAAGCAGTACATGTGTGTACTTTATAAATAAACATGCATAAGTTGGGGGTACATGCTCAGATATTCTTATTTATAAGGATACACTATCAAAAATGTCTGGGGAAACTTTGCTTTAAAAAATGTTCATTACCTATTAGTTCACTAACCTAAGTTGAAAATTTTTTTGAAAAGAAAGTAGAATATTAGTCTCCTACTACATATGAGATATATTTCACAAGGTAGTCTAACGTCATGTCAACAAAAAAACAAATCAAGTTTACAGCCATGCCACCCTGAACAAGCCCGATTCCATCTGATCTCAGAAGCTAAATGGGTTCGGGCCTGGTTAGTACTTGGATGGGAGACCACCTAAGAAGACTAGGTACTGTGGGTATAAAAAAATGAAAAATAAGGGATTGTAAGCTGACAAGGTCCTTGCAATCTGTGAGGTCAACCAAGGGTTGCCTCACCTAAAAAAATTAAAAAAGAAAAGAAAAGGAAAAAAATCAAGAATATATTTTAATGAGTTTTAAATTGCATTAAAATTGTTTTAATAACCAAATTAGATGTAGTTTGTCTAAAGTTCTCTAAAACAAGACAAATGGAAAGAAAATTTAATATTCTAACAAAAATAGAAATAGTCAAATGTGTATTCTAATACCAATTTAATCAAATTAGAAATCATTGATTTAACTTTTATGTTAATATTTTTGTTGCTATTATAAAAGTTATCTGAGCCAAAATAATATTTTTTCTTGGAAATTGTTGGTGATAATTATTCAGAGACCACTTTTATCCTTTCTGGAGCAGTGTGTATAACATAGACGTAACTCGTGTGTCATAAATATTACAAATACACGTTATGAGATTTTTCTTTGTCCTCTTGAAGAGCTAATGTTTTATATTTTTCTTTCTCTTTAAAATGCGGACAGTGACATGAAGGTATGAAGAAATGTGGTTTAAGCAAAGAAAGCAACAAACCCCCAAAACTTAGTAAATAAAGAAAATAAACTTTAAAGTCTGAAAGTCTGAGATAAAGACTTTATGGAAATATGAGCCAGATGTAGTTATTTGAAAAATGTTTATATTCTCAATTTGCCAGCAGTATTTACACACAGCTGTGGCAGTAATATCATAGCAAATCATCCACAAAATAGGGCAGTTCACTGTAATATGAAGGAAAAAGAAACAGTTCAGAATAACTTTATTTAACTAGTCAGTGAACTTGCAGCACTTCTTACTTAAAAAAATGACACACACAGTAACACAAAAAAACAAAGCACTTAACAACTATATATTGGTTTTTCTCTGATTTTAAAAGACAAGCTGTTGTTATTGGAACTAATGAGTAATGGGTGATAACTGCCCCTATTTAATATGTATTTTAATAAGTGGTCAGCAACTTGCTTTTTATATGATAATGGGAGCTGTATTGCTTCTCTCTCTCTCTCTCTCTCCCTTTTTAAAATCTTTCAGAGTGATGATGTAAGCAGAGTGGCAGGGCCCACAGACAAAGCAGAATTCTGAAGATGCTAACGTGCTTAAGAGTATTAGTAGTCTTTGCCATCTTCCTCTTTTCCCATTGCCCTCAAAGTCTGACCAAAAAGCATAGCCCAGCACCAATGAGCCTGCCACCCAGAAATTCTCTGGTGAAGCTGCCTGATTTGAATCCTAACTAGAAAAACTAAAGGACTCCAGCTCAGACTCCAGGGGAAGATGAATAACATAAATGGCCTTCTCCCCTGAAAAAAATCTAATTATATGTGTATAGATTTTTTTAAAGGTTGGCACTGAATACTCAGAAATATATTAGAATCATATTTACCCTCAATAGGAAAATTGAAAAGGAAATAATATTATGAGACAATAGGCCAACTCTGAAACTCAGGAGATGGTGACAGTTACAAAATACAGGCATACGATAAAAGTGCATCCATAAAATGTTGACATCTTTCTCATTAGAAGTGTAGGGTGAGTTTAGAAGCTAAAAAAACATTTTTTTACTGTTTCCTTCTGAGTATTTTCTCAATAAGTGGAAGCTCCTTTTCTTACCTTGAGCTTAATATAAAATCTTTTTGAACATGAGAATTTTTTGTTACTGTTGGTGATGGTTATAGATTTGCCATAAATCTGTATTAAAGAATTCAATAGTTGCTAATACATTGTCATTACTAAAACTAATATAAATAATAATATAGGAAGGCAATAAAGTATAGTACTAAGAGCATAAACCTTAGAAAGGCCTGGTTTTGAGTCCTGAGCTCATTATTACAAGCTGCATGATCTGGGCAAATTATTTAAAATTCTCTCAGCCTCAATATTGAACCCATAAAATGGTATAATAATACCTATTATTAAAGTTCGATCTAAAAGGAAGTTTGAATTAGATGTGAAAATGTGTAAGTAAATCACATAGGTTCTCAGTCAACAGTCGCTATTATTATTGTTGCAAACTCATAGCTGTTATTTGATATTCAGGTTAAGATTATAAGGGAAATATTCAAACTAGAATTGATTTCTAGTATGCTACTCTGAATAAGTGCCTTATGTTCATTCTATCAAAATCCCAAACTAGCTGAATGTTTTTAATTTGTTTGTAAATATTTGTCATATTGTAGTTTTTGGAGAATTTAAAAGGAGAACTAGTCTTGTGAAGAATATCAAGGGTTGCACTTAGAGCCGTAACACCTCCCCTGGTCCCATATGGGTCTATTACCCTGATTTTCAAAATGTGGTATAAAACGAATGAACTGGTGTCCATGGATATTTTATAGTTTTTTTCTGTTCTCATTCAAACTGCAAGTCTATTGGATACAAGCATATTTTTTTTTAATTGACCAGAAAAATAGTTATCAATCTGGCTCAAATCTCTATGAGATTTTATAAATATAGGTCACAGCAAGGCAGTCTTCAAACTTAAATATTAGAGGCATAAAACAAGAAGACATTTTGCCACAAACTTTAAAAACAAATATCTTGATTGTACAGCCTCCTCATTTTAGGACACTATTAATTTAGATTCCACAGCTTAGAGCACTTAGACTCACATCTATGCAGGCAGAAAAGGTTCATTAAAAATAAAAAGGATTCCTGAAGATGTACAGTTGATATCACATGGTACTGAAGTAAAAAACTTGATATCTGCATTTTGATACCTGGTCTTACTGTGTAATAAATTACACCAAATCTTAGCACCTTGATACAACAAATATATATGATCTCACAGTTTCTGTGGAAAAAAAACCTGACAGCAGCTTAGCTAGGTGATTCTGACTCAAGAATCCCCTCTCTTGAGGCTGCAGTCAAGCTGTTGACCTGAGCTACTGCGTCATCTGAAGTCTCAACCAAGAGAAGATCTGCTTCCGAGCTCACTCATGGAGCTGTTGGGGGGCCTCAGGTCCTCACAAGTCATTAGCAGGGATTTTAGCTTTCCATTCTGTGGGCCTCTTCCTAGGTTTCCTGAGTGTCTTCATGACATGGCAGCTGCCTTCTCCAGTTCCTTGGGGGCTGTTGGACTGAGGGCTGCTGTTCCTTGCCATGAGGGCCTCTCTATAGGACACCTTACAACAAGGCAACTGGCTTTCCCTAAAGCAAGTGGAGGGGGGGGGAGGGTGGAAGAGAGACGGGGGCATTGGGGTAAGAGAGAGAGAGAGAGAGAGAGAGAGAGAGAGAGAGAGAGAGAGAATGAAAGAGCCCAACTCTGAAGCTACAGTCTTTTATACCCTAATCTAAAAAGTGACATGTCACCACTTCTCTGTATTTTATGGATCACACAGATAATTCTGGGACCATATGGGAGGGGATGACACAGAGATGTGAAGCCCAGGAGGTGGGATTATTGCAGGCCATCCTGAGGGGCTGGCTACCACAATACCCAGAGCAGTTAACAGTAGAATGGGCTCTTCTCTGCTTAAAGCTGCAGGTTTTCTCTGGCTGAAAGAAGATAAGCAGTCCTTATGGTTGTGTGAAGGGTTTTGGTTAGAGCAAAATTAAAAAGAAAGATTTACTCAAAGGCATTTAAATATGAAGTCATTCATAAAGATACATATTATAGTTATTTTCTATTAATAAAACCTGTTTTTCCTGGTGAGTGGAGCCCAAGCATATGACAGGTAGCAGTTGGAACATTGTCATGAACTTAACACAGTCTTTTCTACGTGGAATGAGAGAAAAGGTGACTTGTAAAACTCTGCTTTCACCTATAATTACTATAATCTCCAAAAATGTTTAGTTTGTGAACACCTCTAGTCAGGTGCTAAATATTCAAGACAAATAACTTTGATTCATAGAATTTTAAAACTGGAAACTACCCTGAGCCATGCCCTTGTTTTACAGATGACTGAAAGGGGATCCTGATAATTAATTGTCTTCCCAAGAGAACACTGAGACAGAAGCAGAATATGGAATGGAAAACTCATAGGGATGATATTTATAGTTATTTTTTAACCAGGAACAGCTCAGCACAGGATTTTACCAGCGTACTGCACAGGCTTATTTTAATGCATTCAACAGATACTTAGTGAGAACTCTCGTGTCTAGGAGAAGGGAAATAAAGATAGAATTTGGTTCTTGTCTTCAAGGATCTCATCTTTTCAAAGGGAAGAAGGAGGGACAAGCATGAAGTGTAATGGTATGACAATGTGGTGAGTGAGTGGAGCCCACACGTGACAGGTAGCAGTTAGAATAGTATCTGGAAGGTGATCATTTGTCCTTTATCTGGTATCTGAGCAGCTAGGAGCTACTTAAGCTGAGTGTCTGCAAAGCTATTTCATTTACTAGGCTACTGCTTCTGTTTTCCAAGTTATTTGGTAGTCATGAACTTTTAGATAAAGCATAGCTAGGGAGTGAGCTAGGGAGGATGCAAGCCCTGAGAACATTGGCCTTTCAGACCATAAACATTTGAGGTTTAGATTATGAATACTTAAAATAAAATCTGACAGTTTCTCAAATTCTCACTTTATCTGGATATTCATTCATTAAACGAATAATTAATCTCTACCATGTGCCAGGCACTGTGCTAGATGTGTCGCCAAGAGGGTTGACAAAACCAACAGTTTATGCCTTACCTCACTCTACAAAAATTGTCACTCCTCTTTTTGCATCATTGGTTGCTTTATTTTCTAGTTTTTGCTGCCAAGATTATGGCTAATGCTACAAAGAGGTATAGACTTTAAAAGTTAACCAAAACCTCTGGGTTGTAGAAATGAAAGAAAATTCATCATAGTAGTTGATGCTGTAATGTTGAGTCCAGTCGAGCCACCATTCCTTGAAGAAACCCTTTTGGAGTTTGTTTTCTTAACACATAATGTGTAGGAGCCACTAGTCAACATAGTGGTGCCCCAGAACGAACGCTCGTGTCCAGGGTCTGTGATAAGTACATTTTCTTTCTTTACTGGGACACGAGAAACTGGCATTGGAAGGGACACTTAAGTCACCTATAGGAAGTAATAGCCACTCATTTGTGTGTGTGGTTCATTGGAACATTCAGGTTTTCCCAGGACTGTCTTGTTAATGGTTGAACGAACTAAATGCTAATCAGGAGCAAAGCATTTGTTTTCCATGAATACTTCCACTTCTTGTGACCTAGAGCCTTCCCTCAAATCCCATCTATTTAGGGAGAATTTGAGGACAATGGATTAATGGCATTAATATTTCCCTCTTCACCTCCTGGAGGGTTTGCATTTTTCAGGAGAAGGTGACATCAGTGTGAAACTCGCCCTTCTTACGCCTTCAGAAACATGTCTCCTTATTTAAAGATTAGATTATCCTTCTTCCATTGTTTTCCATTAGATTTTGTTTCCTTTCTCCTTTTTGGGGAAGGCCAGCTCACTATTTTTAAAAGGTGATGGACCATGTCAGGATTTAGAAAGTGAAATGAAAGAGATTGGTTTGGATTTTCTCACTCTTTGTGTTCTCTAAAGCTCAATAAACTTCGAATGGTGACTGCAGGTATAGGGTTGGAGGAAGGCTTTTGTATCTTTAGAAAACCCAGGTTTCAGTTGGATTATAGAGGTAGTCAAGAGATTGGGGGAAAAGTTCAAATAGCACTTTGACTACTTTCCATGTCAATGGATATGTATCAGCCATATTCCATGGCTCTAAGAATCAGCATGTTTAAGTATTGATAAAAAAAAAAATTTAAGGGACACAATACAGGTTATCAAAAAAATTGGATGAGTTTGTTGTAATGAAGACAGGACTGTCTGTAGTTTATATTCAAGTTGATGGATATTTCTGAATACTGAATGAATTGTCAAAATGGTACTAAAACTCTATATGAAAGAATCAGTACAAACTGTTAATCTGCCTGATAGATCTTTTTGTGACTTTTTTAGACTCTTAAGCAAAAATTCTAAGCACATGCCAGCACTACCATAAGATTCATTGGGACGTAACTATATTCGTTTATTGTATAGATCTAATGTCACCTTTCTTTAGAGCAATTTGCAAAGTAACAGCATATAGCCTATCTAAAGTAAGCAGGAAAACTGAGATGTGCAATTCTCATTGCAGGTTTATATAACACAAGGGAATTTCTTTAGTCCATGACTAAAACATGAAACTAAGCAACAGTTCTCAGTCAATATTTCTCAGCATATACGCCTCCCTAGTTTCTTTACCCACTAAATAGTGCTAGAAGAGCAGAGCTGTCTGCAGCTATTCAAGGGTTAAAATATTAACTTCAGTTTCAATCACTTGACCCTTTGGAGAAATCAGAGATTTTTGTGAGCTACTAGAATCAGGAAGTTAATTTTGAATTTGCAATCAGTCATGGAGCTCATTCCCCTTTTCCACAGTTATTTTACATTCTTCATTTCTGAATACTTACACTAGCACTCCTTTTCCTTCGCCAGAAAGTTGTGCCTAGAAATGACTGAGAAAAAATGAAGTTATTATGTGTATTAGAAACTGAAGACAATATACCTGGCTCAGGTTAATGAATGATTGAATAAGGCATGGCACTATCATTTTTTTGTTGTGACTATTCTCCACTTTGGAGAAATAAATGCTGTGTAATAATCTGTTATCAGATAGCCAGCACTGCCTGTCATTCTTCTTCTTCAGGTCTATTTATTTGGGTCCACATATGTATAAAGGGAGGATCAATTAATTAACTATGCATAATTACCAAATTCTCCAAACACACACAGACTTT
The DNA here is from genome assembly GCA_028627145.1 of Eidolon dupreanum. Classification (NCBI taxonomy): domain Eukaryota; kingdom Metazoa; phylum Chordata; class Mammalia; order Chiroptera; family Pteropodidae; genus Eidolon; species Eidolon dupreanum. Next base: position 30,617,653 of record CM053508.1, read on the forward strand.
ACCCAGTGGAAGCACAAGTAGGCTATACATTGCAAGTCGTTGGTGTAGATGGTAGATAGCCATCATCTATTGTAAATATATTCCCACAGCAGGATTAGTGAATTCAAATTCAAATGATGCATCCATAATATGTTGTCTAATGTGAAGCATTGTAAGCTTCCTCATTTCAAAAATGGAATAATGCTTTCTATATAGGGTATTCGTCAGAACTATACTAATCACAAAGTGCATTTAAATTTCAAAAAGATAATGAATTTTGAGACTATAGAATTTACATAACTTTAAATTTTTGTGTTTCTGTTATTTGGCTAGAGGTATTAATTTAATTAAATGTACAAGAGGACTTTCTCCCAATACCCACAGAAGACTATTTGCATTTAAAAAATATTATCACAGCTTGTTATATAATTGCAGCCACTGGGGCTGGATGCCTTTAACAATGCCCCCAGTTTTCTTCTCTCTACTGCTTCTCCAATGATAATACACTTTCCCTTCAAAGTTTCCCAGCATATTGCTTTCTATAACTCACATCTTCCTTTAAGAAGCAAGTTTGTTGGCTCATTAATACCAAACTTACAGAGAGGGTTCACTACATATTGATCTAATTAAACATTTTTTTAGTCAGGACAACAATTATAATAGGATTAATTATTGTAATTTGTGCAGCCAAGGTATATACATAAATTGGTAATCTTTATTTTTCAATATTGCTGGTAGAAAATGAATTTCAGACATTAGGACCTGGGAGAGCCTGGAGCTACAGCTGCTGAGTGAGTGCCCCTCCCGTAGTTCTGGCCAGCAGCCCCGACATCCTTGCACAAAGTAATCACAGATCACAGCATTTAATCACTGAAAACAAGCACTCCAGAGGACAGCAGTGTCAATATCCCACTCTCTCATTATCTGTTTGGATTGCACATCCACACTGTCAGATAAACAGAGTGGAAAATTAAGATTAAAAATATGGTAATTTCATTTCAGGCAGCAGGCACCACTCACTGCCCCTATTATGCTATTGATTACCTCTGAATTCAATTTTTCTTTCAATGCAAACTTTAATCTGTTTGCTACCCAGCAATTCAACTCCCCAAGGGCTATTTGAGAGTAAGTAACCATTTAATCTGATGCTAACTGAAAAATCACCGTCCTTAATGAATTGTGTAAATCATTCAGCTCTAAAGCACCTTTGACTTCTATTTCATTTTTTATTTTCTACTCAATATAGGAAAGGATCGGCGTGTGAATAATTACAAAGTAGCAAGTATTTTTACATAGAGCAAATATGATAAAAACCCTATTATAGCGGGGCATGTGTAATGAACAGTACTTTTTAATTTCAAAATAGCTATTCATTAAAAAAGAATGGAAGATTAAAAAGAGAGGCTCAAAGCTCAAGGTAAAAGTTGATAGACATTGTAATTACATGGTTAATTTCAAAGATTTATATGCTGTTATGATTTAAAAGGAATTTTTATGACCTGACATTTTCATTTGAGAAGATTTTTTATTTAAAATTAATCTTCGAGCTCCTATTCTTAATTATTTCTTGGCAAGCGATAGATGGGAATACAAAAAAATGTCCTATATCAAATTTTAAACAGAATAAATGCATGCGAATTTTCGAACAGCAACAAAGTGGTTTTTACTTATTTGAATTGCTTTACATTGAAATCACCGGTTGGAGGAATTTGTGGTAGAGAGCTGGAAATTACTGGCCCATTTAAGGGAGCAGCAATCCTACTGCAATGCAGCGTTTATGACATTTCAAAATATCAAATTGGAGAGAGGGTTTTGCTCCAGCGATTTGATTGTCTTTTAAGTTGGCGTTAAGAGTTTTCAACAGGTCTCTTTCCCTGCTGGTCCCAGACCCCAGGGACGAACTCGGAAGGTGGGGGAAGAGGGAGGGTAGTAGGGACAACTTGGCCTCCCTCCTCCGCCCGGCACCAGCAACAGCAATTCTCCAGGAGCCCAAGCTGGAGCCGGCAAACACCGGCGCCTGGTGGCAGCGAGGCCTGTTCTGCGGGCGCCCGGCGGGGCTGCGCCGCCGAGACTCGGGGCGCCGGGGCGCTCTGTCATTTGGCCGCTCCTTGCAGACTGATGACACTGCGCTTCCCAACGGCGAGCCTCACAAAGTGCAGGGCTGAGGGTACAACATGGAGGGGCGCCTCATTCCCCGGCCCAATGGGCACCGAGGCGAGGCGCATGGTGGCGCCGAGGACCGAGAGCGGGCTGGGGTCTCTGCCGCATACGCACCCCCTGCCTACGCGGGTCGCGTCCAGGTTCCCCACATCCTCGGCCTCACTGCGGGAGACTGTAGCCGCCAGCAGGCCAGGTCCCAAAGTTATAAGGCGAAGGCGGACAGGAATGTCATTCTCTCCTCCCCTTTTGGTGCTTCGAAGCACCACGGGGGCAGGTGAACTTTGCAGGCCCCGCTTCCCACATTCACCTCCACTTCTCTTCTGCAGGGTCGACTACGGTCACTGGCTCCCCCTTCTGTCCTCGCCCCAGCACCTCGGGGCCTCTCGCGAAAGTGAGGGTCCCGGGCTCTTTGGGGGGCTACTTGGAGGGGGACCGCAGTTGGAGAGCAAAGGAAAGCTAGGAGCAGACAGCGAGTTAAGTCCTCGAGTCCCGGAGGAGCGAGGTGACCCCCTTCCCGGGCAAAAGGGGAGAATGGCGGGAACTCCCGGAGCCGGGCCCCGCATCTCCTGGCCGCGCGAGGATGGGGTGGAGGCAGCGCTGGGTGCGCGCAGCTCTCTGGCATTCTGACCATCACGCAGGGACTTTGTGGTTATTTCGCTCGCATGTCCCGCTCTACCGCCCCCTTTGCCTCTGCACAGAGCTCACGGCTGCTGCTGCGGCCGCCGCCGTGTGCCCGAGGGCGGCTCCGGAGACATTGTAGAGGTTTCCTCTCGCGGCTCACCAAGCACCTAAGAATGCCTGCTCCGCGGTCCTCACACAGTAGTCATCAAATCTCGGTTCTGCCGGTGTGCATTCGCCAAGTCCACATCTTCGCCCCCAGAATTTCCTTCTCAGCGTTTCACTTTCCCGAGGGAAGAAGGCAGAGAGGGAGAAATGAAATATGCCCTTTTGCTCTTAACTCCCAGTAACTTAAGAGTCTGCACAAAGCTCGTGGCTCAGGGAGGAGTTCTGGGGTGGAATGTACAAAAGTCAGTTGTGCTGGCCAAAAACTGAGGTTGAAATTCTATCTTGCACCCAGCCCTTGCTCTGAAATTTTGAATTTGAGCTGGTGGGTGTTATTTCAGGTCAGCCACAGTTCTGAGAAGGCAAGAGGGCAAACTCCTCGTTTGGTGCATTTCACCTCTTCAACTTTAAATGCAAACCTCGTTAGCTTACGGGGTGGTCAGGGACCCAGATCAAGACACTTTTATTAGCTGTATGGATTTCCACTTGCTCAGAGGTGTAAAAACTCTGCAGGCTTCGTTTTAATTTTTTTAAAAAATCAACGTTAGCAAAAACTTATCTCATTCATTAGATATTTTTTGAGCATCTGACACCGTGCTAGGCAGAACCGGTCACGGTTCAGGCAGTTTTTAAAAGCATTTTATTTTGTTGAAAGCCATGAGTAGCTGCATAACAATACTTACTATATTTTAAATACATATATTATTCTCCAACTGGCATAATAGCTTCCTTAGAAGTCATCTACACTATACTGTCAATGATGTTTCAGGACTATGAATCTTACAAATTATCAACAATAGGTACTGCCCTGAAGATGATCTCAGCTCAGAACTTGGAGCTATGATCTTGTAAAAGTATTTAAAACTGTAACCCTTAATAGATCATAATGCTGGAGATTCTGATGGGTTTGTATGTAGACTATATTTTGCCTATACATTCATTCCTATATTGCACACCTACATTTTAAGAAAGTTTTCTTTGATTTGCTTTTTCCAAAATTTCTGAAGGCCAAGATCTCAAAATATTCATGAGGCAGCACAGTTTTCAATTTTAAAATATTGAATTATAGGCAAACCTCAAAGGGAAAGAAAAGAAAAAGCAACATTTTTTTTTCTGATCTTTGCTCTAAAAATGCCTGAGCCAATTTACTTTTTAGCTATTGATTTTTAAAGGAACCCTTTCACCAAGAGGGAGGTGGAATGTCAAGAACTTGAGCCCATTAGGTTTGCATTTTCTCAACCTGAAAGCGCATGCAAAGTAGCAATATTTATAAGAGCAGACCTATGACAGTATGTGTAAATGGAACTCAATAAATGTAAAACTCCTTTAAATGATTAACATATAGCCTGACATGTCATATAATATGAAAAAAATGCAGGTTTATGTTCTTTAGTCTCTTTTCTGATGTCTAGTGAATTGTATTGAAGTCTTATAATGCTGAAGATACACTATTAGCACTGAAACACTGAAGATTTTCTACTAACATTCTATATATTTTTTTCGAAGTTATGTTTTGTTTAAATTGTCATTTCTTCTGGTTTGGATATTAGATATTGAGCACAGGTTATCAAGAATACTAAATCAATAAAGAGTTTACTACATTGGATATAAGGCTTAATTCCCTTACTAGTGGAGTTTCTTTTCCCCTTCTGTACCTCAAATACATTTTAAAAACAACCATGTGCGTGAGTACACTTAAAATCTAACACTGGGAAATAGGAAGTGGTATTAAAGGAGCTGTCACTTCCAATGTAACTGTCAGAGTTAATTTGGAAAATAGGCCCAAATGCTCTCCTGGTGAAGCGTTTGTGAATCAAAAGCTGATCTGACCATCAACCACCTGGACCAGTAAACACTTAGGTTCTCCATCAAGGAAGGACTATGCTAGTGGCATTGACGAGAGGAAGGAGGGAGTCCATCTGGGGGAGGTGAGGATCATGCTGGAAACTCTGCACAGAGAATCCCTTGCATCAAAGCTCCCAAGGGCAGGAGACCTGGCAGTTTGCTGAATGTTCATTTGTAGAGAGCAGTTGTTCTGCATTGAGAACATCTACAGAAAATTACATGACAAACCCATTCATTGTTCATCTGGATATAGGAAGTTCTCTCAACCTTTTACAAGGGGGTAAAAAAAAATCCATGAAAAAAATATTTTAAAATATTTTAAAGGTGTGGGTGTAAATTATAGGAATGCTCAAAACTGGGCAAAAAGGGTAGGAATGAGAAGGGGTATCAAAAATTGGAAGGCGTTTATTCATTCATTTGTTCAACAAATATTTATTGAGCACCTGAGGGCTCCAGGTACCAATCAAGCATTGGAAATACAGACCCTTCTTGAATGGAACATCCATTGCATTCATTAAAATTAATACCTGTCTAATATTAGTTGTACTATTAGAAGAGAGGAAAAGCAATTCATAAGTTATTACTAGGTGCCAACTCTATACTTTATTTTAGGGCTGTAGTATCCTTCTGGTCAATAGAATCAAAGAAATTCCAAATGGAGTTTGCCCATTGATTTATTCAAATTTAGTTCCCACAGACTGTTCAAATCCATCAACTTTCACATAGGGAGAGGAAAATTCACATTTCAAGCACATACACTTTTGCTGGAAGTATTAGAAACATTAGCCCATTTAATCCACAAAAATGACCCCCAAAGCTGTTATTATCACCTTCTCACAGATGAGGAAACTGAGGCTCATAGATGTTAAATGTCTTACTTAATCCACACAGCCATTTAGTGGGAGAAGTAGATTTTTGAATCTAAGTCATTCCTCCCAATCTTGTCCTCCTCCAGCATAAGAATCTGTGGAGCTGTATGTCACCTTATGAATTAAAAGGTGTTAGATAAATGTAGGTATCTCTATTAACCATTAATTCTTAGTTTATTTTTAAATATCAATTCTTACAGTGGTGAAGTAACAAGACACGACTATCATTTCATCATTATTAAGCGTCTTCCCCTGGTGTGATTTTTTTTTACTTGAGAATTTGTGTTCTCAGGCTAATACTGCTGGTTCAGACTCTATATGTGTTATTCTACTACATTAAAATTGGGTTTCTCCTAATTAAAGCTCTCCTCCAAAAAGAACTCAGAATGAAAACATCAGAATCATTTCCAGGTACTTACCGACTGCACCTTCTACAGCTACTAACTAAATTTTCTTTTTAATCACTTTCTGTAACTTTCAGAACAGTTAAGCATTATCTGAATGACAAGGAGCATCCTTGAGACAGAAGTGATCTTTGCAATTTAACTACTATACTCTAGAAAAATACAAATGAACCTTTGGAACATGGGCAAATTATATTGATGTGAGAAGTTTCTCCTCTGTGCATTGATTAATGGAGCAGACAGTGATGTCACAGCCTTCCCAGAATGAATGCTTGAGGTCTTTAAAACTTATTTTGTTGTTACATTTTTCTGAGGAGATTGGAATCAATCAAGTTGAATCAACTGCGGAGATGTTTGATTAGTAGAATGAACAGTTCGTTAAGGAGAATCAAATATCTCATAGGTAATTTGAAAGTAAGGCAGACACAATATTAAATGATTCACTTAAGTTTATAAGGCATTAAAAACATAAAAGTAAGTGTTAAAATATTTATTTTCTTCTAAAGTTTTCTTGCCAATTATATTTCTTTCCTGTGTACCTGCCATATGCAGCTGTATCCATAGCAAAGGTGACTTTGCAGGTTGGTTCTTAATCACTGTTGTTGAGCTTCCCTCCATTTATGCTTCCAAAATGACTTTTCCTTTTCAACATCCGTCTGAAGCTAAGATCGATCTATCAACCTAACAGTATGTTTTTGTGGAAGCCCTTCATTTGTACAGTGTTTTACAACTTACAGAGTGATTCCACAAATGTGGTCTCATTTTGATCTTCACAACACCATTAGGAGGTGGGAGAAACTGCTGGTGTTTTCTTCATTTTGCCCATGGGGACTGAAGGTGCCTGAGATGCAGAGAGGTGCTCTGACTATTCCACAGCAAGACAGCTAGGACGTGCCAAAGTCAGTGCACCCACCCCCTTCCAACGAATGCCAGTAGTCTTTCCACTGACCACCTTACCTCTGCCAGGAAACCAGTCTGGATTCCACATTGAGCTGTCAAATTGTCCATTTAAAAATTCCAAGATGTGCTTGAACATAGAAAGCATTATCGAGCTTTATTAACAGAAAGAGAAAAAGTTCAGCTCTCCATTTTCCATGAGACCTTTTCAAGAGACCTTTAATTCTTCAAGTCATTTTTTATTTCTGATCAGATGGCATAATAGCCAATCTGTGCCTGATGGAACCATGTTTATTTGCAGTCAGCTTAAACTCCTGCTTCTACTCTCTGGGTTATTTCAGGTTCATGTTCAAAAGCTGCTTAGCTGTCCAGCTATTGGTCTATTGGTCAGTGGGCGTGAGTGAATTATGCTAAAATAGTGTCAGCTTAGCTGAATTTTAAGGAGTTATTCACAGAAACAAAATGTTTGGAGCTTGCATTCTACCAGGCATATGTATCTGATGCTAGGTGCCGATTTTTTTATAGTTACTTAAAGAGATTCTCTTTTTTCTTCCCTTAAATATGCATCTTTAGCAGGTCTGTCTCCATCAATTTAACACTTTTGAAGGATATTCCACATCCCTGCCATAAGATGATGGACACTGCTGATCCTGTATCCAGCTGCATCTGCAGCATCTCGGCCTCCACCCGGGGTGTTAACCAGATTATTTTTCTATCACTCTTGCCCATACTGAATATGCTGAATACTGTATCTCTAAACTGGCTAGCCCACTCTCACAGCCTGAGTCTCTATTATCGGCAGCCACAGCGTGCATATTTTTATTGAGTTTCCAGTCCTTAGGGAATCCTTTCTCTGTGCCCTTCCTCGAGTAACAAAATTTTTCGATTTTTCCTTTTCTGTTACATCTACAGAAATATTCATCTTTGAATGTATATTCGGAATGGTTACAGACCTCTTTCCCACAATAGTAATGTGCCCCTGCCTGCTTTGAGTTCTGGCACACAGCGACAATGCGATTATTTTATGCATGCTTGCCTTGTGTCTTCTGGCTGGTTTTAGTCCCAGTGCATCTCTTGCTGCAGTTTCCACAAGCACAGCAGCTCACAAGCTGTTCTAAAACGTGCACTCTTCTTCATTCCAAATCCTCATCTGTTTGCTTTGGATGTGCATTTTTATACCAATCTCTCGGTTAAGGCACTAGTTAACTATTCCTAAATTGCCAATATCGGAGAGTTCTGTAAACCTTCTTATACAAAGTAGCAGATTTATATGGGCATGCCGAGCCCTTTAGTATAGACAATAACAGAAGCTCTAAAATGCCATTGAGAATGATGCCTTTGGTACCACAGGTATGCGATAATCAGACTTGCTTTCCTTTAAACAGCACACTTCATTGCAGGGACAGACGTGGGACCGGGAAAGAAAGGGAGGAGTAGGGGTACTGACACCAAATGCCTCTAGAATGGCACATCTTTTCTTTCCAGTTGAATCTATAAGATGACAAATTTATTCCAGTGTTGTTCAAAAATAACTGTTCTTTATTCCTATTTATGCTTTTCCTATTTGCTTTAAAATCACTGAAGTCTTACCTATAATCTACCCAGATGATTTCTTTCCTTTGAAAGAGAGTAGTTAATGAGGTAGGGATCTGAGATATGCTTTAGTGTACTTTCTAGATAAAGTTTCTTAGGAACAAACAAACCAGCCTTTTGCCAGCTATGATTTACCCGGGAGGAAACGTAACTAATAGCATCGCAAGCACAAGTTTTTTCTGACTATAAGTGGAAACAGGCTTGCCATTCCCCAGGAACAGACTCACTCCATAGCTAGACTTATTGATAAGTTACCCTTAATTAGGTATAATTTGCACTTAGACTTGGAAAAGAAGGATGTCAAAGCCCTTGACAAATAGTTATCAGAATTCCCATTTTAGAAGCAGAGCAAAGGAGGCACAAAAAAGTCAAGTTTTTTGCTGAATGTCATGGAGGTAGCATATCTCTTCATCAGAGTGTTTCCATGGGGCCTGGTACTACGGGGACAACGATGTGTTCCCACAGAGCTATTAGCGCAAGGGGAGAACAGAAGGAAGAGACGTGCCTTATGATACAGAGAAATAGCCAGGATAACTTGATACCAGAAGAAAGAGGTAGAGGTAGAGTCTACTTTTAAGTGGAAAATGAGATTGACCAGTAACCATCCATATTAAATCATAAAGAGAGAATAAAGGAGATACTCATCCAACTATTGAATATATTTTTACCACGGGGCTGCTATGTAAATGATATTGTCTGAGGCAGCCTGTGTAAAAGTTCAAAGAAATATTAAATTGGTTTCCTAGGAGCCTTCCATATAAGTGGGGAAACAAGGCAAATAAGTGTAACTGAATATGGACATGGCATCCAACAAGGAAGTCTCAGTACCCAGCGTAATCACTGGAGCATAGCCGATGCTCAGTAAATGTTTGTTTGCCTAATAGTCACTCACTACCAAGCCCAAACTTACACTCTGCCATGGTGGTTTTGTGTGTGATTTAACCACCTAAAGTTTATATAGTAGGTTTTAGGGAGATAAGACTTAAACTGGTTGTTAGAGTAAGTTTTAAAAAAATGTTTAACCTCTAATTTTCAAATAATTTCTGACTTTCAAAAATATTGTCAATACAGCCAAAGAATTCCTATATACTCCTTCACTCATTCTTTTAATGTTAACATTTTAATTAATCACAGAACAATTATCAAAGCCAGAAAGTTAATGTTGTTAAATACTATTATCTGATCTATAGACCTTATTCAAATTTTACCAGTTGTCCCATTAATGTCCATGATCTGATCTAGCATCCAATCCACAATCACTCATTGTATTTAGTTGTGATGTGTCCTTACTTCTAATCTGAATCAGTGACTCAGTCTTTCTTTGTCTTTCTTGATCTTGACACTTTTGAAGAATACTAGGCAGTTATTTCATAGAGTGTCCCTCAATTCAAATTTGTTTGATGTATCCTCTTGATTAAATTTGGATAGTTATTTACCTAACTTTTTTCATTACTTTACAAGAAGAAAGGAGACATCCAGCGTCTATATAATATCCTGTTCCCCATCTCCCCACCCTAACGAGCCTAGCGCATGGGTTCTGCTTTATGCTTGTGGTGAGTAGGAACTTGTTGAGTTGGAGGGTGCATATAAAGTTATTCTCATTCCATCTTTTCCTCTAGCCTTTCCCCCAAAAAACTGGTTGGAACATGCCTTTAGGCCTTTAGTCTCTCTCCTCCTATCTTGACAAGGACAGTCCTAGTACCTCATGTGAATATTTTTGAAACGTAGCTTTGGGAACAGTGGGAACTTGAACAAAATAAAACCACTTTCTATTTTTTCTTTGGCTGATGAGGACAGTGATCACTTCTGCAAATCCCTGTCCTTGTAAGAGCATCAGTGCATGTGCCCATCTTCACCTTGTGCTCTTGTAGGGTAGCTAAGCCTGTCTGACAGGCAGTGGTGGCCTGGAGTTGGATCTCTCTCCTTTCTCTAATCCTTAATTGAGGGCTATCCCTATCCCAGAAGCAGTAGGAGAACCTGTCTCTCAAATTGGCATGGCAGTAACAAGGAGATACACCAGACAAGACTATGGAAAAACCAAATTTCCTTTCTGGGACACAGAGCTTTGAGTCACTGGCAATAATTTTGTGTGGCAGGGAAGATCAGGGCATGGGCTTGAGACTTGCAGCAGGAGACAGGCACCCTGAACATCACTGCACAGAGTGCCCAGCCTTCCAGAGACTGAATTATCATTTTACCACTGAGGGAGAGTACAGTGCTGCTGGTTAACAGCAAAGCTGATTCAAATCTCTCCGTGTTCACATCTCATCTCCAGTTACTCTGTGACTTCTGACAAGTCATCTACTCTATACTGTTTCCTCAACAACTAAATGGTACTTGGGTAGCACTCAGTGAATGGTGGCCATGATTAAAATTATTAATGAATCTGAATATCCCATGGCCATGTTTGCATGCTCTTTGGCTTGTAATTCAGTAATCTATTTTTTTTTCTCATGATTACTCAGATTTCCTTTTTGCACCACAACCATCCATTTTCATTCTGCTATTTTCAGGAAATTGGATATAATGTCTATTAGCCAGAATGTTATGTATATGGGTATGAGATTATTAAGATCTATTAAAAGTGTCATAATATTATATTTTAGTATCAGTGAATAAAAATCAAAGCCAAGTTCGATAAACCCAAACTACTTCTTGCAATAGGCAAGTGAAACTGTTCTTGACTGTCAGTTTCTCATTTTACTCATTTTACCCTTTTTTAATTCACCCCTGTGTCTAAGAAAATCAACCTGTACAGCCACACCACAATATGTACTTTGTTCCTTTATTTTTACAAGTATAGTTTAGTTTCAATTATTTGTGATAATACTTAATAGCATATATTATTTAAATAATGAAGACCTAGTATTATGAGACCTTACAGAAGATCACTGTTATTAAGTCTTGCTAAGAAGTGGGGCACGGCTGCCAAACTTTTTATAAGAATTACAGGGTTATGGGGCTCAAAGCAAGGTATAGCAGGACTAGGCAGTTCTAGATGAATACATAGGATTGTTAGAACCAGTGAAGGCTAGAGGCAGACCTGACTGAGGAAGGAAGTTAGCGCATGGAAAACATTGTTAAGGGGGCCAAGTACCAAGAATCTCATAGAATGTCTCTGAAAAAAGCACTTGCATTAATTATGTACTGTGATTCCCTTAAGAAGTCTTTGCCTAATCCAAATATATGTCTAGATTGAATGAATGTGTGTTTCCTCTAATTACATATGGAAGATCAGAACAAAGATAGAAGGTCAGAGGCACTGAATGGAAGAAACTCCACCAGTAAGCGGTGCTTTTAAAAGCTCAGCCATGTGTGGAGTTTGGAACCTTGCCCTGAATATTATTCAATATTCTATTGAAATATCCTCATTGTCAGTGAGTTTCTCTTATAGCCTAGAGAGGAATTTGTAGGCACGGTTTTTAGGCCAGTTAATATCCAGAATGGCTCTGGGTGGAAAATGGCATGTGCTCATTTCTCCGGTTTCTCCCTAAAAAATAATTTGTTGCAATGGACTCTTGCCTAGCTTCTGAACATGTGCCCACTAAGCCCCTGGAGAGTAACAGCTTATGTCAAGCAGGTAGAAAACAATATAGTTTTCATTGTTTAATTACATGTGAACCTCCTGGTGGGTGACAGGGTGATTAAAACTTTCTATGGCCTGATTTATTTTCATACTGACTTGCAAGGCTGCCTTAGCATATCCACATTCCTTATAATTTAGGCATTTATTACATACTTTACAAGGTACTTATGTAATATGATATCAAACTTAAAAGTGGTATTGTATATACAGAAACTCTATTAATAAAAATTACTAAGTGGTGCTATTTGTTTATAGTAAAAGGAGACTCACTTATAAGCAAAATGTAAGATTCTTCTATGCCTAATGACTTAATTAGCAATTTGGGGGTTAGTTTTTTTTGCTTTGCTGAGTGACTGATTTCTACAAAATTCCTTGGACAAATTCATCTCAATTATTAATCTGTCCTTCCTAAATCAGGTATTTTTGATTTGGACACGTGTAAGAGTCCCTATATGAGTTTTACAAAACTTGCATCAAGATACATTTTAAAATCACCGTCCTACAGAATTTTGAGCTGGTCAACGCAAGAGTGTTGACTGTGAGAACTGAACTGCAACAATCTCTCTCATCGCGTTGATAAAACTAATGGATTGAACTAAACCTCAGTTGCCTCATCAATGGTGCATGCATCTCAGAGCCTCAGGCTCCATTAAGGATTTATCATCCCTGTCAGACCCCAAATTCTGTAAAATAACTGGAACCTAAAATGATCTCATTTGACTCTAATTACAAGTGATCCAAACTGCCATCCTTACTTTTATCTCAGTACTGTTGCAGAAATTAAATTAGAAAGAAATCCTGAGTGGACCCTATCACAGCCACTGGAGTGACCAGGAACAGGTACAATCTTGGTGTGAAGTCCAGAAACATTTATTCAGTGCAGTTTCTCATTATCAACTTCTTTAAGTCCTTAGAAAATGATCTAAACCAACGTTTTTCAAAGTCTGGTCCTCAAACCAGCAGCATCACGTGTCAATTCTCAGATTCCACTGCAGACTGGACAAAATTAGAATCCCTGGGCTTGGGGCCTCTCAGCATCTGTATAATTCATCTTTTCCCTGTAGTGGCAGAACCTTTAACTGAGAGAAATACTCCACACAGAGGCTGGAAGAAAATCTACCCATTGCTTGGGCCTTTTCTGATGGCTTCTTTTCTAGGGATATTTGCCACCAAAATTTCTTTTTAATTGCAAATTAATCCTGTGTCCAAAAACTAAGATCCTAGGATTTTCAAAAAATATCCTTTTTGTAGTGAAAGTAATCTTTGGAGGTTTTCTAAACCACTTTTCATGAACTGGAGAATATTCAAAGGAGAGCTAAATTTGAATACTGTACAAAAAGCTTATGCCTATAACACATGCCATACTATCTACAAACTTCTGCCTTTGTCAGTCCTTAACATCTGCCTCTCTGAATTCTCATGCATTTCTATTTCACAAGGGTAATTATTTTATAAACACTGGCAGCAGCATACAATAAAACACTTAGTATTAAAAAAATTCATATGAGATTTCATTCATTTGTACATTTATTTTCTGATACTTGGCTAATCATGCCTAATTCAAATCTAGAGTGAGTTCAGTTTGGCCAATTCCTATTTTTTGAGTTTAAATTCCAGAGAAATCTTTATGTAATCCTTTTTTTCTCAGACAATTAAACACTAATTGAGCCTCTCATCCAACTCATATTCCATCCTCAGAGGGAAAAATCAAAATCATATTCAAGAAAAATGACAGGAAAATGTCAGAGACCATGTACAGACTAAACACTACAATATAAGTATCTGATATATTTATCCGATATATATATATATCTATGCTCTGCATTGAAATTTCTTATCATCTTGCCAGTTGTTTTACATGTTTATGTGTAATAAATAAACATCAAGTATTTAGTCGTTGCATGGTTCAGCCCCGATCAGAGCATCAGGGTTATTTGGAGAAACAAAAAATCTAATAAACTAGTGTCAAGATCCCATTTCTCAGATAAGGAAACTGAAACACCGAAAGATTAATTGAATATAAACATTAGCCAAAATTCTCTCTTGGTAAGCTCCAAAGGAAAATCCCTTTAAGTCATATTTCCAACTCAAATACATTTTAATCAAATAAATTCAAAAATTTATCTCATACTTATGAATAAAATTCAGATTATTCATGTGCACAGTTTGAGATTTAAATGTAATCATTATTATCACAAGCATTTATGAAGCAGCTAGATAGGATAAAGCACTTACTTGTAGTTTATGGGAATGACAAAGGAAGTAAGAGTTTTGACCAGTAATCTGGAAAGGCTAGAGGATATGGGAGTGAATGAAAATTTTATACACGCACACACACACATAGTGATATGCAAATAATCATAGACTCAAGTGGCAGAGAGGTAGTACTCACCAACTATTCTGTTCCTCGCCACATTCCCAGGCTCCCTTGCAGTTAGATTGGCCACCTGATTAGTTCTAATTGACTGTGTGCAGTTAAGACCCAAGAGGTCTCCTCCCTCCCTTTCTTTTCCTGCTATAGCAACCTTAGAGGCCATGTGTTCCAAAATGGGGAGGGAGGACTGCCCAACCTACGTTAGTGTTAACTTGAGAGAGAAATAAGACATTAGGTCTTTAAGATCCAGGAGTATTTTGTTTTGCAGCATCTGATGTTAATTACCCTGCCTAATTTAACCTGGAAATGTGAAGCTGTGCTGTGCACCTGTGCTTCCCCTCTAGTTCACACTTTTCTCATCAGGAATGCTCCTGACCGCTTCCCTCGTCCATGTAACTGAATCCTAATCTTTTACCCACTAAGTCAAATATCAAGTCATTCATTCATTAGACAAATATTTTTGCACACCTAGTATGACTAGTATGTGTCAGGTATGCATTCATTCTTGAGGATTCAACTAAAACAGGTAGACCCATGCTGTGATTTCATAGAGTTTACAGTACAGCAGAGAAGAAAGAAAACCTAACAAGTAGTTATAATCCCACCCCCAAAGAGAAGTAATTTCTTCCTACTCAGAGCTTAGCCAGGCCCTCTTACACACCTAGCACTTTCTACTCCCTATTGCTGTTATTATTAGTAACATCTTTCCCTTTCCCACCAGTTGGTAAACGCTTTGACGGTAGGAAATTTATCTTGTTTATCTATGAATCTTTCACAACTTTTTGTACATAAGAGGCTCTCTATAATCAATTATTGATGACACATATAGAGGAGTATGTTACATGTATGAGAGCAATTGCTAGAATTATTTCTGAAAATTAAAATTAGGAGGGGATGTGTTCAGGGAGGCTTTGTGATGACTTTTCAGGAGCATTTAATTGTGATCTAAGAATTCATAATTAAATATTTTCCTCCTGTGTGCCCAGTACATAGAAAGAACTCCATGCATATATGGAATGAATATACTGAATGAATGAGTTTCCCGCTTTCTTATTGATCAATGGCTCCCCTGATTGAATGAATTCTTACCCTAAGGTACCTTCAGTAATTGAATCAGACATGCTGTGCATTCTCGTAGCAAATAAAGATATTTACAAGTCCACAGAGCAACAGGAATATTTATTTATATTTTTCTTTTTAACGTCTTGAAAAATCAATAGACTTACATTTTTTCTGGTCATTTAAACCAACTCAAATGTAATTTTCTTTATAAATTAGAACTCATTTGGTGAAGTTAAGAAGGCTCTTCTTTAAAGTTTAGTGAAATTATATAAAATATGAATTGGTGAGCTTCTTAAGATTCTGCTAACTTAAACATTTTTCCAGGATTGAAAGAAAGTGTATAAACTTTAATAGTAGTTTAATAAGTTCAATTTTCCAAAGTTTCTACCTTCAATAAAAAGCAAACTGAAGACTAAAAGAAAATCAGGCGATCGTATTTTTCTACTAAATTTAATTCCATTTTAGAAAACGTTTGCTGAAATGTTTTATTAAAAATTATAAAACAATTGGGGAAAATGTGATTTTACTTCGTTTCCCACTCATTTTTTCTATTTTTTTTCTATTGAGAACCACTGAGATATGCTATCATTTTGTATCTGTTATCTTATATTCTTTTTTTGTTGTTATTGTTCTAGTAATATATGATATAATATTCTAGGTGAAGTTTTTAAACACTAGATAGCAAAATCACTTTGGAGTATTGGTTAAATTTCCATTTGCTTGTATTAATTTTATATTTCTAAGCATTAATGTTTTTGCTTTTGAAGCATTATTTCCTCTGCATCTTAAATTTCTATAGGTAGCAATTAAATTATTAAGGTTGTGTTTATTCTCATATAGAAATAAAGAGACTACCTGTAGTACAAAAAATACTATTCAGGAGATATAAAAAAGAAACTGCTGGTTAAAAAAAAAAGGCTCAGAAGAAGCAGAACGTTTAACTTGGCATAATGAAGCAAATGTAAGCTTCATTAAAGAGAAGTACAGAGTAATAGTAGTAACATATGCTAATGACTTGCACCTTTCAATTAATGGGGTTGTTTATCGGGCTCCAGACAGCCAGGCAGGAGTCTCTCCTACTATTTTTGGAGGCGTACAGTCTCGCAAATTTAAAGTTGTTACATATGGAACAAATCCAGTGATCTCCATGTAATTCAGAGAAGCCTTTCCAAGACTGAACATTCCTTTTGATTGCAGATGTTAATAAGATGTATATTTTTGCCTGTGTCTTTGTTCACCTGGTCTTTTATATTGCCTGATTTCTATGTCACTGTTGAAATTGAGACTCGTTGTGTTGATTTGGGTCATTCTCAATGATGTGACATGAAATAAATTAGAACTCTCCTGAGTAAATGTTCAGGAAACAAGCCAGTTCTTTCAAAACACTTATTTCTATAAATGAAGGAACTAAAAGTTTTTTCTTCCTATTGACATCTGCTGAAGTAAAAGTCTATTAAAGGTCTCTTGAGCTCAGTTGAACTTAAAGGACTTCAATTCAATATTCACTTCAGTTCCAATTAAATAAAAGAACTCATTAGGTACCTACTATTTTTCAGGAGTATAAAGAATGAACGGATTGGTAAGGAGCCTACAGTATGGCCCAAAACAGACATTTTGGTTTAATTGAGTAGATCATAGAATCGCAGACTCTTAAAGCGGGAAGGAACCTTAAAAGCTACACAAACGTATGAATTATGGATGAGCAAGAGACCATAGTGAAGTAATGACATATGTTCAAGGTCACCAGCTAGTAACTCAGTTTGAACCATAGTCCAGGGATCTTTTGCCCATCAGGTATCCTCCTTCTGTATCTTCAGTGAAATCTAACTGTTTTATGTGAAATCATCATGTAATTGTGTTTCAAACTCTCTGCAAATAGGGCCATGGTTAACAATGAAAATTTTACTCAATGAAATATTATACATCTATTAAAGATAATATTTATGAAGTCTGTGTAATAGCATGGAAATGTAGCCAGGAGATAACAATAAGAAAGAAGTGGGAAATAAAGCTCTGTATATAGCATAACAACAATTGTTTTTCAAAAGCCTTTAAATAGAAAAAAAGAGTAGAAAAAAATTGAAAGATGCTTGTGTGTATATGTAAATGGTAGGACTAGCCAGAATGTTTTCCCTTATTTCCACTTTCCAATACTTTTCAATTTTCTCTAAAAGCATATCCTATTTTAAAGTAGAAAAGTGAAAACAACTGTTCTGCTATGTTCAAAGATAGCTAAGGCAAAGTCCTTTTGCGGTGGATCTAAAGATGTTCTCTGGAGCAGAATAAACACTCAAACACAAAGAAGAGCATGCCAGCCACTCAAGAAGTTGGAGTGGGGCACTAGTCGTTCTCTTCTGGGCTTTCTTTCACAGGGAGATCCAGGCTAGGGAGACAGAAGAGCAATCCACAAGCCGTGCTCAGCCAGAGCCCTGGAAGAAAGGAATAACTGACAGGAGCATCAGAAGGAATCTCTCTGATAAGACAACCATTAACAAGGATTTTCGCTTGGCACCGGGGAGCAGACTTGAGCAATACCCAGGAAGGCTCCAGACCCTGAGAAATGAGAGACTTAATCGCAATGGAGAAATTTCATTGCACCTGCTCAGTTACTCATTTAAAACATTATTATAAGACAAATGAAATGTCACCTTTCACTATTACTCTGCTTATGCTGATCCAGAACATCTTTCCTTCTATCATTCCTTTTAGTAAATTCTAAATTCTCTAAAGTTTTGGATTCCCAACAGTCTTTCAGTGGGCCTACTTGCTCTCCTAGAAGCGGGTGCTAAAACTTCTTTTTAACAACTTTACTGAGGCATGGTTTCCAAGAAATGATTTGCACATTTTTAAAATATGCATTTTGAACAGTTTTGACAGATTTACACACCCACGAAATCACAATCACTAATCAGACACTAACATTTCCATCACTCCAAAAGTTTCTTTTTGCCCCTTTTACATTGGATCCCACCAGCTTCCTCCAAAACCTGCCTCCTGACCCCAGGCAACCATTCATCTGCTTCCGTCATTATACGTTAGTTTTCATTTTCTAAAAGTTTATATAAATGAAATAATATAGCATATATTCTTTAGTATATAATATCTGGTTTATTAACTCAGATAATGGCTTTGATAGTCACTCAAGTTGTTAAGAGTATCAGTAGATGGATGGTTCCTTCTTATTGATAATCAGTGTTCCATTACATAAATGGACAACATTTTGTTTATCTGTTCACCTGTTGATGGACATCGGTATTGTTTCCATTTTGGGGGTATTTCGATTAAGCTGCTATGAAATTCAGTACATATTTTTGTGTGGAGATGTATTTTCATTTCTCTTGGGTAAATACTGAGGATTAGAATGGCTATGTTACATGTTAGGTGTATGTTTGCCTTTTTAAGAAAACACTATTTTCCATTTTACATTTTACAGCAATATATGAGAGGTCCAGCTGCTCCACATCCTTGCCATCACTTGGCATATTCAGTCTTTAACCACTCTGGTAGGTATGTACAGGTATTTCTTTGTGGGTCATACATCAGCATCCCATGGGTCTCCCTGTGAAAGAAAACCTAGTGCTCTCACTACTCTAACTTTTTGAGTGGATAGTTTGTTCTTCAGTGTCTGATTATTTATTCTGCTCCAGAAACATGTTAGACCTACTGGTTTCTGCCAGAAAATGATTTTGAACATTTCCTTTCCAAGTCTTCCTGTTCTATACTGATCATGAAGTAAGCCAGCATTCATTGAATTCCTATTGTATTCATTTGCTATGGCTGCTAGAAAAAATTACTACAAATTTGGTGGCTTAAAATAATGGAAATTTATTCTCTCACAGTTCTGGAGGTCAAAAGTCTGAAATCAAGGTGTTGGCAGAGTTGATTCCTTTGGGAAGCTCTGAGGGAGTATTCATTCCATGCCCTCTCTAGCTTGTGGTGACTTCCACAGTCCTTGGTGTACCTGGGCTGTGGCCGCATCACTCCAATCCTGCCTCTGTCATCACATGGCCTTCTCCTCTTGAGTGTCTGTCTCACACCTCCCTCTGCCATAAGGACACGTCATAGGATTTAGGGCCTACCTATATAATCCAGGATGATCTCATCATCTCAAGGTCCTGAATCATATCAGAAAAGACCCCTTTTCCAGATAAGGTAATGTTCATTTATTCCAGAAATTTGACACGGATATCTTTTGGATGGATCATTTTTCCACCTTCCACCCTTGCTAAGAACTAGGTACCATGCTAGACACTATGTGCTGACTATCTGATTTCCTCATAAAAACGCTGTGAGGTATTATTCCTATTTTTCAGGTAATACAGGCTTAAAGAAATATCTTGGTGAAGTCCAGAACCAGTTAGAGGTAGAATCAGTCATCAAATTCAGTTTTTCCTGTCGGCCATATTGCCCTTTCCCTCTCCATCACAGAGGTCTTAAAACATCCAGAATGCTAAAAGTCCCACCTGAAACATGTTTACTAAGTGGATTCTTAGAGTTAAATCTGCCAAATTCACTTCATTAATGAATGCTCTAAATTGCCTTTGGGTCAGTGGTTCCTAATCCTGGCTACACATCAGATTCACTTGGAGAGCTTCTAAAAAATGATTAATGCTCAGTTCACCCCTGAACTATTGAGTCAGATTTGGTGGGAGGGTGGTCTAGCTTTTTTAAAACTCCTCAATTCATCCTTTTGTTCAACCAGGACTGAGGAACCCAGGGATTCTCGACCAAACCAGTGGCTTTCATGATTTTACCATTTTCTCTGGAAGTCCTCTGAAGTATGTTATTTCATTCAATGATCAGAAATTACACTCAAGATCTTCCAGTGTCAAAGCCCAAGTCTCATTTAATACTTACCCACCAAGTCTTTGGAAACTTCAAGAGGAGCGACTTAGGTTATGAGCTTACTTGCTCACTAAGTTCTATATATAGGGATAGATGAATGGTTGGATGGATGGATGGATGGATGGATGGATGGATGGATGGATGGATGGATAGATAAGCTTCTTAGATAGCTCTATCAACTTTCTCTGGTTCTTTTGGTCAATCATTACCCAGGTGCTTCCTTTATCTGTAGAAAGTAACATATCAAAAATATATCACCAAAAACTTCACAGAGACAAAATGAAGGGACATTATTTCCATTCAAAAGAATGTGGAGCCCATTATAATTTTCTTCTTTGTATTAAGAAAGACATATTATTTCCTTCCTTTGGATAATTGTGAGGGGCTAGATAGATTTCCTCTGTGTTTTTTTTCCCCTCTAAAAACTGCCTAAGTGTTAAAAGATTTAACAAACATGGAAAGATTTATGACAAGAGTAAATATTTGGGAGACAGTTATGACACCTCGATATTTGCTCCTTTGAACATAGTAATTAAGAAATTTAGATACCAATGCTGATGTACTTCAAATATTCATTTAGAATACCTTACTTAGTGTTCTGTATTTATCAGTGCATTTCCTACAAACCATGAGCTTTTGAATGTGAGTCTATTGGCCTTTTATACTTGATGTTTCATTATGATTTCTCTTACCTGACACAATTCATCTAAGAAATTCCCAGGTTTCAATTTTGTCTACAAAAAAACTTATGTGCAATGTTTGTTTTGCCCTTTTGTATCATTGTAGAGTCTGTTTGCATATTTTACATAGATTATTAGAGACTGTTTTGGGGATTCGGTTTTAATCTGTGTAATCACTACTCTTTAGGAAGACATAGGAAAAGAAATTTGGTGTGGTTGCCAAGTAATTTCTAAATTTCTTCCAAAAAAAGTCTCTTTTGTAGAATGCTCAACTGATAGGAATAAGTCATAATCAAATCAAATGCCTAAGTTTGGGTCCTGCCAAATGGAAGCAAGGGCTGCTGAGAGGGACTGTCTGTGGAATATGAAAGTTTCTCTAGTTAAGAATGTGCCGTGGGCCTGTTCTCTCCCTAAATGCACAGAAAAATGGACCGTGGTTCCTGCACGGTAATCACGCAACCTTATTCCCTAATGCAACTCCATGCAATTTGAGCAAGTTCCTAAAAACAACAGCTCCCTAGGGAACTATTTTCTGAAAGATTGTACAACTTCCTTTTTTCCAGGAAGGACTCAGGAGGGAAATTTAAAAAATTTTCTCCTCTGAATATTCTGAAAGAGGGCGGTCATCACCTATCTAAATGGTTGGGGAAATAAGTTCCAGAAAGTACAAATGGAGGCTTACCAAGAGAGTGCATTGTAACCCTGTCCTCATATGCCCAGTGGGTAGAAGGTGTGGTGTGGAAAAAATGTACACATCATAATTTTTCATTCAGTCATCATAATAAGTACAGTTCCCACAGTCAGTTGACTTGGGTGGTTTGGGCCACTGTAGAAATGATTAGAATGTCACATAGTTTACCTGATTTAGCTATTAAGAAGGCCAAAAGCAAGGGAAACTAACCTTCCAGAGACCAGTGATTTTGGCCAAATTTACACAAATTTACTGAATTTGTGAAGGGTTCCAAATAACTGTTAGAGTACCAGATTTTATAATGCCCAGAAGTCACTGATCCACTGGGCAAATCAGTATAATTACAGTCTTAATTGATCACAAACCATAGCTATTTCTCCATTTTATTGGACTTTCTAGAGTGTTAGCTAACATCTACTGAGTACTCCTTTTGGGGAAATATGTTGCTTCCCGGGATCAACAAATATTTATAAAGTGTGGCCTTTGCTTTGGGGATTACACAGTCTTTATGAAGGACATACTGTTAGTTCATTGAGAGAGCTCAAATAAAAAACAAAGTGTAGGACAAGAAGTTTTTTTTGGGGGGGGGGTCTTGAAAGGAAGCAAAACATCAGTGCTCCAACCCTCCAGGGAGACAAGTGTTGAATGTCATTAACAGATGAAGGAAAGCAGAGCCTCACAGAGGATGAATACAGAAGGAAGAATAATGACACATGGTAGGTACTAAATGCATGTTTGCCAAATTATCATAATATTATGCCACTGTTGTGTGACTCAGTAAGCATCAAAATCCCCACTCAAAATTAAACAAAAAAGGGAAATAGGATACTTATTAATGCTCCCAAAAAATTCGGAGTTGTACACTGGCTTTGCTGGACACAGATACTCGAGTGATATAATTAGGTTGCAGTCTGTCTCTCATCTTTTGATGTCGAATATGATATTTATTAGCATCAATTGGGCATTCTGTAACATAAATTCTTAAGAGTTGAAAGAGACTTTAGAGATTACTTGGCAACCATTCCAAATTCTTCCTCAGGTGTTTCCCTAAGTAGCATAAGTTAAATATAGCTCATTGAATCAAATTTGGGTTGTGTCCCCATTCCTGTATCAATCTTTATGGCAGGAGAGATGAAAGATTTTCATTGGCCAGGCCTGAGCACATGCTACTCCCAGCCCGTACTCAGGGTACTTAAGCATGGAAAATATGATCAATGTCCAGAGATGGTAATGGATGCAAGGCCACAATAGAAAACAAATTTCCACTATGAATACCATGCATTGTGTATTTACTATGTATTAGTAACTGTGCAAGAAGCTTCATACATGGCTACTGAACATTCCATAAAGGTAGAATGAGAGTCAAAATATTTACACAGTCACCCATGAATCATAACAAATGTTGGAAGGACCCAGAATAGGATTCTGGAGGCCTATACTGTACTAGGCATTAACCCCTTAGTTCCTGGATTATGAGGTCTTCTGGAGAATGGAAGTCTTATGGGAGAGACCAAGGCAGCTGAGTAGTAAGAAAACACTTGGGGGGGTGGAGGTTGAGGCAGGAGAGCTCTATTACTATTTCAGGAGTATTTCACTGTTTTTTAGGAGCTGGCATAGCCATATTAATGCATATCAGATACTCAATAGCCATAGATATATTCTCCATTTAAGGAGTATCTCTAGTTTACAGATGAGAAACTGTATTTCACAGAGGTTAAGGAACTTGCTCAAAGCCACATTAGTAATCTATAAAACTAAAATTCAAAGCCAGGTCTATTTGATTCTAAACCCCATGCCCTACAAAGGATTAGAGTAATTCAGAGAGCTTCTATATATTATAGGAAGTGTCCATGTATATCCATGTCTTGCCCCTGAATGAGAAAAAGAGAAGGCTACCCTGAGAGACCTATGTGGCCTCAATGTTGACAGAGTGGCTTTTATCAGTAAGACAGAACTCATGAAAATACACAGAATCCCAAATCTCTACCTTTCCATCATTCATTCTATTACCACAATAACTATTCCATCAACTGGAGTATCTACATGTTCAATGTCTGGTTCTGTAGATAACAAAAAACAAAGTTAATGGTATAAACACTTGTCATTTCTTACATCAAGGGCCCTCAACCCCTGAGCCATGGATCAGTACTGGTACCAGGCCTCACAGCAGGAGGTGAGCGGCAGGGAAGGGAGCAAAGCGTCATCTGTATTTGCAGCCACTCCCCTGCACTAGCATCACTGACTCAGTTCCACCTCTGATCATCAGGCATTAGATTCTCATAGCAGCACTGGTCCTTGGTGCCAAAAAGGTTTGGGATCGCTGTCTTACATCATTTCATGTACAACCTTAGCTTTGCAGCTAAAAAACTAAGAAAGGAAAATGTTTTATTAGAAAAATCTAAAGTCCTTTGAACATATTCTAGAAGTGATTAAGAATCATTTGTAATCTTTTAGAAGTTAATTCTGGAAGGTAAGCCATTTCCCCACCACCTCACTGTAAATTTCTCCCTAGTAAGTATAAGCATTTGGAAATATAGAGTTGGTTTTCCTGCATCTTTTGAGACTGAGAATGATTTCTCTAACATTCTCTTCCCTAACATTGTAGTAGTCACCAGAGAAGCATGAATGAGTAAAATAATATCCTTAGATTATAATTGTGTGGTGAAAACATGTACAAAAAACAAGACTTACAATAAATTGTTCATGTTTGGTAAATGTGAAGGGGTTTTACATGATGGTCTTTGAAGTCATATTGCCTGGGTTAGACTCCCAGCTCTAATACTTACTGAATGTATGAACTTGGACCTGCTGCTTAAACATGTTGAGGTTTAGTTTCTTAACCTATGATATGGTGATAGAATAGTATCTCCCTTGTATGGTTGTTGTGAGGATTCATAAAATAATCCATGTAAAGTATTTAGTATAGTATCTGGTATATTCTATACCAAGTGCTCTAAAAACAATCACATAACAGGAAAATGTAAAGCAGACCACAAAACTGGAGAAGGCTTCTTGGGGGAAATATTGTTTGAATGAATTTTGAATGCAAAATAAGAATTGAATAGATAATGAAGGAGGAGTAACATTGAGGTTAGGAATCTCAGATAAGATTGGATCAGTGAAATTAGGTAAGGAGCATGAAGTTAAAGCAACGAACATTATGGTGTTATCAGGATACTGGCTAGAATGGAGAGATGAGGTAGACAGATACACAATGACATGATGTATGGCCTGTGTTGGAAATATTTTATGTTTTCCATAGGATCTGTATGAGTGCCTTGCACAATGCTGTATGTGTGAATCGGTGAGTAAATGAATAAATAGATGAATGAAAATATATGTTAGGTTTTTAGAGCTCTAGGGGGCATGGCTCTAGAGAAAATTCTTGCTGCTGACCCACCCACATTTCCATGACCTGAAAAAAGGCAGATTCTATAAAGATGCTGGTATGTGAGTAATCCCATGATGGGGAGGCCTGGAATAGCAACAATGGAAAGCTATGACAATCATAAGGCTGATGGGACGAGAGGAGGAGATAATGTTTTGTGTCCAGTGAGAGCTGGAATCGCAAAGAAGAGCTATAGTCATAGGGGAACAAAACTACTACCAAACATGCCTCCCCGAAGCATGGAGGGAAGGGTAAGGTGTACCCCCACCTTCTACTCACCTCATCACAGCCACCAGTCTCTTGATCATGCTTCCCATTGGTTAAGCCAACTGGAGGCCAAACCTCAAAGCAGCCCAAGTGGGTTTGTTTTAGAGCAAGAGAGAGAAAAGCAGAGAATGGATGAGGGTGAAAATGTCAGATGGACAATAACCACCACAGATTTCAAGATCATTTACAGATCTTATGGTGCAATTGGCCTATTTTGAAGACTGCTTACTGTGACTTAATGCCATATGACTTTATGTTGCTTGTGGCAAATTCAGGAGGTGTTGAATTTTGGTGGCTGTGATAAGCTAACAGGGTTGCAGACAGCATATAATTTAGGCAGCTTTAAAGTGTTTAATTTTGATAATCTATCACTTATTGAGCAATTACTATAGGCTACATATATGATCCTAGAAATTAAGGTTATCATCCAATTTGTGTTAATAAAGGTTAAGTAACTTGCTCAAGGTCACAGAATAGGTGTGTCTGTGTTGAAAACATTTTTAATCAAAGTCATAGCTCATGTTCAATTCTTTATCATATTGCTTTCCACTTAAAAATGTTTCTACAAAGTGGCTTGTAAAGGTAAACAACACATCCTTTCCATAGTTTGCTAGTCACTAGAAACAGTTTACCATATTTTGTGGCCATTTATCCTTTTCCAGAGTAGCTGAAATAATACATGGTATACAATTAAACAACAAAATCAAATTTTTCTAGACCTTAATAAATTTGCTTTTAAAGGCTGCTTAGCAGAAGGGGAGGAATACTAAATTAAGAGAGAATGAAGAGAGAAATTTACATATATAATTTATATCTAACATTTGACTTAATGTCATCTAGTAGCAAGACAAAATATGGCATCCTTAACCAAGACTGAAGTTGCAAAAATACAATGTGGATTTTAAGAAACTTTTAAACAAATTTCTTAAAAGGCAACAAATGTAGGGATCAGTAATTCTAAAACTTCTAATCTTCTGGTGAGGATTCTTAACAAAAACATGAATATCTATCCTAAAAGATACAGAAAGAGGAACAGAGAGAGTGTGTATTAGCTTTCTAGTGCTGCATAACAAATTACCACTAACTTAACTGGTTTAAAACAGCACCCATTTATTAGCTCACGTTCTGTAGTTTAGAAGTCTCGTATGACAACATTAATGAAGGTATCAGCCAGACTGAGTTCTTGTCTGGGGCTCTAGGAAAGATTCTGCTTCCAAGCTCATTCAGATATTTGGCAGATTCCAATTCTTTGTGGTTGCAAAACCGAGGTTCCTGTTTCCTTTCTGGCTGTCAGGTAGATGTTGCTCTCAGCTCCTAGAGGTGGCCTGCATACCATGCCACAAGGCTCCACCATCTCTCACAGCCAGTTCCTCTCCGGCTACAAATTTCTTTGATTTCCTTTTGTCTGACTTCTAGACCCAGAGGTCATGTCTACCAGTTAATCCCTCTATCCTAAAGTCAACTGATTTGAGACATTAATTATATCTGCAAAATCCCTTCACAGCAACACCTAGATTAGTGTTTTATTGAATAACTAGGAATGAATGTGTGTACACTGGGGCCCGGAATTTGGGAACATCTTAGCATTGTGCCTACTACAGAAAGAGGAAGGGAAGGATGGAGGAGGCTAAAGGAATCATGAAACAAAATCTCTTTTTTTTCATCTGTGTGCTCTGTCTTTATTAATACGTCTATATATTTTTTATCTTTTCTCTCAGTCTTTCCCTTAACCGTGATCTGCACTGAGTTTTATATTATAAGTAAACCTGAACTGTAAAACTGAAATGCCCTTTACTTTATTTAATCCAGGGGTTTTCCAACCTTTTTGTGAACAGTGGAGATTTTATTGTGCCTAAAGATGTAAGAGTGGAGTCAGCTACTTGCTGCCTTTGTCCTTCCTATTAGGAATTCCAGCAGACTAAGAAAGGACCCACAGTACCCACTAAACAACACAGCCCCCATAGGGCTCAAGCTGCTAAGGGGAGATCGCACATTATTCCTTTCCATTTGGAGCTGAGGAGGTCATGTGATTTACATAAGGCCACACAGGCCATTGTGTTAGGTAAAGATTTGGAACCCAGATCTTCTCATGCTAGCCTGGCATGGTTTGTACCCTAGGGTTTGTACTTCATATACAGTGTCAATGTGTAGAATATACAGTTACACTATTTAGAAACAGAAAAAAGTTACTTTCTTATTGTTACATGGTCCTTGAATTATGCTCTTTTTTCCTGCTTGTTACTGGTTTACATTTTTAAAAATTCCCCTGTTTCAGAAGAAAGCCCTGTCAGAAAATCTAATGACCCTAGTTGAAGACAATTGAGGGCCTCACCCATTGTTTCTCAAAGCTTAACAAACTCTTGGGGAGGAGTTTGTTTGTTTTAGGGAGGAGACCAATGGAATCACAGGGCCTATGGGGATTGCAGCAAGAACCTGCATTGTAACAAGCTCTTTTCCCAGGTGACAACAGCACATGCTAAAGTTTGGATTCAGTCGATATTGAGTTAAATAAAATTTAGTGAAATAATGAATGGGAATCTGCTTGGCACAGGATTTCTCAGACTTTTCCATGAACTTAAGAGGTAATTCTTAAAAACAACAACAACAATTCTATATAAGGATATATGTTCTAAAATATATTTTAAAAATATATATTTAAGACCAATATTAAAAAATTTATACAGAAGTTTTTAGTAAAATAGGATGATCTCCCTTTTAAAATGTTACAACACAGCTGGGTGACCAGGAAGTAAGGTCAGCTGATGCATGAATGTATGATGTCTGTGGATACATTTATCAATTCATTGCAGTATGTTGTCTATTCAATAACTACCAGTCCATTATGATTCCTAAAATCTCAGCACATATTGTTACTAGTCTACAATTTTTACTAGCACTTATGTGATAGTATTCAATGTTAATTATCTATTAAAACATTTATTCTACTCAGCTTTTCTCACAGATGTATCTGAGAGAGCAGTTTAAACAAAAAGCTGATCTTGTGGCTCTAAACAAACAAAAAGTTGAACAATACAGAATGAAGATGAATAATTTCAGTTGCTGGATCCTGCAGAACTGGAAGGTGAACTATCCAAGATGAAATAATTAATGATTTTTTGGAGCAGCCCATTGCAAAGATATCCAAATATTGCAAAACATGCAATTTGTGTTCTTCTTCCCTTTGCTACAACACCCTCTGAGCTCCAACAAAAACAAAAAAATGAATAGACTTGATGTTGCACCTGATATGAAGTTCTGACTCAGCCTCATTGTTCCAAATGTTAATACCTGATAAAGAGCGAGATGTAAAATAGAGTTCATTAAAAATCCTTTCAGTATATTGTTTCATATTAAAAATGTAAACTGAAAGATGCTTTATGTTATTCTTTATGTAGTTTATTACATAATTGTTCAATAAAATAAAGTTGTATTTGTATTGTCATAGTTCTTATGTAAAAATTTTCAATAATTGAACAATAAATCAATAAAAATTGAACAAAAGATTTGAACAGACCTCTTAGCAAAGAAAATCTACATGGCAAGTAAACAGATGCAAAGATGTTCAACACTGCTAGCCAGAAAGGATGTGTAAATTAAAGCCAAATGAGATTCCACTACATATCCACTAGAATGGCTAAAATTTTTACAACTAACATTACTAAGTGTTGGTGAGGATGTGGACAGACTGAAATTGTTACTCATTGCTTGGCATAACAGAAACTTATTCTCTTACAGTTCTGGAGGCCAGAAGTCCAAATCAAGGTGCTGGCAGGACAGTACTCCTACTGGAGGCTCTAGCAGAGAATCTGTTCTTTTCCAGCTTCTGGTGGCTGTTGGCATTCCTTGGCTGGTGGGCTGTGTCTCTCTCTCTGCTCACATCACCTCTCCTCCACATGTTCATCTCTAAACTTCCTCTGGCTCTCTTTTATAAGAATATATGTGATGGCATTTAGGGCCCACTTAGATAATTCAGGATAAATTCCTCCTTTTCATTCTTAAACGTAATCACAACTTTTGCCACGAAGATAATTTTCACAGGTTCTGAAGATTTAGATCCAGTTTATCTTCAGTCCATGACACAACACATTCACCAACTGGTGAATGAAAGGGTAAACAAATTGTGATAAATCCATACAGTGGAATATCACCCAACCATAAGAAAGAATTAGCTACTGATAAATAAAACAACATGGATGCATTTCTAAAGCACTTTTCTAAGTAAAAGAAGTCAGATTCAAAAGGCTACAAACTGTATGATTCCATTTATATGATATTCTAGAGAAGACAACACTATAGGGATAGAACCTGGTTAGTGGTCACCAAGAGTTGGATGTACAAGAAGGACATTGCCTTCAAAGAGACACAAGGAAACTTTTAGCAGTGATGGGAATGTTACATATATTGATTTTGGTGTTGGTTACATGACCACATCATTTTGAAACTCGTCAAACTGCACATTTGAAATTGATGAATTTTATTTTATATAGTCTATTTCAAATAAACCCACTTTATCAATAAAATTTTGATAATTTCATGCATTTTTCTGAACTTCTAATAATGTTCTGCCAATGTGTTATAATTCTTCATTATTCTGTGTTTTTTAAAAAGCTTGAAAATTTTCCTTCTCTCCTCTCTCTCCTCTTTAGATATATTATCAGCCACTGTGAGGATGGTAAAGAAGTAGAATTCTATATCAAGACCACATTTGTCAAGAGTGACGTGGAAATACTCGAAGTTTCTGGAATGTCTTGTAACTCCCCAGCCCTACAGAATTTCTTCCCTAACCCATTGCATCCATCTCCTAATCAGTTTCTGGCCTTCATCTCTCTCCATTTAAACCCCTTCTGCACAATGACACCAAAATTACCTTCCTAAAAAACAAATTTGATCATATAAATTTTAGGCCAAAATATTATTATTTTTTTTCCCCCAAAAGATAAATTCACATGCTGTGGAAGTTAGAACTCTAATAATAAACTCTTAAACCTGTCTTCCAGCCTCATCATCTACCACCTTGTATAATGTACATTGTGTTTCTGGTTTCTGAACATATTATTTCTTACATACAGTGTATTTCTTGCTTCTGTGTTTTAACTTATATTCTTTCTGGCTTCCCATCTTCCCTCCTTGCCACTCACCTCATTATGTGCTGATTGGCTTAGGCCTCAGGCCGCTGCCCATCTCTGAGCCAATTTCTGTGGCAAGGGGGTGAGAGTCCTCTGAAGGTTTGGACAAGAGACTCTCAATACTGCAGGTTAGAATTACCCCTCACTCGAAAGATCCCGATTCAATTGCTGTAGGAGTGGCTAGGCATCAGAGAAGCTCCCCAGGTGATTCTGATGTGTAGCCAGATTTGTAAACCGTTGGTTTGGGCTAATCTAAGCCAATAAAAGAGGTTGCCACTCATTAGGGGTGGGCAGATGGATGCTGGGAAGGTAACCACAGCGCCCCCTACCAGCACATTTACAGTTGTATTGCCATGCTCTGTTAGGGCAAATGCCCATTCAGGAGAGCTATCTTGAATTGAGTAACACTTTAAAATGAAAAAAAAAAAATTAATTCTATCTCCTAAATACATTTGAAAAACAACACTACATGTTTTCCAAACATTGTGTTTAGTTTAGTCTACAGGTAACGCTTTGTGAGCATATGGATCCAGGGATTGCCTCAAAACCGTTCTTTATGGCTTTTGTCCACTGGATAGGAACCCCTGTATTCATACCCCTGATGCCAGTTTTCCTTTGCTTCCTATAGAGAAGATAAGGGACTGAATAGTTGTGGTAGTATATGGGCCATTGATAGAGATGAAAGTTCTGGGCACTCTTGCTTCCTTGCAGGGCCCAGAGTCTGGAAAGGTTACCTGTACATTGTGTGTGTGTGTGTGTGTGTGTGTGTGTGTGTGTGTCCTGAGTGCCTGCAGGTAATATGAGGGAAAGAGCTCAGGCGGCCACTTACAGCGCACAGGTGAGGAGTGGAAGGCCAGGTGAGAACTGGGCAGCATCATACCCACTTTTGTGGGCAAGATCAGATCCCTTTAAACTATGTCCAAGCCAGCCCGGCCTATTCCACGCACACTTTATTCTTTCTTGTGGCCAGGAGACTAATGGAGTGCAGATTCCTCAAAAAACATTCAAGAATAAACCATCCTCAGTGCGTGCCTGGTTAGGGACTCGGTGGCTACCGCGTGGCGGTGACTGCGGTGTGTACACAGCCCCTCCTGGGGCTGCTTAGCACTGGCCTCCCTTTCGCCCAAGAGCCGGAAAATCTCCCTTATTCCCCGCGCAAACTTCCCACCCGCGGACACCCTGCGGAACACCTAGGAGAAGCCGTCTCCCAGCCCTGGACCTCCCCGTGGGAATGCACCGGCGACTGCTCTCCCCTGGGGCCCGTGGAGCTCCCCTGCCCGCCCCCGGGGCCCGGAGGCCGGGTCTGTGATCGCGTTCCAGGGAGCAGGCGGGCTCCCGGGCCGGCCCGGCGGAGGGCGGGTGCCTCTGATCTGTGGCCAGCGAGCGCGCGCGCTGAGCGTCCTGGGGCGCCCGCGCCGCGCCCGCCTGTGATCGCCAGCCAAACGCCGCTGGGAGCCCGCGCCCCAAGCACCCGCCGGAAGTGGCCCCAGACAAAAGGATCAGGGAACCCGACTCAAGCCCGCGGCCTTGGTCTGCTGCGGCCCCGGAGGCCTAGTGTGCCCATCTGCATCCCTCCATTGACTAAGTCCAGTGAGGCTCCCTCAAAACCTTCCCAGCAGGGATCCCTAATGTCCACTCGCTTCCAGAAAGCCAGGGAGCCACTCAGGACGAGGTCCTTTGGCTGCTTGTCGTGTGCACACGAGGAAAAGATGGGTTCGTGCCTTCTCGTGGCCAGCAGTGCCTCTGCCTTCCTGAGCATTTGTCCAGTTATTTTAGTTCAACACAGGGTAGTTATCAGAACAGGTGTGAATAGTTTAGCAAGAAAGAAACATTTCTCCCTTAAAAGACTCCCTGTGCAATCTCAAAGCGGACAAAAGCCTCACCATTACCATAGGTTGTGCAAAGCCACCTGTTCAAATAACTCAGGCAAATAGTGAAAAACAGCCTTGGAAAGAAGAAAAGAACTCAAAACCAGTGCAAATACTTGAGCACAAATCCAAGGATTAAGCTTCATCCCAATAAGAGGCTGGGGGGTGGGGGGTGGTGGTGGAAGGGTTGGGAGGTGTTTTCCGTTTGTAACAAAAACTTGCAGGGGTCATTTTTAGTGGAATCTAATGATTTCATTAGATAGTGATGGTGAGATAGCAGCTTTCATAGTGTTGTAAAAAATATGAGAGAAAAATCCAGTCTGCTCTAATCTAGCAAGCATCTATGGAAATCCTGATTTCATGTAATGAGTGAGCAGATATGATTTTGTTTACAAACAATAGCTAGGCACTAGAGAAGCTTTATCTATGGTTGTTGTTACTGCCAGCTTACATCCCAAGAAAACAAGAACACGATTTCATCAGCATTAATTTTCAATATTTTTGAAATGTTATTTTTACATTTGTTCTGTGGCGTAAGAGAAAAGCGGAGGAAGAAATGGGAACAGCTACAAAGAAAAGAGCCAAGAGAAACTTGACTTGAGGAGAGTGGGTGGGAGATCAAAGGCTGGCGGTGGCAGTGCTGGTGGGGGAGGACCAGGGCCCAGCAGTATGGGAACAGAACCCATTGCTGCAATGGGGACACGGGCAAAGAAGGGGCCAGAACTGCCCTTAGACCAGGGTAAGAGAACTCTGCCCAGAGCCTCATACTTAGAGAACTCCACTGCAACCTTCCACTGACCAGTTTTCATGGGGTTAAGTGTCAGAAAGCCAAGGGGACACATACTATCCAAAGCCCATCCCTCAGGGGCTCACTATGCAAAATGTGGCCCATGTACCAGCAGCATCACATCACCTGGAGGCCTATTAGAAATGCTGGTACTGAGCCCTGCCCTCTGACCTATTGAATGTTAACAAGAGCCTAGCTTTTAATAAAGTTCCTAGGTGTACTATATGCACATTAAAGATCCAGAAGGATGGATCAGTACACAGGGTCACAGAATGGCTTGTCCAAAAGGCCCTGGCTCACTTTATGAACTTGTGTGGATCTGTTGCCTGAATCCATCCTCCTACAGTGAGTAGTCCTTGGCCTGGGAGGGCCCATTTGTCAGGGTAGGATGGGGTGGACAGAACTTACCTGTGCCATCTAGGCTGTCCTTACTTGTGCACATGAGGCCCTTTCAGGTGTCGGCTGTGGGCATGGGCCAGCTTTCCCCACGCCTCCACTTTTTAGCACTGAACTATGAGAATCCAGGGATTCTAAATTGGAACCAGGCCTTTCAGGTAGTTCTGAAGGATTATCAAGGTGGGAAGATAACACATTTTATTGAACATGTTAGCTTGATTTATAGCTTTACCTATTTAGATATGTGGTATGTGGGCTTCCATTTGTACTCTTACTCTGGGCCTGAAAATATTAGCAGTGGACCCTGCCAGTAGTAGATACTTCCCACATGAAAGCAGAGAAAAAAAACAACAACAGAGAAATAATTGGTATAACATAGCACACTTAGCACATAAATACACTGTCTCCAATCAGTTGCCTTAAAGTTTAAACTACATATGAATTTTTTGTTGCTGAGATAAAGGTGACAGTTTGCCTGAAACAAGGATCAACTTGTTCAACTAATACTTAGTATGAAAGCCATTTATTCTTTTGATTGACACTGATTATTCTTCTACTATGGTCTGGATGCCATGTTTAGCTGGGCTCTGATCAAAGACACCTGGCTGCCCTCAAAAACTTTCTTGGTGCCTTAAGCAAGCTAAACCTCTCTTTAGTAAGCGGGCCTGCTTCTTCAAGTTCCTTCTC
The DNA here is from genome assembly GCA_028627145.1 of Eidolon dupreanum. Taxonomy (NCBI): domain Eukaryota; kingdom Metazoa; phylum Chordata; class Mammalia; order Chiroptera; family Pteropodidae; genus Eidolon; species Eidolon dupreanum. Next base: position 30,651,940 of record CM053508.1, read on the forward strand.
CCCAAAATTGTGAACACCACATCAAATCCTACAAGATCCTTCAACCAACTCTGACCCAGAGTGGACCTGAGTGATAATTTGGCTTAACAGGCAAGACTGGCAGGTGTATGGTCCTCAAATTTGTATATCTGCCTGTACAAAGTGAAGCTAAATTTCATTGCCTATGTGTTATCAAGATATTCACAATTTCTTTATAGTGGTTTGATATTATTACGCAACCTGATTGTTAAAATATCTTTATTGGTGAAGTTTCTTTTCTCATACTTACCAAAGATGCATTCTTCCCTTCCAGATGGGTCACAAACAACCACCCCCCACCCCAGATCATGTGCAGTATCCATTCTTTTATTAGAGAGAAAGCAAAATGGTAAAGTCATTTGCATTAAAATGTTAGTGACTTAATGTTTTACACCTTCATAAGAGTTTAGTATCTTGTTTCTAAAAAAGACCCCAAGGAAAGAGTACAAGGTAATCACATAAATGAATCACCAATTATGATGGCCCCTCAAGCCTCAGTGAAGAATATTTTTTGTATAGAGGATTTTCCCAGGGCTCCTTAAATCACAATGTATGGATGGGTACCTGGTCTACCTACTCAAAAACTTAGCCTTGAAGAGAGGCTTCTGGCACTGATGAAATTAATATAGTGATATCTTGATCAGGTAGGGATAACTATTGCTGACTCCAATATAGAACTTGTTCTCAAAAAGGCTATACTATCTCCATCACAAAACTAATAGTCAGGAAATCCTTTAAGCCAGAGTCATGTTCTAATTAAGGGGAGGATGAACAAAGGTGAGAAAGCAAGGAAGAGAACTAAAAGCTACCTACAGACAGCCAACCTGCCTTGCTCCATGGGCTGGACGTGTCAATGTCCAGTCATGGACATTATGGTTGAGCTGGCTTGTTGATACATTCTACCTAACTCTCCTCTGGAGCCCAGCTGCTTGAGAAAGACTTGAAAGTCCAAATTCCACTGAAACAAGTAATGTCTCAAGTTCCTGGCTGTCATCTGCATTCCTGCCCCCACACATGTAAATCAGAAGCTTAAACATTATTATAATATGGGGAAACACCAAGTTTCTCATGGAAATTTGCCTAAACATTACTCTTTGCCTGATGGCTGATTTTAGGTGCCTCCCAAAATATATGTGGCAGCAAATCTAGACCCACTGCATAATTTCGAAGCTAACATTTCAGTAAAAACTAGACCTGATACAGAGTAGACTACTATTGTTGCTCTTAGGAAGTTGCACTGACAAAGTAGGTTGTGTTCATCACTCTTAACTTGGTTTTCTTCTTAACTCCTTGGCAATGATTTTACATATTTTAATAAAAAGATTTCAAAGTCTAAGAAATGAATGATATTTTATTTGTCCTAAAAGTGTTGTCTGAAAATTGTTTTTGAATGCAGAGCCTTACTAGGTACAGTATTCACATGGCCTGTATTTTTAATGGAAATACATTGGAATTTTCAAACTGGCCAGATATTGCTAGAGAAGAGGAACACTGGAAAAATAAGTAGAGTATGATGCAAAACTCTTCTGAAGAAGTGTACAACTCATGAGCTAATGAGAGGATCTAATGTAAAGATAGTGAAGATAGGAGTTTCTGTGTGGACAGATAGGACATTATTTCTAAATAAAATATAAACGCACTAGTTTATCGTAGCTGAAAGAGGCACTATGGCTTCTCTTTACATATTTTGTGAACCTTAGAATTAACCCATGCTCACTGTAGGTAATTTTAAAAATTCAGAAAACCTAGAAAAATAAAAACCAGTGATAACCACATCAGACAGAAATAACTACTGTTAACATTTTGATTATTTAATTTCAGAGTTTTAAAAATACAAATGTGCTTTACAAATTGTTTTAAAATTTAGGTAATTTTTCTCACTTGATATTAATAACGAGTATTTACCCCACACACGCATTAAATTATCTTTGGAAAGACTATTTTATTGACTGCTTAATACTTTATTGTATGAGCATACCAAACTTGGACTCTTTTTGGAATTTAGCTTAATTCCATTTTTGATGTTGTAAGTAGTATTACTACAAATATCTGGATGTATTTTTACTGTTGTCGGAATTTATAGTTGTATCCTTTTGGATAGATTCCTAGAAGAGAAAATTTTGAGCCGATATTTAGGAACATTGTAAGGACCTTGACATGTTACTCTGTGACACTTCAGAAGGTTTGTACAGCTCACATTTCCACCAGCATATTTGAAAGTGCTTAGTTTGCTGTATCCTTGCCAACAGTAAGCAGTGTCTGTTTTAACCCTCATGAATTGGAGAATAAAATGTACTCTCAGTATTTTCACTGTATTCACTGTAAAATAACACAGAATAAAAATTGGAAGTATTTAGTAAAAGAAGTCAGAAAATTTTTTAATAAAACTTTAAAGTGCCCAGCGATGTTAATCTCTGTTTTGTGAAATCAGACATCCTTCTTTTTCTCAACATTATTTCAAATTGCCAAGGCAAACTTTCTAGAAAATGGCTGCCTATTTAAATAAGAGGGATTCTAACATCAGTATCCTGTGTGCTTGTATGTTGGCTTGGTTACAAGTAACCTCAAAACAGCTTTCTTATAAAGTCAGCTAGTGGCAGAATCAGATCAGTTAAACCAGGTCTTTAAGAAAACTAATGAAAAGGAGTTAGTTTATTTCCATATCAAGAAAATACATACCAGAATAAGCTCAACTGGCACAACTCCAGATAGAAACACCTATGTATCTCATGAAAAAAGAGAGCTTTCTGGACAAAATAAATTTACACTGGCACCCATAGTTTGGGAGTCTCCAGTGCTTGTTGAGCAGCAGTGAGCAGCACTTTGTGTTTCAACTGTCTGTGGAGGCCCTAGGCTTCCACTGCTCACTGCGGCTCTGTTATTGACGGAACCTCCACTCAGAACCCAAGGTTCCCACCGGTGGCTGCTCCCTCCAATAACAGTGGAGCGAATGACACAGCTCTGGAAATTTGGCACATCGGTGATTCTGCATTTGGCATTATAATATCCTTAAAGGATCACATAATGCTGTATCTTGCCTGTGTGAAAAATGATTTTGTTAGCAGGAGGCGCCTTGACTCCACACGCTTCCTGGCGAAGGTCTGCTTTTGCCTCAAGTTAGACTGTAGCACTGCAGCTTGGAGGGAGGTATGCAAACCATACTCACAAAACTAGAACTTGTTTGATGATTTTTATAGACCACACAGAGTCATCTCTTGCTTATTCTCGATGTGGACTCTTCACTCTGTTATTGAGCTGTGGAAAGGTTTTGTTTTTAAACATTTTATTTTGGAAAAATTTTAAATCTACATAAAACTTGCAGTAATAGTACAAGGAACTCCTGTGTAGCCTTCACCTAGGTTCACTCACTTAACATTTTCCTACATTTGCTTTCTCTCTTTGTAGATAGACAGATAATTGTTTCTGATCCAGGATCATATACATAAAATATATTTATAATCATTTTTACCGAACCATTTGAGAATAATTTGTAGACATCAATCACAACCTTTCACCACTAAATACATCAGTGTGTGTTTCCTAAGAACATTCTCTTACACAACCGTGCTATAAGTAAATTCAGGAAATTTTATATTGACATAACTCTTTTACTACATAGTTCTCATCCAAATTTTACCATTTGTCTCAGTACTGTCCTTATTGTATTTTGTTTTGTTTTGTTTTTGATCCAGGATCACACAATGCATTCAATTATCTTGTCAGTTTCCATATAATCTGAAACACTTCCTAAACCTTTGTCACTGACAGTTTTAAAGAGCACAGTCCAGTTGTTTTGTAGAATGTCTTCTATTTGAGCTTGTGGGACTGTTGATTTGATTTAGGCTATGCTTGTTTCATTTTTTTTTTTTTTCCTTTTGCATGGAGGCAGAGTGCCACAGAAATGATGCGTTGTTGTTACTGCCTTACACATCAAGAGGCAAGGGGATCAGCTACTCCATTACTGGCAATGCTAAATTAACCCTGGTCACTTAGGTAGGGTGGTGTCTGCTAGATTTTCCGTTTTAAAGATAGAATTCCCCCCTTATAAACTAATTAATCTGGGGAGATACTTTCAGTCGATGAAAATGCTGTCTCCACTCCTCAACATTCATTGTATGTTTAGTAGGCAGTGCTGAACTTTGTCTGATTTATGACAATGATGGCTACAGCCTGATACTTTCTCTGTCAATCCTTCTACACCTATTAGTTGGCATTGTACAGCAAAAAAGAACTTTCCTTTTATCTATCATCTATCTTATTAGAATCAATATGGACTCAAGGACTTTTTTAAAAATCGTTGTTATAAAATGGAGTTTTAAAATTTTCAATCCTCTATTGACTGTTCCTTTCTTTTGTGCAGCACTCCTAACATGATATAAACTGTCTCATGGAGAGTCATTTTGATTTTTGTCTAGATAGTCTGTAATTTTAATTTTAAAAATGTTTTTCACGTAATGCCCTCCAAAATTAAATATGATTAACTTTTGGATCAAATTCTGTTTTGGAATAGCCAAAGCTTCCATCCTTTGGGATGGATAATTGTAAATTGGCTATGTGTATGAGCATTGTTGCTGAGTGAAAGATTGAAGCTGGTCAGAACTGTCCAATGTAAGCTTTTTGTAAAACATTCTTAGTGTATCTAAGTCTTGATCTTGGTTCTTCTTGTAAAAAATCATACAATCCCAATGTTGACCCCCCCCCTAGGGAAGTTCGATGGGCCTGGAGTACAGATGGAGGTCTCACAGGGCTGGGCATGTTATTCCTTTCATTAATGTTATTAAAGTTCTATATTCAAATAAATATATGTTTCTCTCAGCTTTTCAACACATGCTGCTATTTTAGTTTTTGGAAAAAATGAGGTTATTTTCCTTAGAACATTAGATTTAAAAAGCAAAAGCTCAGATAACCCATATTCTTTGTCTTTAAAGGAAAATCAACAGCTTACACATAAAACCTTACATTTTCCAAAAAATTTTTTAAAGTTGCCTGATGTGTTCCCAGCAAGCCCATGCAGTAGATTCAAGAATATAGACTGTATAAACATATGGACAGTGTTGTTTTGTTTTTTTTTAAAATACCTTTTCAGACTTAAGAAAAAAAACTCTAACCTTGAACAGATTATTTTTTAACTTTTTAATCCTACTAAATATTGCTAATTTATAGTAAAGCCTCTTGAAAATGTATGCAGTCTAATTCTAAACATAAATATCATATAATAACTTTTGCCTGATATGGTAACAATTAATAGAGGCTAATGTTTATTGAAAGATAACCATATATTCAGTATTGTTCTAAAGCAGTGCTTCTCAACTGTCTGGCACCAAGAGTCAGATTTATTTAATTATTTAAAAATTTCGATCCATTGCAAACTAATAAACAATTTTACTGTGCATGGCTAGTGTGCAACTCAAGCTACCTGTGGCTCACCATGCAAGTTCAACACTTAAACTAGTCTCTAGCCTGTTCAACAAGATTCCACCGATCCTGAGTTTGGATGTCATGGCAATGCCAAGCTACTAAAAAGTTTCTAGCTTTCTTGAAATTTCTAGTTATGAACATTTCATGGACTCTACACTAGCCAATAGACCATATACTGTGTCACTGTCCTATTTAACGTTTGCAACAGGCCCCTAAGAAAATTGCTATCTCTATCTCAATTTTACAAAGTGTTTGAAGCACGGTGTGCTTCCCAACCACAAGAGCCCACAATCAGCAGGTAGTAGAACTCATATCTAAATGCAGACAGCCAGTGCACATTGGAACTAGTATGTGAACCTGGAAGACTAACTCCAGAGCTTGTGCTCCTCCCCATGTGCTTGTTTTAACTATGTATGAAGTAATAGCAGTTTGTTTTGCCATCAGATAAGGACTTTCTCAAATTTACTTTCTACAGTCTATGAACCTACCTTCTCCCACCTATCTTGTTGAAAGAGGGGACCTACACCCTTTCTATTTCTTCGGATGCTCTTAGTTCATCAATTATCCCAACCAAAGCAGTTGTGCAAGGGCAGCAATCATATCCATTTTACAGATGACGAAGCTGAGGTTCGGAGAGGTTGAGACATTTACCAAGCATATAACTAAAGCTATGTGCCTAGAGGGTGCCCATATCCCATTTTTTCAAGGATGGTGCCAGTATATTGCCCTGGTACCTTAGGCTTTCCTTTCACTCAGGTGTCCCAATTTGGACAATACATTCGCTGGACACACACATCACTAGCAGGTGGCAGAGACAGAATTGGCATGTAGATGTGGGCAACTGACTCTAAAATCGAGGCTTTCTCTTACCCCAGGCTACCTCTTAAAATTTCAAAATTACAAAGTTTAGAAGGAAGATATTTTCTCAGTCACTCAGTGAACATTTATTGAGCTATGTGACAGACGCTATGTGACAAACACTACGCTAGATATGATTTAAAAATGCATAGGGCACAGTTCAAATCAGGGCAGGTTGCATAATTTATAGGGCCCGGTGAAAAATAAAAAAGCAGGCCCTTTGCTTAAGAATTAAATATTTCAAGATGGTGACAACAGAACATTAAACCAAGTCCCGAGGCACAGTCAGGGTACTATAGAAGTATAAGAGTACCTAGGATGGAGAGTGATTTTAGATAGCTTCCTAGAAAAGATGAAAACAGGACTGACCCTTGAGCATGAGGATATCTCCCATACATGGACCTCCCTCTGTTTTTCAGACCACAGGATATTGTGGACAACAACTTACTCAGTCATTTTGGCTTAAACGGTAAACCAAGAACCTTCTGCTACCATACATCCTACTTATCTCCCTCAGGAGCCGTGACACATACTGTGGTGGACATGGAGATGCGCTACCCGGATCTCTCTTCAAGGACTTGTTGCCCCAGCTGCTGCAAGTGCTGCTAGTGGGCAGCCTTCACCCACTGGCATTTCTGGGGGCACTACAGGCAACAACAGATCAAGGTGGAAGTATAAAGGCCTGGCCATTGGCAAGACAACCCTCATGGGCCATCTTAGCTCCAGAGCTCACAGTGGGGTCAGCTAAGGTTGTCTGGTCAGCATTCCAGCTTGATTTCTCCCTCTGCCCTCCTCTGCTTCTTCCCTCTTGATTCCACAAGTATTGGTCCCAAGAGCACTCCATAATAAACATCCTGAACATTAAACTCAATCTGAGTCTATCCCAGAGAATCAAACTACAACACATGTCAAAAAAGATTCCAATGCTTTGGAGGATTTTTATTTGAAAATTATTGGTTGTACACATTCTTATAACATTTATTTCTAAAGCTCAAAATAGAATATAAAATGGTGGAAAGGATTCTTCATGTGTGAATGTGGTTACCCTATGTTTTAAAATCCTCAGTTTGATAAGGATCAACATGCCCATTAAAACACATACATCACATTTTCTGGAAATTAATCCATAAATTTATGGTGATTCTTGAGGAAACAGAACAATTTTTCAATCTGTACTTGTAAAATAATGTAGTTTTTAACTCCATTTTTTGGGAATAGAGTGTAATATTTTTGACACTCAATTTTCAATAAATGAACTTCTGAGAATTAGGTCATTTGGTGACTAACTAAAGTAGGTTGACCACAAATATGGCTTTTAGAATTTACTTTTTTCCCCTCTTTAATTCCTGCCCCCGCTTCTTCCACACCTGACCTATGGATATTAGTTTCCCCTTAAAAACTGGATCTCTGAAGGCGGGGCATCTCCTACCACACACTTGCGGGGTGCACCCAGGGCCTGGCATACCTGGCCCATTTGGCGCACTTGGCACACTTGGGGGGCCTGGTGTGCCTGAGGGGCCCGGTCCGTGGCTTTACCTGAGGAGCGAATCCAAGACCTTCTGAGTGTAAAGCAGATATGCTAACCACTACACTATGGAGCCACCCCTAGAACTTTTTGATTAATTTTTCACTTCCTTAGTTTTCTTCATTCCAAGTGAAAGATTCCTTTCCCCCTTCTTCCTTTTAGCCAGATATAAATTTGTCCATTCCCTGAATGACATTAGTGGAATTACAAGGAAGGTTTTTCTTGAGATATGGTGTCTGTAACATCATACAGTTTTTTAGGTAAGGTGTATCTTGAAAACTACAACAGAATCAGTTATGGGATGTGACTTACATATTCAGGGACTAAATCTGACACTTCAGGGCATCAGATTCTGAATGTCATTAAACTTTTCAGAATTAGGTATGAAACAAATACTCAAGTTTGAGGAGAGGGGCTTCTACTATCTCCAAACAATCACAGGGAAAAAAAACAGACTTCATTGATTTACATAATAAGTTAATTTGCTGATAAATTAACATTTAACTCACCAAACTGTAACAATACTTAATAAATCTAAATCAGTGCCTCACTGAATTGGCTTAAGCTATTTCTTCACAAGTTAAGACACCAACCATCTATGATGTCATCGAAAGCATTTAGCATTAGACTGATTTTTATTTGTTTGCATCTCATTCATACTAATGGAGACTACAAAAATAAACAGTGCAGGAAGAAACTTCTGGAGGTGATGGATAAATTTATGGCATAGATTGTGTTGGTTTCATGAGTGTATACTTATCTCAAACTTATCAATAAAGTTGTTTAAAAAGTAGAACCCAAAAAGTCTTTATAGTTCCTTATTTTTGTACTTATCCTGGAATTGGAGAGAGGGAGTGGGATTTATCTTATTAAATTGGTTAGAGAAAATATAGACCTTGATTTCTCTTATACTAAGAACTTCAAATGAGGCCATTTCCTATGAGCCACAAGACAACCCTTAAACACCCTCATATTTTAAGCAGAAATAATTTCCCAGATGCAAAATAGTCACTATTAGACAACTGAGCTACTGAATTTATTGATATTTTAAAAGAAAAACAGGCTAAGAACTTTTTTTTAGTTAATTTAATTGTGAAATATGACATGCAATCGAAAAGTGCAGCAAATAAATGAAGAGCCCACCATCCTGGGCTCCAAATCATTTTAAGTACCCCCAGAAGTTCCCCCTTCATTTCTCCCAATTGCCACGCCATCCACCTTTCCAAGGTGAAGCACTGTTTTGACTTTGAACACTATAGTCATGACTATGTTTAAACTACACAAATAGAAATATTCTTTTGGGTCAGGCTTAAATTTGTGAGATTCACCTGTGTTGTTGATGTAGTTTAATCGCTTTCATTGCTGTGGAGTATTTTATTACATCACAGTTCATTTTCCTTCTGCTGCTGATGAGCATTTGGATTATTTCCAGTTTGGGGCTATTAGGAATGATGTTTCTAGGAACATCCTTGAATGCATCTCTTGGAGCACATGTGTATATGTTTGGGGTAAAATTAATGGACCACAGGGTGTGCAGCTTGAGTAAATGCTGCCTAACTGGTTTCTTAAGTTATTTTTTTAATATAAACTTTTTTATACACAGAGTAGTGTATGAGAGTTCCTACTGCTCCATTGGCACTCTATCGGTATTCTCAGCCTTTTTAATTTTAGCCATTCTAGTGGGTGTTTAGTGGTATCTCATTGTGGTTTTAATTTGCATTGCTGTGGTAACTAACAAGAGTGAGCACTTTTCCAGTTATTAGCTATTTGGATATTCTCTTTCGTGAAGTGCCTATTTAATTCTCTGTGTCCATTTCTCTAATTGGGCTGTTTTTCTTAATGAGTTTTAGGAGTTCTTTATGTTCTATGTACTGGTTCTCAGACTTTAGTCTGCCATCAGCATTATCCCTCAGTGCTTGTTAAGACACAGATCATTGATGCCACCACCAGAGTTTCTGATTCAGTAGATTGGGGTAAGACACAAAAATGTCCATTTCTAACAGTTCTCGGGTGATGCTGATGCTGCTGGTCCAGGGGCCACACTTTGAGAACCAACATCCCACAATGTTTTGAATGAAGCAGCAATAGATGTTTCTTGTTTAGGGCAAAGTCACCTTCCAAAAAACAAAGACCTCAACTGTTTAATACTCTTTGAGTGTAGGGCATAAGCTTTCTCCTTGGAAATGTTTCAAAGGGGTTTGCTTCAATGCAACTATTTCAATCTATCTGAAACCCATCTATCTGCTTAGAATATATGGTACACCTAGTAGCTAATGGAACCAGGTGGTAATGGAAGATATTTTTTGAACTCAGGAAAATGCATTGTCTTTCAACAGCAAGGATGTGAATCAGTAATCCCTCTAAGAACAAAAATACAGATCTCTATGTGTAGATGAAAACTGTCATTTATTTCAACTGAATTTTGTTTCATTAAAAACTCTATGATGATGTTAAAACAGAAATAAAAAACATTTTTAACTGCCTTTAACTTTTAAAGACAATATAAACACACACACATTCCAAATGTTTTCACTGTTTTAACAATTCTCATTATTACCAGTGCTGTCATTTCAGTCTTCTGAACTACTAACTTTGACTATTAAACAACCTACTGGTTTACTGGACTAAATATTACCCATATTATTTCTAAATACGAAGATTTCAACAGTTACTACACTCATTGTATTTTTTGTAATTTACTCTGCGTGTGCTTTTTAAGGCTTGATTCTATAAAACATCTGTTTCTCTCTGCCGAGAGTCCAATGCCCTGTTATATGAAGGTATGAATGTTAATATATGCAACTTGAGGGTAGTTGCACCTTATTCTGAGAGGACATGAGAGTCCACTTAAATCATGACAGTAAAACCTCTAGTAACTTAAACTCGACATACCATAGCCACCACCATCAAGAAAAACTAAAGACCCACAGGGAAATAAAGTATAGCAAGCTCTAGGAAATATTGTGGTTTGTTGATTTACTAATCAGAAAGGCCTAAACAAACTGCTATTAGTGATTAGGAGTAAACTAACCTGGGTATGCTCATAAAAGAGAACCTTCTGGATGCATCCTGAGAACATACTATGTAATTACAGTCAATGTTTGCAATGATTTTTGGTTTTTCTCACCAACTCAAGAGAGCCTAAATATGCAATTTAGAAGGGATTTTAATAAAGGCTAAACCAAAAAGCTTACAGTCAACAAAGGGGTAGCCATCAGTAAACCAGAAATCCAAATAGAACATTACGATATTTTTAGGAATTACTGTTAGCAGATTGGCCTTTTTTTTGAAAATATCACCACGCTTAGTCTAAAACTGCAGCGGTTCCCACACCAAAGTCACACAAATCTAAAAGATGATAGGTGATTGCACTTGTTCCCTCATTATTAAATTACCTATAATGGCTCCTATTTTGAGAAAGCATTTTTTTCCTCTTCCTTCTCTTTTTGAACATATAATTAAATTGTCTTTCTGTATTCTAACTATATATCTTTTTATTTTGGGGGGGGGGGGTTGAGTAGCCTCTCCCTACCATAATGCCACTTATACTAAAGTATAATTTTTTGTTTTTCCTATTAATTTTATGTGTATTATTTTAACCAAAGGCCTGTGGAGAGAAACAATGGATCCTAGTTATGTTATATAAAGTGGTAAGAGAAAATGGCAACCTCACACAGTTTTCAAGTAAATAGAATCCCTGATTAAATGGAAAGTAATTTGTAATTTAGGGGTAGTAAAAAAATCTATTACAACTTTGTCTCATACCTTACAAAATTAGCTTTGGCTCCAGTCTTTTAAGGCACAAACCTGGTAGACAGCTTTAATTGGTGGCCTGCACCTCTGATTTGGATAAGGAAAAAATACTATAACATATAAATATAAATAAAAATAAAAAGTAATTTAGTTAGAGCTTAAAATCTTTGGGTGGAGTTGGAGGAGAAAATTCCAAACAAACTAACATCATGTGTATGTAAATAACTTGCTGGTAGTGCAAAAAAAGTAGAGTATAGTTTACACAGTGCAAAAACTATTGGAAAAGTGCCTTCAAAATAGATTTGACATCGTGGCGGAATCACAGTGCAGTCTCAAAAATAGTTAAGGCTGAGGGCTGTCCATTGGAAGTATTCATAGCCACGTGGCTATTCTGAGTAATATCTGGATAATTCCTTTTGAAGTACACCTGTTAAAAAAAAAAAAAAAGACTCATAAAAAGATCATGTTTAAAGTTTTAGACTCCTCCCCAAGGCAATGCATTTCGATGTCTACTTCTTCATGTGAAGCAAATCATATCATTAGTGGAGGCACAATTAGAAAAAGAAAACAGGGATGTATTTATTTATTCCATAAAAAATGTTGCCCCATTAAAAGCCTCTGTGGGGCTGGGTTTAGTGCCAAACAACCTGTAGATCCACTTTAATTCCGATCATTCTGATTTATAGATATGTTTTATCACTACATTAAATTGATAAGCAAAATCATTTTACTGACTCAAAACCTGGAGATAAATTAAAAACAGGGTGACAAAGAGGCTGAGACATCTAGCGTCTGCATGAGGGTTTCTCATTTTCACACATAAAATGAGCACAATAGATTTGGATGTTAATATCAGGTTGTAATCCCTATATTTTATAAACTCTGACTGACAAGCATTGAAACGCAGGCGTATATATATATATGAAATGTCCCGGTGTTTAATTTGTGCAGCAAAGCAGTTATAGGGCCTATAGAAATGTGATCTGTGGATAGTGGGCCACAATAATGAAAAGAGAAGCAAAAGCTTTAACAATGACTCAACCAAGCAACTTCTCTAAAATGTAAGATGATACCAAATAATAGGGCAGTTCTTTGCCAAGCCTTTGAGTTCCTGAATTCTACCAATTTCTAGCTGAACTAGAAGAGATACAGGTTTTCTGATAAATGTATAATCAGAACATAAAGGAAATGAAATGCTGTCAAGTTTCTCTGTTCCACAATCATCAGTTTTTAGTAGCTGTATCGTATCTCAGTTCCTTGACAGATGCGCATAACAAAATGAAATAATGTCAAGACTTGTGAGCTCTTATCACGAAATGTGTTTGGGTGAAAAAGGACTTTAAATGTAATTTTTTTTTTCAAAGAAGAATGTGAAAAGTTTTGTTTGATTCTTTAAAACAGAAAATGTACCATCTATCTAATGCTGACATGTGTCATGAGCTGACATGTGTCATGGATCTATTTTATAAAACCTGGCTCCAAATATATTTGTGGATGCTGTCAACAAAGTTATCATGGGATATAATGGACTTCACATACAAAGAAGAAAAGCACTGAGACAGCCACCTTTATATTAAGTGCACCTTTCCTCTTGTTACTTGCATGCTTGCTATCATAAAAATAATATGAAATACTATATATCACTTAAGGAGAAAAATAAGAAATTCTTTAATAATGCTTGGACCTCACTGGGGGAAATCTGAAGCAATTTCCATTATAATGGTAGTATTTAAAAATAAGGTCTGTATTGAGGCTAATTTCATCTCCCTCCATTTTTAAAGGTAGCCATATTTTATATAGTTATGTACTTATATACTCCAAAAAACCTATTTCTTGATGAAACTAAAAACAGTCAAAAGAACAACTGGAAATACATTTTATTTTCTACTACTTGATAGTCCTCCCCGAAATAAGCCAGTTCCTTTCCTCATAAGCCTCAGTGTAATTTGTTTTATACAGAAAATGTTGTTATTAGCAACTTTTAACTAAACTGGTCTTAGTTTCATTGTCTGAAATACTTGAAACTGAAAACATGCTTCCTGTGTATAAACTCCTTGATTTTACCTTTCTTTTTCTCATTTGTTGCAAGGTTTTATTAATATACCCTGCCTAATAGCAGAAGTGTGAGAAGGCATCTTTTTCATAATATAGATTATGAAGGTACTTGAGATGACTGAGCACTTTTGAGCAGAGTCCTTGTGTACAAGCTAAGCACTAACCTTGGGTCATACATACAGTCGAGTGAGAATGAACTGACAGAATCTTGAGCCAGAATTCAACATACTGGACAATGCCTTCTGAATACAGTGTAAGTAAATGCTCACCATTATCCATGCAGGGAAGTTTTTATTGCTCTGTTGCATGTAATAAGATCTAATTCCTTGATGGTAGTTTTATTGAGAAGCTAGAGTTTAAATACTCAACTTAGTTTCGACCTATTTCAGAGAAATTATAATGAACTCTATGAGATGGAGAAGTCCAATCTCAGCTCTCTCTCCCAGGACTCACTGCTGATCCTGGAAAAATCACTTAACCTCTCTCCAATACTGGCTGCCTCATTTGTGAAATGAGACAATGACTTAACTCATAGGAACTAATTAATGGCTATAAACTACATGTTGAAAACACGCCAAGTTAAGTGTTAGGTGTGGTTATGATGCTGCTCAGAGAAGTGGCCCCTTAGTCCATGGAAAGTAGCAGCATTACCCAGTGTGAATGATGGAAACAAAACATCTGAGAGGCCCTTTTGATTTTATCTTTACAGAACCCCAGAGTCATAGTGAAGACACCTTTAATTCAGTGAATGTGGTAACACGGGAGGCAGAATAGTAGTTAAAAGATTACATAAGTTGGAGCACTAACACTAACTGATGACTTTGAGCAGTTACTTTGGCTCTTCTGCCTTAGTTTCTTCATTTGTCAAAAAGGGATAATGCCAACTTAGAATGGTAGTGAAGATCAAAGGAGACAATGCAATAATAGTTCAATTTCAGGGCATGTTCCTCTTCCCTACCTTCTCTTGGGTTTAGGTCATTATAATTTGTTTAGGGTGAGATACAAAAATAAACCCATCTTTGATAAAATCAGGAGTCATCTAAATCTCAAATGGCAAAATATCTGGAAGGGCTGCCATATGCAACTGGATCCAATGGGGCTGTAGCAAGACAGCAATCAGGGAGAGTGCAGTTCTCCAACTCTGGTAAATTCTAAGGTATGTCAACGAGAAATCATATAGAATTATCATCTTTCCTGAAGTGTGTATATTTGTGAGGTCCTAAGAGAAGACAGATTCTAAAATGCAAATAGCTTTGTAACATTCCATCTCTGCAGGCTCTGGAGGAGTGCAAGCTAATGAACACACATTCTTAAATTTTCTCTCTCTTATACACATACACACATATTCTATCTCTGGGTCATAAGGAGCTTCTATATTAAATAGAAAGAATTCCCTGTAGCCTGAAATGATATCCTAGCCACAACGATTCTAGCAAACAATTGGTCTAGGAAAAACTCACTTAATTCAGTAGTAGGAATAACAACAACAACAACAACAACAACAACAATAATGTAGTACAGGATCTTTAAAATACACCAAAAAAAGTGAGAAAAAGGAACAAGTACATGATGAATGAATATTCACTGAACAGGTGAAAATTATGAAAAAATATAATGCAATACATTCAAAGAAAATGTAGTAGAATAATCAGCCCATGGACAATGGAGATCTGACAGTATAGGAAAACATGATACAGCAACAGAAGATAACTATGAGTTGACAGAGGCCAAGGGTGAAATGGAAGAGAAAAATGAAAACATCAAAGAAATGACAGTCCTATTAATGGCAGCACAAAGTAGATTATACACTGCTGAAAAAACAGAATGAAAAAACATGGAGGACAGGATTAAGAAAGCAAGCAAAATAAGTGTAAATTAAAAGATCAAGTTGAAAGTAGCTTTATAAAAAAGACAAAAGACAGACAACATATACAGGATAAAGAGGAGAATCCAATCAAAAAAAATTCAAAGATACAATTCAACTAAACTTACAAAAATAAACGAAGACTTAAATCTAGAAACCAAAGAGTACATGATATCCTAGGAAAAACTAATTACTTTCAAAATAGAGGGGGAAAAAATTCCTTTGGGCATCCCAGAAAGATCATTATGTCTAATTTGGCCTTAGACTTATCCATACAAATAAACAATGCCAAAACACCTTCGAGCAAAGATAACATATTAAGTGAAAGAAAGTGTGACCCCCAAATTTTATAACCAGAAAATTTAGAGATGCAGCAGACAAATATTTCATATATATGGTAAGTCAAGGATTCTAATTCCAATGAATCCTCTTTTAAGATAATATAGAACATGGTTTTTCAAACTTCTCTTTTTACTGTCACCCATAATACTAACTACATTTCACTTCACATTGAAAGTCAGTATAGATTCACTATCTATATTTACCTGTACTTAAAGGAGTTTCACGAGACATTACTATTACTATGAAAGATACATTGTTGTTTTTCTTCTATTCCATTCTTTTCTATTTCATTTCTTCAAATTCTCTGATCATGACTGACTAAATGGGTTTCACAGCCCCACTTACGGATCACAACCCAAAGTTTAGCCAACTAAGAGATGGAGACACTATAATTTAAAACAAGTAGAATAATAGAGGCTTAAATATTTTTAAGGATTTGAAGGTAAACAGTAGAAGGAAAACTACTGAAAACAATTAAAATTTGGTGGTGGAACAAAGAGAAGGCAGATATGTTGTTGTTTATAATGAGTCAAATAATAATAATAAAAAAAAACATATTCCTAGAAGAAATGAAAGGAACATACATAAAGCAATGAGCAAAAAAAAAAAAAAAAAAAAAAAATTACAGGCTACAAATTAAAAGGTTGAAAAAAGAACACTAAAAACTGAAAGCATGACATGATAGAACTAAAATAGAACAAACCTATAATCTCAATAAATATAAATAAATTAAATACATTTGTTTAAAAAAGGGCTTAGATTAAATCTCAGAGCTAAGCTTAACTAAACGCCATTTATGAGAGACACATCTTTAATTTGACATTAGAATACAATCAAAGACATACCTGACAAATGAAAACAAAGGGAAAGCAGGGGACTCAATTTCAGTTTTGACCCAGCATAGACTTAGAGCCTATAGCATTAAATGAATCAAAGAAAGGCACTTTAAAATAGTAGAGAATAGAATTCATAGTGAAAACATAAGACATGACTATCTGGACAGAAAAATCATAGTATCAAAATTATCAAAACAAAAATGACAAAAACTACAAAGTGGAACTCGTTATGATATACTAATTTACTTCTCTAAGCCAAGCCATATCAAATGGATCAAAATAAATAAGGATAGAGAGGACCTAAGTAATGTAATTAAATGAAGTAGATCTAATTAAAAGTCATTAAACTCTATAATTTAATAGACAATAGTCCATCTTTTTAAATGCCGAAAGAATATTAAAAAAAATTCCCTGTATTAATAAGTACTGCTTCTGAGTATTAACAGTACAGGTGACATTTTTTGATCACAAGGCAATGAAAGTTAACAGTGAGGTGTAAAATGGAAAACAAACATAAAAACAAACCCATATTACCAGGAAGTTTTAAAGACCTCCTTTTAGAATAATTCTTGGGCCAAAGAGGAAATCAAAACCAAAACTGCAGAATCTATATATAAAAACTTAACTATGACAAAAATACTACACACCAGAACCTATAAGATATAGCGAGAACAATATTCAGAGAAAAGTTCACAGCCTTAAAATATTTATATTAATAAACAAAGAAAAGAAAGAAAACAAATGCATTCACAACAAAATAAACCAAAGAAGGAAGAAATTAATAAAGATAAAAGCAGAAACTGATATACCATGAAACAGAGTACAGGAACTAGTAAGTAAATCTGAGAGTTCCTTCTTTGAGGGAAAAACATAAATTTCTAACCATTAACTTAATTAGAAGAGAAAATGGGGAGTAGGGAATGGAGAATGCATTAATACTAAGTAGCTATTGAAAAGAGTGAGATAATCATGCATTGGTATAATCTGATATGTAATATTAAGTGAAAAAAAATAAGGAACAGCCATAAAGGCCATATATGTACAAGTTCTTGTTGATGCACAGAATATATCAACTGAATAGTCAAAAATGGGAAAGATACTACAGGAGTGGTACAGCAACTTACTTTTTATTTATAAATTAAAAAAAAAACTACTAAAAACAGTAAAGTTGTTGACTTTTGTAGCATTAAATGTATTATTTGTTAAAAACCATTGAAATAAATTTTAATTCTTTAGTCTCTAAAGCTACTTAGAACTTTAGATACTGTTTTTGTTATTGAGAAGAAAGAGTTCAATTGATAGCCTTTTTAAAAAATCCAACTTTTATTAGCAATAGGTAGAATTTTTTTATATATTTGTAAAATGCTCCATATTCTTCAAAGCACTTAAGCATATACTCTCTCATCGGATCCTTGTAACAACAGTGTAAAGAAGCTGAGTAGTGCTGTCGTGCCTGCACTATGGGTGAGGACTGAGACTGAGAGACCTTGGGTGACATGTAAGTCCATGTGGCTGCTAAGTGCTTCTTCCACCTATTCGAAATGGTGCAGGCTCCTAGAATCTAGGATATTAGGATTTTGTAATTTTGGGGTTGCATCTGGTAATTTCATGAATAGATAAAACAGCACCTCTGTTATGCATGTAAAACAAAGCAACTTCTAAAACCTCACCTCTGTTATGCATGTAAAACAAAGCAACTTCTAAAACCTCAATTAGGTTTGCTTCATCATGGAGTAGAATGAATAATGGGCATTCATCCTTTGTTATGGGCTGAACTGTGTACCTCAAAATTTATATGTAGAAGTACTAACCCTCTAATACCTCAGAACGTAATTGGATTTGGAGATAGGGTCAGTCAAGTTAAAATAAGGTCATATGGTGGACCCTGATCTAATATGACTGGTGTCCTTATAAGAGGAGGACATTAGGATACAGACATACACAGAGGGAAGACCATGTGAAGACAAAGAGAGAGGAGGTGGCCATTTATAAGCCAAGAAGAGAGGCCTTAGAGGAAACCAACCTTGCCCACACCTTGAGCTCAGAATTCTAGCCTCCATAACTGTGAGGTGATAAATTTGTCATTTAAGCCACCAATTCTGTGGGACTTTGTTATGGCAGCCCTAGCAAATTGATGTACTCTTGAACTTTATGTCTCTAAAAAGTACTTTCTCTACTATTTCATGGATCATCTTAAACAGTCAATTGCAGAGTGACTCAGCTTGCTTGCACCAACATTATTAGAAAAGCAACTACATGGTCAAGAAAACGTGACTTGGAAGTACCTTTACCCAGATGTTTTCTTTTCAAACGAATGAATTTTAATCTGTTAGAGTAAAAAGCTTGTTGACTCAGCTAATCCTCCCAGTGTTATAGTTTTGAATGATGCACTGATATCTATCTGATGCTTGTACATTTAAAATTTGACAATCTGACAGTTTCTTCTCCTGAGAGGACCAAGTGTATACAGAAATAATGTCAAAAAGATCTTCAGCTGGAATGAGAATAGAGATAGGCATTCCCTTATGACTTTCCGTAGGGGTGACCTAGGCCTCTGGTAGGATCAGAATCCAAGAGTGATGATCTACCACTCCTCATCATCCATAAAGGGGGACGAAAAAGAACTACCACGAGGATTAAGTGAAATCATATACGTGAGAACCATGTAAGATAAATTATAAAGAACTACACAAATGTAATTTACCATTAATATTGTTAAATTAGGTACAAGATCACTGGACCAGGAATCATGAGATTCCTAATTCTATGACCTATGTGCTTTTCTATATGTATTTAAAATATCATATAATTCAACTTACAGTTAAAATATGGGAAATGCAAAAACATCTAAAAAGGGAAAACATGCCCATAATTATAATGCCCAGACATAAACAATTTTGATGCGGAGCCTCACCATATACTGTTGGAGGTCTCATTCCACCTATGCCATGCCTCTCAAGTGGCAAGAATGCCAGACTTTCCTTCCTTCCCTCCATCCTTCCATCAGTCCAACTCTCATTTTGTTTCAGAAAGAATTACAGGTAGCTGCATGACACTGGCTAAGTCCCTTAAACCTGACCCCAGTTATCACATCTGTAGAATAAGATACTCCATCACCACTGTTGGTAGATACCATATAATCTAAATGTTATTAATTGAGCACCTTTCTCATGCCATACAGTGTCAAATTCTCATACATCATCTCCATGAAAATGTTTTGTAACTTTCAAGCACCATTCATACTATAACATTAAGGTACTATAAATTCTTGTTTTGTCCTGAAGACAATTTTATCTTCTAAAAGGCAGATAAAGCATAGAGAGAATAAGTGTACCTAATTCTAAACAACAGAGAATTAGGGGGAAACCTAGGGAGAAAGTGGCAGCATCACGTAGGTGTTTTCCTTACAAATTATAAAACAGAAAACAAAAGCAATTTACATATTTCCCTGGTAGATCTTCCTAGACTCAATGAACAATATTCCACATTTTTTCCCTCAAACTCTCAAATTTCCTGGATGTACCTTGACAGCATTTGCATCTCAGATGTGCGGAGCACCAATCAGAATGAAATCCAATGGATCTGCGAAATGTGAGTATTCAGAGCTGAGTACAAATGTATGAAAAGTCCAATCTGAAATCTCTTAGGCACACGTGCTTGCACACGTGAGCGTGAACACATCCTACACCCCCCCCCACCACGTCTGCTGATTTTTAGCAGACCTGACTTCAACCTGGGACATGTTGTTAAGACCCAGTCGTGAAGCTCTGTGTCTGGAGGCTTGTAATTGAAAAGGGCACAGAGTGCTTGTTACCATTTCCCTGGAGCCAGGTTGTGAGGAGCGAGCTGTTGAGATGAACTTTAATTATAACTCTTTGTGGCGCGCTCACCTGTTTTGCTATTTCAGTGAGGGCAGCAGCTTCTGCCTTGCCCAATTGTTGCACCATCTTGTAAAATAGGCTGTCTTTATTTTGCAGCAAAACATATGGCTCATCATATTCTTTCAGTCTTCCTGAATCCAAAACCTGTTAATCAGCAGAAGGAAACCCATTAGCACACAATGTTCTGCAGTAACATATTATAACTCAGACAATATTTTGGAAAGGGGTGGAAGAAGGAGAATAGAGAGACTATTTGGGTGGTAGTCCTGGCTGGTGTTTAAATGGTTTGATTACCCTGTTTTACAAGGCAGACAAAGGCCTAACCCGACCTTTTATTATTATAATGTTATAGGAAAGGAAGAAAACGAAAGTTTTAGACTATGATTATGGGCACTCAGCAGTCCTGTGGTATTTTATATTCTGCCAAGGGCATTCTGCGTTGTTACAATTCATTAGTGCTTTAGTTCTCCGACACTGAGCTTTGAAGACTATTTATACATACGTTCAGAGTTGGGAAATTTCTTGATTTAAGAAAATCAAACCTAATTTATCTGAAAAGTAGGAGGATGTCATACAAACCAGATGGCAGTAACCTGACAGCAAATTAATTATTGAGCTTGTTTGACAGAATCTAAGTAATATTTAGAAAAGAAGTAAATGCTTCTGAGATTTCTTAAGAGTCCTAGATTATGTCACCTGGTAAGAGGGACAATATCCTTGGTCAGAGAGATTAAGGTGTATCTTGAAGTTGGCTTTGGTTATAGTTTATTATTCTGAGAGTGAAAGGCTACCCAAAAGAGTTGCTACCTAAGCAGCTTTAGCATAATTGCTCTGCACAGAAGAAATCTCTAGAAAATCAATTTTCTCTTTGGATAAGATTAAAGAAACAATTAAGAAATTGAGCTCCAAATTCCAGTGATCACAGCCCGCACAGCATACGGGCAGCTCAATCTGAATCGCTGAGGATCTGAATATCTGTTTTCACAATTATCTTTCCTTGCTTCTTTTTCTCTCTTCAGCTGCTTGCCTTCCAGCCTTTTTATTGCTCATTAATATGTCCACTGGAAATTGAAAGGGAGAGAAAGGGGCTCTTAACTCTGCATTTCTACTTATTAGTGGCTTTGGTTAATGGCTTTGGAGGGAAAAAAAAGTCTGAAACAATTGGCTCAAATGATGTACCTAGGCAAACAGTTCTGATATTAAGTGGTACTTAGTTCTTCATTTAGGCCATATTTACAGCAAATTTATCTTAACAGAACATGCTGAAAATCTAAGCAGGACATAGGTTGTTTTTCCACAGCCAGGTATTACAGTTAATTCTGTCCCCTGGTATTGAATTGGAAACATTTATTAAGTCTTTTATAGAGGGCATTTACATGTTAATCTTTTGTTTACTACTATGAATCACTGCTAAGGGCAGCTTTCTCAAAAGAGTTGAAGAATAATTGAATGTGTCATATCCACATAATAATTAAAATGTCCTATAATTTGGCATGACAATTTAGATGCCCCAAATGTGTAATTTTACTTAAGCATAGCATTATAAAGCACAAGCACTCCTGATGGCGAAGAAGGAAAAAAATGCAATTTTAAAATATAGGTCTTTCTCACGCTAAAGGCTAAGTAAATAAGTGAATCAAATTACTTCATACAAGGAAAAACTTTACATTCTGCAAAAGCAACAAGTAAATTTTTTAAAATCACCACTTCAGAGTTAGTGAAAAAAGGGTTCTCTGACTATAAAGCCTTTACATAATTTTTAATGGAAGTGTTACTAATAGTTTGTCCTTGTCCAACTTTCCATTTATTCAAATTTGAATGAAAAGTAAATCTTCCTATTTTTTCACATATTGTCTGAAAACACATGAATGCCACTGAGATGAGTAGTTCTCAGAATTGACTGGCATCTAAAAAGGCAGAGCCAGGAAAAAATGAATGTTCTTAAAAAACAATAGGATAAACAATATAAATGACAGAAATATTATTTTGGTCAAAATATTTTGAGCCTTATATGTATTAGTAATTTAATACCTATGTATTAAATTTTATAAGGGGAGTTTTCAATTTGGGGTGTGTGTGAGACAGAACTGTGATGATTTGTTATATTGCTTGATAATTTATTAGAAGTTAAATTTTAACTTCTGAAAGATAACTTTAAAATGTAAAATAAATATACCTCTTTAATACTCTTTTGCCATGCATTAAAACAAAATACAGTATCTTAAAATGAACTACATTAGTATAGCCCCAAGTAAATGAATTTACAAGGTTTGAGAAATGAGATGCCCTGACACACAAATGCCATGTAACAAAGAGTATGGCTACCATAAGATCAACAAAATCATTCTATAGTGAAAATAACAGTCTTCTGAATTTGAAAAGGAAAATAAAAATAGTTATGTTGAACATTCACTCTGCCACATGCATTATAGTCATCGCTATAAATTCTCAAGATAGACAAACACAGTACATAATATCCATCCATCCATCCATCCATTCATCCATCCATCCATCCAACTCGTAAGTATTAAGTTAGTACCTATTACCAAAGCACCATTCTAAGAATGGGAGATTCAAAGATGAGCAAGATAGAGTCTATCAAGAATCTCAGAGCCAGAGATGAAAACTGAGGTACAGTTAAGTTAAATAACTTGGCTGAGGCTGTAGAATCAGTAGATGGAAGAGCTGGGATTCGACCACAGGTCTGAACCTGTAATCATTCCTCTCCATGTGAGTATCCAGAGGAAGACACTGTTTATTATCAGAAGGAAAATAAGGGAGATAAGAATTTTAACATTCAATTTTTTAAGATACCTTTCCATATGGATATCTTATATTAACTTTGAATAATTTAAGAGAACATGCCTATAAACAGAAACATTTCCCCTGTCTGTTGTCCACTGCAATTTTATTGCACTCAGGCTATAATTATTTACTGTGTCTGCTATATAGTCACAGAAAAAGAAAACCAATTTTATTAAACTATCAGGATTAATAAAGAGCAAGTAACACATGGCCAAAATACATTTGAGGAAAATTTAAGAAAACTTTCATTAATTCTTGAATTTATTCAGCTAATGCTTATTGCATACTTCACTACATTCATGTCATTATGCTAGATGCTGTGGAAGGGGCAAAGGTATGTAAGTCATAGCCCCTGCCTTTAAGGGAGCCTATACTCAAAGAACAGAGGAAAAAAATCAAGTGTCTATAATGCAAGCAAAAAAGCCCAACAAAGAGGAAGTTAGCAGTAGAAGAGATGACTTCTGGCCAGAGGTTCTGAGGATGAACTTCAAGGAGCGTGAGCAGTGAACTGGGCCTTGAAGGTGGAGAGACTTGAACATACAGAAATGAGGAAGGTGGGTGGATAGTGGTCATTCCAGATACAGGGAACAACATGGGCCAAGAAGGCTGGAAGTGAGCTTGTCATCTCCTTAAGGGTAGGGTTATGTGGCATCTCCAGGTCTTGGCACTGTATATGACACGTAACAGGCACCCAAAACATGCTGGCTGAAGGTTAAATACAAAGGAAACTAAAGTCAGGGCATGACTGGGTGACTGCCCAGTGGCATAGTCTGGCAAGATGACAGGCTAAGATCAAGGGGAGAAAGAGTCGAGCTGGCTAAGATAAGGGATTATAGGATGAGGGATACAGACTTGAAGGAACACGTGCCTCAGGTTGATGGCTGTGGGCAAGAGGGAGAGGAAAAGTGAGGGAGAGATAG
Source organism: Eidolon dupreanum (assembly GCA_028627145.1). Taxonomy (NCBI): domain Eukaryota; kingdom Metazoa; phylum Chordata; class Mammalia; order Chiroptera; family Pteropodidae; genus Eidolon; species Eidolon dupreanum. Next base: position 30,676,215 of record CM053508.1, read on the forward strand.
ACCAGGGTAGGGGATGGAGGCTTGAAACTCATTTATACCAAACATTGGAAAAGAGGAAAAAATAGAAGGCACAGTCAGAGAGGAATCAATCCCAGGAGGAGCAAGAGAGCAGTGTTGCCGACTCAGACGCCGAGTGCTACAAGAGCTGTGCTGGGATACGGACTGAAAAAAAGGTGAGGAACAGCATTTTAACCACTTAGCCTGCACATTTACTGGTTTGATCAAAAACTCTAGTTGTTGTTGTTTTTTTCTTCCAGACAAATGGTTCTTTATTGTGGGAGATGTGGCAACCTCAAGGTTGGGCACAACCCCAGCCAGCTGGCAGTCAGGGTTGGTCTGGGTGCTACCTGCTCCATTTTCCATCTCTCTCAGTCTGTCAATCGACAGATTCTGCAGAGAACCTGAGGTCAAAAAGTCTAGATTTTTAAGAACAAGTAAACATAAAGCAACTCCCAATTTTCCCTTCATACATATCAATGGGTATAATCTTGAATTTTTACTTTAGTATCTTTTATATCTATAAGAAAAGCCTCCTGGAATCTCCTGCTGTGCCCCCACCCCTCTTCCTACAATCCATGCTAAACTAGGAACTAAACCACACATTAGAGTTGGAGTGACAGCATTCCCTCGGCCCCAGGATCTCTCCAGGAATGCCAACCTCGAATCACTTGCTGCTCTCTAGTAGGTTAAGGAAAAATACATTACGTTGGATGAGTCAGTCAGTTACATAAGCTCAATGAAGATGTGTTTATCAGGCCTGTGTACCTGCAAATATTCTGGGTAGTTGTACTAGCTATAAAAATTAAATAGACCTATTGCAAAATAATTTAATCCATTTTAATTGCTAGGATGCCATCAGTGACAGTGGGGTGAATGCAGGGAGAGGTGGGGGCAGTTCAGGGTGGAGGTAGAGATGCCTGGAATGGCTTTCAACATGGTGACCAGCAATAAAGGGAGATCCCTCTGAATATCAAGCAGAGTGGGGAGGAGCAAGATCTGAGTTTCAGATGTCTGCTTTCGGCTGCCAGGTGACAAAGGGGCACAGGAACAGTTATCCAGCCTTGGAAGCCAGGTCCCTTGATTGGTAAAATGTATGCCTGTGATTTTCTTTGTGGTCTTTGTGGCAAAAATTACTTAAAATCCTTTCTTAGGTCTTGAAGTGGTAAATCATTCTTCTCATCTGGCTGGATGAAGACTAGGTCACAGTGACCTCCACAGCTGCTCCCCCAAAGCTCCTGCTATCGTAAGTCTGTAACCCCCCTCCCGCCCCCGTAAAGTATTTCTTCTTCCAAATTGTGCTATCTTCATATTAGTTTTTTTCTCCCTCTGAAAATATGAATGAAATCTCTTGGCCTATTTTCGAAGGAGCTTTTCTCAAATATTCTAATTATGGCTATGTAGGCTTATTAAAGGAAAGTTCTATGGCAATTAAAAATAGAATTTAAATAAAACTCTAGTTAGTCCTGAGTTCTTTTTGTGCTTTCTGGGTGGAATGTTAAAATAGTTTCTAGCTTTGATTTCTCTGGGAAAAACTCTACTAAAAAGACATTTGAGTTTAGGAAGAAAGGTGAAGATTATAAAACCATAAGGATAAAACAGAAGAAGTGGAATCTAAGTTTCTTAGCCTTGGTTACGGGTCTCCAGAATTCATTCCCAAAGAATTCTCTAACTGCTGACAGTGAAAGCACTAAAAAGAGGAAATAATGTTGTTAGCAGCTGTAGATTTTCACATGCTTCTTTTGCCCCACTACTAGGGAGAATCTGGGGTGTTATAAACTTGAGTGTGCAGGGATTGGAGGAAAAAGCTGTGCCATTGGCTGGAAACAGGTCACAAGTAACCAGTTAATCCTAAAAACTACAGGGAAGAAGCTGTCTTTAACGCAGAGATATGGTGAGTCTTAGGCAAAGAGGATTTCTAAAGCGTCTGTCTTGCTCCATCCACTGTTTTGTGGCAACTTAGCGAATAAGGAAGATTAAATTAGCTGTCATTACAACTACATCATGTTTAATAAAGTTAAAATTGAGAGAACATCTTTATAAAATAGAATTCTAAGCCTAACACATTAATGACGCTTAATGAACCAAAACTGGGTAAATCCCTTTGGAGAGCCAACACATAAACAAAGCTATTAATTAGGTCACAGTTGTTTCCCAACAAGCCTTTTGTTTGATTTACTTACAGTAAACAAAACCATATTCATCCGTCTTTGTGCAGAAGTATTCACCAGTGCAACAAAATGTAATTATTACACCTTAAGCATTTGCAATTACACGACTTTATGATGACAACACTGTTGGTTATGCCCTTCATTAGCATCAGTCACTTCCCCAGCCACTCCCTAGGCTGGCCACCCGCCCTCTGGAGCATTAGGCTTTGCGGCTGATTGACTTGTCTTTATGTCCTTAAAGCTTTCAGAATAACAGAACAGACAAATCACTTGTTTTCTGGAAAGGAAAACAAGGAAAGGCAAGCAAGGAAAAAAAATTGCTTCAAAAATCAAAGGTTTGAGAAAGAACATTATTTAGGCGTTTTGCCAAATTGAAAGCCAACTGGTTATTAGAAGCTCTAGAATAAAATATAAAGTTTACACCTGGGGTATAACTCAACTCTGAGGCTAGGAAATGTATTATGTCTCTTGAGTCCCCTGAGATCTAATCCTGCCATTCCCTATAAAGTCAGCAACAGAAACCAGCTCTGACCAAGATGTAAATGAGTAGCCAAGTTTACATCTCTTGGTGGGACCTTCCCATGACATCACCGAAGGACATCTCCAGGGTGTCCTACCTACAATGAAGGTCTTCCAAGATTGGGTGGGGTTGGGAGTGGGAAGGGTAGCTCCATGGTGAAATGCAAGGCCTACCACAGAAAACAAGGTCAGTCATCACAAAGGTAACATGCTCTAAAGAGAACCTTTTCATTTCCTTTCTCCCAATCGACTTCTCCCTCAGTCTTCCCCATTCACCCAGATGCTTTGATCCTACACCTAGAAGCCAGAACTGACTCCTCTCTCTCCCCTCATATCCCACATTCAATCCAACACATAGTCTGCTTGGCTCTACTTGGTTATTATCTACCCCAAGTCCAACTATCTCACCATATCCACAGCTAGCGCTTCAGTCTAAGCCATCAACATCTGGTGAGAAGAGAGGGCACAACTGTAAAAGTCAGAGTGAATACTGCCTTTGGAAAACTGAGGGATTATCAATGTGGTTTTTACTATAAAGGAAAGAGTAAGAGCAAAGTGGAACAAGGCTAGAATGGTGGGAGAGGCTGGGCTATAAATTACTTTGTAAAATCATGTTAAGGATTTGAACAAAGACACTGATCAGGAGAGAAAAATTTGAGGTTCTCAAAATTTACTAGAAGATCCTGGTTAAGTATAGCATTAAACAAATGAATACACTCTGATAATGGCAACAAAACTGGTTAAGACGATACTCATGAACTAGATGTTTGGGTCTGTGGGTCAAGTGCTGATGGATAAGATTTAGGAGTAATTAGTTAACAAGTTTGCCAAATTCTGTCTTTCCTTGCTGTTTCCCCACTGACCATACATTCCAAGGGAACAGTATTTCTAAGTACTATATCATAAAAGGAAGCTTCTACCATCAATATTGTAATACCAAAAACCAAAAATAAATCTATATGGTACATTTAGGAGCAAAGATTTTATTTGACGACACCTCCAACCAGGCTAGAGATGAAGCTGTCTCTCTTCTGTTGCTTCTAAAGCCTGACAAAATCCTCGAAACAGGTAAACTTCACAGCAGCACTTATTTATTGGAAACAGTCTGCAAAATACAATGCTAGAGATGAGAACAACAAAGTGATAGGCAAAAAGTAGCAATGAAAGGTTATTTTCCAATTAGCATTCAAAACACAAAATGAAGGACTAAGGATGCTTGATGCCAAACAATGTTTCTGAAGTCTAATAAGAGTCACTGTCCTATAATCTTGGAATGTCACATGGTCACTCACAAAAGTTTGCTGGAGTGGCCTGCAATGTGCTAGACCAGATGTCTAGCAGCACTGGGAAGTGACAAGGCTAAAAGCACTGCTTCAATGCTGACAGTCTGGTATCTTCTCAGTGACTCTATTGATGATGCCATCTGACAATGCGTGTGCATGTGAAGTAGGGTGGGAGGTAATATTCCAGAAACCACCCAAGAAGTCAAAAGAGATGGTTCCATCACCATTGCGCATAAGGAAGTTTGAACATTAATGATCGTTTATTACTGGTGGTTTAACTGTGCTTTGTATGAACCATAAAATTCACTGGTTAACTCCATCTATTGCCTCTTAGGCTTCTTTATCTATTTACTTCTTCATTACTAATCAGAGCATCACTGGATACTGTGATGCCTAGTGACAACAGTTAGCATCCATAAGATGGATGAAAATCTGTCCATGGCCACAGGCTGGGCTTAGCCTGCAAATAACTTCCATTTTTTGGGCTTATCTGCAGCCAAAGATTTTTCATTTGAGGAATGATTTCCTTTTCATTTTATAAAACCACATTCTAAGATTTATTGAAACCGAGCAATTAATAGAGAATAAAAGAGAAAGTGAGAAAGAAAGAGAAAGAGGGAGAGAGCAAAGGAAGGAAGGAAAGAAGGAATAAAGAGAAAGAAGGAAAAGGCTGAATTACTAAGGAAGAAAAAATCAATCGAACCTGGAGAGAAGATACTAGACATATGAGACCAAAGCTTGGAAACTGCCATGTGTGCAGTACTCATTTCTATTGTGTAAGAGACTTGCTAGTTATTTATCTATAGTCTCTCAGCCCCAGATCTACCTTTCTTTCTTTACTCTCATCTGTGATCTTAAATCTGGGTCTCTACAAACCACATTTCAGAAGCTCTTTGGCCAGCTGGCTCTTTGTTAGGTTCTTCCAGTAGGGGGTACCAGAAGCAGACTGAAGGTGGGACACAGAACAAATGGTCTGCCTGTTTCTGCCCCTTGTGCCAGCATCATGCCGCAGTGGAAACTGGTTCCAGCCTTATCGTGTTCCCTTCACAAAGATGACCAGCAGCTGGGCAGAGGCCGCTCCCTGGAGGTCTAAGCACTGACTTTTTAGGGGCTCTCCTCGAGACCCTAGGTCTGGAGCTGTGTCTAGGGAACAGTAGCTGATTCCTAAAATTACTACTCCAGTGTTTCCTTTCACTCTTCCAGCCCTCTAATTCCTATGCAAAGAATTTCCTATATTAAACCTGTCTGTTGAAATACTTTGTTTTTCTGATTAGGCCCTTTCTTCTCATAGACTCTCCTCTGATATACATCTTGTGAACATCTCAATAGCTGATAAATTCTGCACCTTACCCAACAGCCTTCTGGTAGTCTAAATGAAAGGCTACATTTTTGATAAAGAGAATCCAAAGATGCTAAAACAACCGTGACACAGTAAAAATGACTATGTTTTACCACTCTGTAATATGAAGCCATATCTTGCTTTGGAATGTTTTTATGGTTGGCCATCTTAAAGAAAAATGAAAATTTAAATAAGATTTTAAGATGAAAATATGAAATTATTGGATATATTATTTAATAGCACATTCTGACTGTGTAATTAAGTATTTGAGTTACTGTCAGGAATAAGAAGAAAAAGTAACAGAACATTAACTTATTATGGGTTTCTATCAAGCTTAACAGGAAAGGACAAATTAAAAATTGAACATAAATGGAAACAACTGGAATTCCACAGGTGAGGGTCTTACCATAATCTTGTCACTGTCGATAATGGTGTTCAACCTGTGTGCAATGGTGAGTACAGTGCACTGGGCAAATTTCTCACGAATTTTCTTTTGTATTAACTCATCAGTTCTGGAATTGAAGAAGTTAAATTTAGCTGAGTAAAGAAACTTAAGACCTAAAAAGACCATATAATATTTTTATAATGTTTTTAAAAATCAATACTTTTGCATGGTCTTGTTCTTTAAAAACGAAGTATAAAGTCTATTTAGAAATTTATTATTTTTCATAAAGCAATAGAAGATACTCTTCCCTTCAAGTTGCTAGAAATTATGGAGTTGAATTTAAGAATCCAGCTCTCTGAGGCTAATAATATCGTTAACACTGTATAACATAGTTTGGTTTCTTCCTCTGTTTGCCAGAATTAATGTTATCAAAAGATATCTTTGGGGCAAAGAGAGGACTTAGAAAAACTTCCCAGCATCATTAAATGTTTCTCATTTTACCATATTTAAAATTCGGATTCCAGGTTACATGGTACTAAGCTCTGTACCTTGGATCCACATTTGCTGTCGCTTCATCAATTATCAATATCCGATTTTTCTTCAGAATAGCCCTCGCAAGGCACACCAGCTGTCTCTGTCCAACACTGAAGTTCGATCCAGATTCTGCTAATTCAGTATCCATTTTACCAGGAAGATCTTCAATGGCTTCTTTAAGTTGTACCTGTGGATGTACAAAGAATTTTCCTAAATTCTTCTTAAAATGTTTCCTAGATTCTTCTTAAAGAAAGAAGTGTATTCCTAAACAAACTATTACTGAAATAGACAAACTTCCTAGACATTAGAGCTTTGAAATTCTTGGGACTTCTGCATCTTGTATGTATGGTCACACAACAGGGAGAGTTACTTCCAGTTCACTGAGAAAGATGGTCAACTCAGGACAGAAATGTTATGACTTAAGAGCACAAACTTAATGGGAGTCAAGATTCTTCTAGGTTGCCACCAGTACACACAGTCTGTTCACGTTGTGCCAATTTCATTAGGACACACACAGTATGCTAAATAAAATTATTCTCAAGGTAAAATATAGAAAAAATGTAAATGTTCTTTTTCAATTTTCAGTTAAAAGTTAACTACAGGAATTTATAGAGACAAAAAGCAGAACAGTGAGTGGTTGCCTAGAAACTGGAGAGTTAACTGCAGATGGATACAGGGAACTATTGGGGTTACAGAAATGTTCTAAAACTGGACTGTCATGATGGTCGTATGATTATAAGTTTACCAAAACGACTCGGTCACTTTTACAAGAGGGGGATTGTCTGGTTTGTAAATTATACACCAATAAAGTCAGTGAAAAGAAATTATCTCAGTGTCCCCATTTCTGGCACATGACGTCTACCAGGAACCTGTCCCAAGGATTAGTTAAGAAAGTCTCTCAAAAAATAAAGCTATTTCTCCCATTGTAGTCTAAACAGAAAGGTTAAAAGGATCTTTATGGGAAATAGTTTTCTTTTCTAAAAATTATTGAAGGAAGTATGGCTCTCTAATCTTATCATTATCTTGTCCTTTTGGAAGATTTTAAAGTTTAAATAAATACAAACTGCACTTCATATATTAGTAAATTTGGAGTTGATTTTGGTGATGATTCTTCCCCAAATTTAATCTCATATTGCTAGACCAGTCAAGTGCATTTACCTCAGTCTCATAAATGTTCTTCACTGTATGAAAACTCATGGAAGACAGGGTATAATATAACATCTTATTTCCCTCAGACTATGGTGATAGATATTTATATTCATCTCACTTCAAAAAGTTGTAATTATAGGTTTTTAAAAAATCTTAATTACCAAAGATAATCTGAAACTATACAGGGTAGTAGAGCTCAGTTCAATTAATATTTGTTTTTGAGAAATTTTATAGAGTGGGAAACAAACTTAGGCTATACTTGAGAGTTAAAGAAGAAAAAAATAAATATACTTCAAATTAAGAGATTAACAGATAGACAAGTGATAGCCAATAGGCAGCGACACTGAATTACAATGCCAAATAACAAAACACCAAGGGTAAGCGGGCAATGTTTTCATGATATCCTAAATGATGAAGCACTTCTATGAATGTGATCTTGAGTTATGTTCGTGATGGAAGTCCAATACCAACAAACGAAAATTCTGAGTTAGGATCAAATATGGTTTGGGCATTTACCTTTAGCATGAAAGGTATACATAACCTAAAGTGTAAGATTCGAATTGTGGTGCAAGTGTTTGTACTGAAAATTCTAAAACAGTAGATGTCAACTTAGTCAAACCTCCTCCATTATAAAGAAGAGGACCTACTTAGTATTCTTTTTATGACATATTTTCATAGATCTACATCCTAGGTGATGGGACTGGTTAAAAGAATGACAGTGACACAAAGTCTTTATCAGCTTTTCCTGCTGAGCTGACTTTGGTAACATCTGTGTATGTAAACTGGTCTTTCTTAAGATTGATACCTAGCTTTGAAGGAATAATCTTACACTTGTCCAACTCAGATGACATCTCATTACTAATTTGGTTTTTAACCCTCATTCAGATTGTCCATATCTGCCTGATGAACAGTAAGGGTTGTGAGATGAAGAACAACGAACATGTATTCCAGAAGCCACTGTTTTCTAAGGCTGTCTTCATTTATGAGTCAGGGATGGTCATGAGAATGACAGAAATATGGAGACCCTCTGTAGTGTTATCATACACTCATGTTAAGTATCGAAACCACAAGAAGGAGAACCGAGGCAGTATAACATAGTAACTAGGAACTACAACTGGAGAATTTGAAAACATTAGATAACAGTGTAATATTACTAGTAAATTTCTTGAGTGAGATAATTGTATTATGCAAGAGAATGTCTTTATTCCTATAAGGTATATATTTACACATATAAGAGTGAATTACAACTTCTAATAAAAATTTCTGTAACTTACTTTCAAATGGTTCAGCAAAATATAGATTGTAGAGGAGAGGAAGGAAATGTGGCAAAATATTAACAACTAGTGAATCTAGTTGAAGGGCATATGTGTCTTTGTCAGAGTATTCCTTTGACTTTCCTGTGATCTAAAATTTTTAAAATAAAAAATTGGGGCCTTGAAGCCAAACAGCCTGGGCATGAGTCCCAGCTGGCTCTGCCAATTGGGCAAGCTCCTGAACTTTCTCTACCTTAGCTTCTTAACCTCTAAATAAGACTATAATATTATAATAATAACACTATCTACCTCCTGATATTGTTGGGGTATGAGTCAGTATGTGTAGAGTTTACACCAGTTCTTGATACAAAGCTAGAGATCAATAGATATTGCCTATTATTAATAATGCTGTCAGCTAACCTCTCTCCATGTTCTACTGCATTTTTCTTCTTGGCATTTATCAGTACTGAGACTATATGCATATAGATAAAATAGTCTTGCATCTGTTAACCTTTTACTGATAAACTGCTTAATCTTTAGCAATTACTTATGTTATATTTATAGAGCTACCATTGCTTCTTAGGCTCCTCAAATCAGCACTAACTTCAAGCAAACTTTCTCTAGTTTACAGCTGGCTATTTTTCAGTACATATATGAAAAATGTATTTTCAGCATATTTAAAAAAAAATAACCTACATGAGATGAGCAACATCCATAGAACTATCTCCCTTCTGAATGTCCATCTCTGCTAAGGGAGAAGAAGAAGGCAGAACTAAGAGGAGTTTTTTAAAAAGCATCTTTTTCTTTGCTTTAAACTTCATAAAAGGAAAAATGCAGTGCCCTCTTATTGACTCTTAGGTCAACCCTACAAGTTTGGATTTCCATTGCCATTTTGGCATCAGACTAGGGTTTTTAGTCTACCTATAGTTTGACTACTTTGCTTTCTATGTTTTTTAATGGAAGATGTGGCAAATTTTCTAAAAATTAGGATACCAATCTTTCACTGAAAAAAACAAAAGTCACAAAGAAATAATTCCTAGAAAAATACAATGATGGGATGATTTCTTACTCTCAAAGGTATCACTGAGACAAGGTCAATTCCAGAAGCAATACATGAAAACTACTGACTACTTTGCAAAATAAATTCATATTTAATTGTATTCACAGAAAGTTCCAAATGTAGTTTAAATAAAGGCAGATATTAGTATTATCTACCACTTTCACCATCTCATCATTTGTAGAATTCTGAGAGGCTACTAAATTTTATTTTAATTTTTGCTACTACAGATGAAATAAGTTACAGCCAAATTCGAAGGATTTGTCTCTTAACATTTTTCCACTGTCCATGGAACTGTGTGTTTCTAGAGTAATTTTACTATCTGAGAATCTAAGAAGAGAGATCTCAAGCTCTGAAACAAATAGAAAAATAATTTACCAGTAATTCTTGTTTTTTTAAGGCGTGTCACAATTTCACCACAAAATGTGCCCTGAGTGCAAGAGCAGTGGATCATCCTCCTTTTCTTTATATTTGATGGTTAACTATTCTCCCCACTGCCACTCTTCTAGAAATTCACTGCAGAACTCACCAACTTAAATGAAATTAGAGGTCCACTGCTTTTCAAGTAGGCCTGAGTTAGCACAATAAAATCCCCAGTTGCTGGAAAGCAGGGTGGGTGTGTGAAGTCTCAGTGCCGACATGCCTTCAGAAACCAGAATTACTGGCAGGAAATTGTCGGGCCTCCAAATCTGCTTGCTCACTATCAAAGCTCATCTACAAATTAAAGATTTCAGAGCTATCCCTGGAAGGGTGACAGGAAAGGACAAACGCAGATTCAAAACAACAACAATGTGAGCAACTGATGACTGAGATTTGTGGGGTTTTTGTTTTTTTGTTTTTTTTTAAGAAACGAGCCACACTTTTCTGAAACGAAGAGAATGTAAGTAAACATTCAGTACCTGTTTATTAATTGCTTACTTTTTAAAGGCAAAAGATTGAACTAGGTCCTATGAAAGGTGAGAAGTCTGTCTATAGTTTAGAAGTCTAGATATGGTTTCTACCATGCAGTAGATTAATCAATTTGCAAAACTAGGGCAAATACACAAAATAATTAGTATTAACATATACAGATCAACAGCACCTAAACAGTCAAAATCTTTGCAAGGGAAAGGAAATTCAAAGAAGTAGTCCAAAGGGGAACAATATCTAGATAATAGAAAATACTCTAGAAATGAATGTATCAATATAAAAATGAAGCAAAAGCTCCAGAGTTCTGCATTCACTCTGCAGCAGTAAAACATGTTTGCCAAAAAATTATTATTATTACATTCTAACTGTATAATTTACCTTTATAAACACTTTCTTATAAAACTTCAAAGTATTATATTAGTATGACCTCATTTATCTTTCAGTTAATAATGAAAAAACATTATTGTCTCCACTTAGTAGATGTTCCCTAAGACCAGAGGATAAAATGAATATTGTAGTATAATTAATTAGCCACTAGGTCACTAGTAGAATTTGAACCCATAGTTATAACTTCGAGTTTAGTGCTCTGCTAAGGACAAGTAAGATAATGTATATAGTTGCTTAGGGTTCTAGGAAAAAATGTTAAAATGAAAACCTGAGGCACCAAAGTTCCCCCTTAATTACCTGCAATGCAATAAATGTACATACATATATACTAATGCCAACAGGTTAATTACGTTTTATAAATTACCTCTTTTAAGGCATTCCACAGTTCCTCATCTGTATGCTCATTAAAGGGATCCAGATTTTTCCTCATTGTTCCAGTGAATAAAACAGGTTCCTAAATACCCCAAAATAGTGAATGTTATTACTGTAGCCTCTTTTCATTCCAGTGCTTTCAGAAAAGAATTAAAATCCAAAAAACCAAAATTCACTATAATCATGAGTTATAAGGTTGCAAATGCCTGTTTACAAACAACCTCTCCATTAATTTTTCATTGTAGAGTGCAGTCCAAAATATCTTCTAGACCAATGAACATTAAAACAAGGAATCTGTTGAAGTGTGTCTTCTTAAGAAGAAACTGGAGAAGGAAAAGGTTTGATTTTTAAAAATGCCTTCCTGGTAGTGATATCTGCTTAAACAGAAAAAACAAAGATATAATTATTAAGGAAGTTTACATCAAGAGAATTAAATTGTCAATCCAGGTGTGATACTGGAAAAATACTAAAACCATGATTAGTTGAAATTTGTACCTCAAAGCAAAATTGTTAAGTATTTTCACGTTTGTGCTAAAGAATACACTAGGATATTCTCTCCATTGGTAAAACATTCTTCTTGGATTGAGAATCTCTCCACATGTTTGAATGGGACAATCTTTTATTGTCCAAAGATAATGTACAATGGGGCCAGTGGCACCTCTATTCATGAAGAGAACCCCTCTGATTTGTATTAGCTAATCCTCATAATATCTTGTCTGTGCATCAGGATTATATGACTCACAGAACCTCATTATTAACTGCAAGGGCTGGATAACCTGAAACCCATTGTGATGTGCATCTTAATAAAATTATTTTCATTTAAATAGATCTTCCTAGTCATCTGCTTTGGGAGGAGCTACAATTAACTTACTCTTGAAATATATGTCTCCTGCTGGGTTTCAAGAGAGATTCTTGTACCTAAGCTTAAGTAGGCCATTTAAGTTTTCTTCTGGAAGGTTCTAATGACTCAGGCCACAGGAATATGGACAGCAGAAAAGAGTCCAATTGGCTACTTTGAATAAAGGTGATAGAACAATGAAATGCACAGCTATAGGAACAAGAGGAGATTTGACTTTTCCACCAGAGCTGGACTCAAGGGAATCACCAGCCTCACATCTTGCCTGGCCTTAAGGCTGGACTGATGGTCGTTTCTCAAAAGCCTGAGAAGGAAGATTAAGAAGGCAGACTTTTCTCTTCTCTAGCCATGAAGAAAAATGACAATTGGAGAGCCCCCCATACTTTCCCTGTTGTCTCAGTTTTAAGACTGCTGAGGGTGAAATGGATGCAGAAAATAGATGGTGTGCCAGCATAAAATAGGTACCTAAGCACAATCTTAAATTAAAGAGATATTGAAAAGGGCACTTTATTTGCACAAGGTTGATTAAGTGGCTAATATGGCCCAAAAGTGCTGAAAATCACTGGTCACATGATGTTTCAAAACAATTATCAAATTGAACTGAAAAATCCCGAGACCCAAATTTAAGGTCTCCCTGAAATCTACTGAATTTAGAATAAAAAACTAAGCCATCGAACAATGGTAAGAGTTCCTTGTCAGGGGAATAACCGTCACTGTACCTCAGATTTAAACAAAACAAACAAACAAACAAACAAACAAACTTCTCTTTATTATTATCAACTCTAAGATTCCACTAACCTATGCGATTTCTCTTCCTTTCGTCGTTTCCATGAGGTTTACAGAAACATGTGGTCAGGCAAGGGAAGGCTGGTACCCATAATTCCTCACCCTCTGACTTTCCTCCCACTTTCCCCCAAGGCCCTGAACTATGGGCAGTATTATACTCGGGAGCCCAAACTGAGTGACTCTTTGAGAATTGGTGTTTGAGAAGATAAAAGGACTGAAAGAGGACAGGCTAAATCAGCTTGGAGATGATTTAGCAAGAAATGACAGATGGTCTCTTTGCTTATATTAAAGACAGGACCATTTCTTTGCCTATCTCAGCTTTTATGACCTGAACATCTTTTCCTTCGGATTTCTCTCACAGAGCAAATTTGCATCCAGTAAGAGGTCTAGAGTTTGATAAAGTACCTGGTTTTCAAAGTGCACTCTGGAGAGACATTACCTAAGCTAACTACAAAAAAAAAAAAATGCTTTGTTTTTAAAAGACGACTGTTCTTCCTTAAGTGATGACAGGGCTCATTGTACTAACACATTTGGTCCGGGAATGGTGGTTTTGTTGGTTCAAGAGAACGGGCACAGGGACACCCATTTAAAGTTCAATCACCTCTTTCATAATCAGGACCTCTCTGGTGCCACTTTCCTCACCTTCCTCTCTTTAGAAACTCCTTGAAGAGGATGAATCTCTCGGAAAACTGGAAACTAAAGCGGGCTTCTTTGCAGAAAGAGGAGTCAGCTGACTCTGAGGCCCTGACCAATGCCAGCAGCTACTTTATGCTGAGCTTAAAACAGAGACCTCAGATACTCTGCAGGCCTAAAGGAAGCTCTAATTTTTACCAAGTCAATGCTGACTTCCATAAAAAGAAAAAAAATTAAGTTTAAGCATTTTCCATTACATGAGGGTCCCCACTAACATCTATACTGTCAATCTAAAAGGATATATTAGGCAATTATTTTTATTTAGCAGTATGAGATGGAGGAAAATAGTTTGATAAGTAAGAATATTTTTCTTTGTTAAAACACGTCAAATATAAAATTTCAATCAAAACTTGCTGAATGAAATGAATGATTTATTAGAACATTAACCAACTGAAGCTATGTTATTGTTTAAAACCAGCAGGCAATTTGTTAACAATGTCTGTTTTAATAAGCCAGTATGTTTTATGCATGGTGTTCATTTTGGTTTCTACTCATTCTACTTTCATCCACTTGCCAAATAAAAAACTATTACTTTATCTTCAAAAGGTAATCAAAGTGCTCACAGTAGACACACACTATACGAGCAGATAAGGGTCAAATTAATTATCATATCTGATAGATATTATTATTTAAAGTATCCACCTCCAAACTAGGAAGTTAATAAACTAATAGTATAAATAAGTGTTATAAAAATGTTTGCAGTGTAGATACTTATGGTAGGGCACATAACCTTCATGTAGATACACACTAAATTTATTGGCCTAAGTACTATATTTTTGTCTGAAAGTACACAATTAAACCTCATTTAATAAGAGTTAGCTGGCATGGTACAGTTAGGAAAACAAAGCTCTTGTTCAATGTAATATTTTAAATGGAGCATTAGTATAAAACCTGCTTTTCATCATGGTTCAAAGTGTACACTTTTTAAAATCCTTTGTGCCATATTCAGTAGTAATTTTTTCCTTTGTTACTAACATAACCAAGTTCATATTAGGCGTGTGACCCAAAAATGGCCACTCTGAATCAAAGCATTTAGTGTAGTAAATTGATAATCCCTCAACACGACTGCAAGACTGAAAACTACAGTCTTACTAGACCTTTTGTGTTGACTACTAGAAAACAAGCCTCTCATTATCCTAAAAAGAAATCCTACCCACTAACCTTCAGATACTTAAAAAGATCCGGGACCAAGACAAAAACTGTACAAGTGGTTACAAACTAGGCAGATAAAGCACAACACTTTACTTTACCCTAATCATTTCAGTCTCAAACCAGGAAACTGCCCTCTACTAAAATATTTCTCAATACTGCTACCCCCGTTTCTTCAAGTCCTCAGAGCTACATTTTCATTTCTAATCTGAGGACCTTTATGAAGGGCAGTTCATCTCCCTGTTTCAAGAGCGAGGGAATCACCTGAAGTTGCTTGAAATCCTGGTTTCTTTCTTTCTTTCTTTTTTTTAATCCTGTAGCCTCTGAATGAACCGATCATCATCCATATTCAGAAGAAAAGAACATTGTTCACCAACAAAGGGAAAAGAATTTAAGTCGTGTAAAGTCTTCTTTCGATACAAAAAGGTCAGGAGCTCCGGGGAGCAGTTCCAGGGGCCTTAATGAAGACTTTAGTGTAGGAAACAAAGGCCCGACTACATTAGGCTGGAATCCAGTTGTATTTCTTTACGAGTAACAGCATACCCACCTCTTCTCTCTTTGAGTTTTGTTCTCAAGAAGAAAATAAGGGAAAAGAAAACCAGGTAATAAAGAAGAAGTCTTAAAGAGACAGCTCTGGTTAACCTTTTTGAACCTGTTGAAGACAACTAAGGGAAAGGAAATACCAAAAGAGCAGAGTGGGCTGTTTTAAAAAATATCTAGCTTTTGCTTTGATTTTAAAACTCTAATAAATATAAAAAAAATAAATTTGTTTAATCTTATAAAGATGATAGCTCTTGATCTGTGCCAACCCTTGGGGTGAAATCATAAATACTGCATTTCCATGGAATCCCTCTTCAAGTGAAAACATTTTCTTTGTGCCAGTAGGATAGGGGCTCTAGATGTAGAGAAGCCATCCAAAGAAATTTTGAAATCCATTTTTCCAGATCCTTTCAGGTAAGCAAGCTATTCCCCTGACTATATTCTCACCTTGGTGTTCTGGCTGGAAAACATACTCCATTATTTTGGGTTGTGAGTACAAAGGACGCATACATTTCAGCTACCCATTTTAAAAAATTGTGAAGTGCCTTTATTTTTATTATTTTTATTTTTTGCTTATTCTTGAAATTTCTGAAACACAAAGCGAGGTGTACATTTTTAAAATTACAGTATTTGTTTTTGAAAGTTCTCTCTAGGACTGGCCCTACTGTGTGTGTGTATATCATCACTCCCTTGCCTCTTGTCCTATGCAGGTCTTTGGAACTATCACATCTCCCCCAGATCTGATCTGCCCATGGTAGGTCAAGAGGGACAGGGATGAGCCTGTAAGACAGAATACCACTAAACTCACTGCTGCACTTAGGATCACAGCAAGCAGGGAGCCAGGGAAGATGGTGCGAGTCTTCCTCATCAAATCTGGGAACTCAAGGAAATAGCCCTGGGATCTCTCTTTGCAGAGTCTGCTCCAAGCTTCTTAGGGCCCCTAAAGCAGGGTGCTGAAATACAAGCAACACTGCTTCCATTTTGAAGGAAGTGAGATGTAAGTTTTCTACAGTATAGACAAGAAACCAAGTAACCAGGCCAACAGAATTTCTCTACCTCTATAGTCAATGAGACATTGCAAAGAGAGAGGGCTCGTAGCTCTGGAAAGGTAAGATTTTGAGTATCTTCTCCTGAAACTTACTAGCCCATGACACATAAGTGAATAAACCCATTTCTAAATTGATTCTTCTTTTAATGCTGCATGACTTGAGTTTTTGGCAAAAGTAACAAACGATTTAGTTTTTCAAAACCACCTAACTGTCTAAATGAGAAACATAGTACTAGAAGGACTATCTTTTAACTTTGTTCTATGTTCATTTTTGTTACAGTTTTGGGAAATTCTTTTTGAATAGGGTAATAGAAAAAAATGGGTAAAATATCTGATGAGAACATCATTCAGCTCAACAAACATATATATATGTATATATATATGCATATATGTGTGTATATATGTATGTAAATATGTGTGTATATGTGTGTGTATATATAAACACACACACACACACACACACACATATAGAGAGAGTGTGTGTGTGTGTGTGTGAGTTTATGTGTCAGACAGTCTTGAGTTCTGATTCTGCTGCTTATTAGCTGGTTGACTCAGGGTAAGTTATTAATCTCCCAAGCCTTGGTTTTCTTACTGGAAAATGGGGCTAACCTTGCAGGACTGCTGTGACAATATGGAACATATATGAAGCTCCTGGTGAGGTGCTACCATGTACCTGGAGCCCAGCCAAACAGGGACAGTGAGAAGGCAGTGTTTTTCAAATTGCAGGTATAACCAATGGATCATGAAATCAATTTTGTGCCTTATGATCATCATTTTGTCTTTTATATGAACTAAAATAGAATGGATATAATAGAAAATAGAATACAGAACACAGAGTAATATTGTTCTGTGAAATTTTTTTCTTTATGTGTGTACATGCATGCACACACGCACGCATGTGCACACATATGTGCATGCACCAAATGATACAAAGTTCTACTGTGGAGCACAGTCAACAGCCCCTAGCAGAGTGGTTAGCTGCTCAGGCTGTGGAGCTGGGAATCTCCCTAAAAGAAATTTGAATCCTGGCTCTGCCACTTAGTAAATAGGTTCAGCTCACTCTGCCTGTTTTCAAATCTATCTGATAAAGAAAGAGGCTAAATAAAAAGTGTTAAGGATTCCACAAATGTTAGGAATTATTATTAATACTTGTGTAATTTGTCAGGGTCTGAAATAAGCACTAGAGCAATGGAAATGAGAGACACAGCCTATCCTCAGAGAGAGGTAGAAAATAGCTGGGGATGTGGGGAGGGCTGAGAAAAAATGCCAGGGGTCTTCATGGTCAGACTGCAATGTATTAGAGGGATACAGATCAGTAGTCGGGAAAGAACCCAGATGGGAGGGAACCAGAAAACAAAATTAAAAAACAAGTGGTATTCTCTCCTGTTGTTTCTTGTGAGACAAACAGTGGGTAGATTTCTGTTACACTCATGTTCTTCCTTAGAACTCCTATTGTACTTGTTTTCTTCTTTTTCGTTTTTTGCTTCACTCTTTAAATATATATATAAGCAATTTGGTTTATGTTATAAGCAATCAATGTAAAGAAAACCACCAAGGACCACAAAAACATAAGTAGAAATTAAAGAGCCAAGTCCTTCCAGAATGTTACTATTTTTACTTAAGTAGCAATAATACCAGAAAGGCCAATAATACCAGTGTCCCAATCCTTAATAATCACAGTTACTGTTTACAGAGCATTCCTGAGAACCAGGCATGCAGCCACAAATATTTTCTCACCCACTGAAATCTTCACAACAAATCTGTGAGGCAGTAATTAATTACTAGACCCAGTTTAAGGAGAAGGAAACTGAAGCTTAGAGGCCGAGTGACTTCTTCAAGGTCACATGCTCAGATGAGGCAGAGCTAGATCGTGCTGACACTCAGCTTGCACTCTTAAAGATTCTACCCCTGGCAGCCTTCTGAATGATTTCTGGGACATTTTAGACATTGCACGATCTCTCCTTTTTCTTTAATCAACAAACATTGTGCCTTGGAGACAAAGGTATAAAAAGTAAAAAAATAAATAAATAAAGGTTCTGTGCTTACAATGATTGGTGATCATTATCTACATGGATACAAAGCTCAGCACTGTTTTGTAAGCACGCTCTCTGGAGTATGTATATAGAGCATGCTCAACGCTAGGGTGGAAACTGATGGAACAGAACCAAAACCTGGTGATGTCAAGGTATATTTAGTCTTTGCTCAGATGTGCTTCCAAAACATTACTGGCAGAGCCAAGAATCATCTAATGTTATTTCTTTATTTATACAGTTCTTTTATGTACACAAGCATACAACCATTTCTTTTTAAGAAGCATTAAAATTAACGCAGGACATGTTACTAGATCCTTTCATCCAAGGATATGAAAGGACTTTACAGATACCCATTATTTCTGCTAACAAAATCTCTTTGGCCCATTTCAGAGATGGGTACAACCAAAATAGAAAACTTGGGAATTTAAACTCATATTTTATACTGTAATCACTAAGTTGTGAATCTAATAACCAGAGGGAATCTTTTAATACAATGATTGTATGCGGTGAAATGTCTTTCTGTTTTTCCTGAAATGGATATCTTTAGAACAATTTTTTTTTAATTCTGGTAAAATATACATAAAATTTAATACCTTAACCACTGTTAAGTGTACAGTTCAGAGGGATTAAATACATTTGACATCGTTGTACAGTCATCACTGTCCTCTAGTCACAGAGCTCCTTTCATCAGCAAAACTGAAACTGTACTCATTAAACAACTCCCCATTCTCCACCTCCTTGAAGCCCCTGGTATCTACCATCCTACTTCCTGTCTCCACGAATCTGACTACCCTAGGTACCTTATATAAGTGGACTCATACAGAATTATCCTTTGGTGACTGGCTTATTTCACTTATCATAATGTCCTCGAGGCTTGTCCATATTGTAGCATGTATCTAAATTTCCTTCCTTTTTAAGGCTGAATTATATTCCATTGAATGGATATCCCTTTTTGTTTATCCATTCATCCATCAGTGAACATGTGGGTTGCTTCTGCCTTTCTGCTATTGTGAATAATGTATGGGTGTACAGGTATCTTTTCAGGACCCTGCTTTCAATTTTGAGGGGTTTATACATGGAAGTAGAATTGCTGGATCCTATAAGTCTACGTTTAATTTTTTGAGGGACTTCTACCTTGTTTTCCACAGTGGCTGTACCATTTTACATTTCTACTAGCCATACACAAAGGTTCTAATTTCTCTACATAACTGCCAAACTTGTTATTTTCTGTTTGTTTGTTTGATTATACTAGCCATCCTAATGGGTGTAAGGTAGTATCTCATTATGGTTCAAAAGGGATATCTTGCTTTCACAATTACTTCCAGAAATTCCAATTATTTAAGAGGTCAGTGGTAGGTAGCAAGAGCTATACTTGGTCATAAGATGCAAGTCCACATTATCCTTTTCTATGGGTACCATGTTCTACATACTTCCTAATGAATAGGTATTTAAGAGTTCTTTATATTCACATGCCAGGAAGCACATTTGCCTAGTTCTTTTTGTCTCGTCTCCCAAGTTTCTTATCTCAAGAGGGTGGGTGTTTTATCTTGTCTTCCCTTGATGACCAGATGATTGTAGAATGTAAAACCATACCAAACCAAAAGAAAAAAAACTTAAATTAAAAAATTCAGTGAGTCTGGAGCTGAATATGTGTAAGTGCTAAAACTAAGGGCAAGATGGAAGACGTGAGGCCCCAGGCCAGTGGGCAAAGGCTACGTTGCCCTTGGCCATATACCTGAAAGACAGTAATGGCTCAATAAATATTTTCTATATTTAGTGGATGAACCACAGGGAATGACAGTTCTTATTGTGCATATAATCTCTAAGACTCTCTGAAAGTTGTACTTCTATTAAGAAGCAGAATAAAGGAAAATAGAACAGAGCCCAGGAAGAGATGATCAGTTCAACCCTCCACCATCACAGCAACCACATACTAGGTCTGTGTGAAGTACTTCACATACGCTCACCCATTTAGTCCTCACAGCAGTCTAGGTGGTGGTACCGCTACCCACCTTGTACTGCAGAGAAAACTGAGGTGCAGAGAGATAGATTTGCTTGTTTCCCATTCTTCCTCTGTATTCTGTACTGCCTCCCCAGTTTACATCATTTACTAATGGCTAGAGTTCTAAAAGTCTCTCCAAAGCATCTACATACTCTGTAATTCTCAAAGCCCCAGTTTCATAGAATAGCCTTCCATGGAAACAATCACCTCTGAAAAGTAGTTTTATTTCCCTATAGCAAAATTTCATCATTAAGACACTTAAAATCCATGCTTTCCTATAGAAACCTCTCGAGTGCTAAACAAACCATTTATCATTCTGTTCTCAGAATTATGTGGTTATCAGTGGACAAAATTACGTACTTGGAGAAGTTTGAGTCCAGAAATCTATCTGGGTAAATTATTAGATCTCTCCTTCCCTCCCTCTTTCTCTCTTTCTCTATCTCTCTTACTCCTCCTTCCCCTCCTCCTCCCCCTCCCTATTTCTCTCTCTCTCTCTCTCTCTCTCTCTCTCTCACATATGTACACCAAACAAACAAACAAAATCTGGTATTGATGAAAGTATCTGTTGAAAAAACCTGCTGTTAAAAATATGCTCTACTGCAGGAAAGAATCAACACTTTAATTCAATTTTTTAAAAAAGCAATAAAATTAAAAGCAATTAGATGTAGGTGCCGTTATAAAAAGAACAAATAAAAAGAGAATGCTCTGACTTGCATACCTGAGGTATGATTGACATTTTCTTTCTTAAATCATGAAGTCCAATTTCTGTTGTCAAGATCTTATCAATCCAAATTTTACCTTTGGGTTCTGACAATCTAAAAAGGGCTGAGATGAGGGAACTTTTTCCAGCTCCTGTTCTTCCCACAATGCCAACCTGTAAAGAGATCCAGGAGAGATTAGGAAGAAACAATATGCAACAAACCTAGGAGAAACCTTGGTTGTTGAAGATGAATTAAAGAAGTTCTATATTGAATGCAGTCTAAAAGAGTTTCTTAGCTTTGACACTTGACATTTTAGGCCAGATAACTCTTTGTTGTGTATGTACGGGGGCCCTACTGTGCATTATAGGATGTTTGCCAATATCCTAGTGTTCTATCTTCTAGATACCAGTAGCACCCCCAAAATTGTGGCAACCAAAAATGTCAGACATTGACAAATGTCCTTGAGGGTGGCAAACTGCCCCTGGTTTAAATTTACTGATCTAAAGAAGAATTAAAAATAAGAGAATCGATCCACTGGCAATGAAAAACCAGCAGTCTTCTAAGTGGTCTGTGAGAAGTTAGCTTTTAAATTAGCTTTATTCCTGCTTATGGGTATTTTGAACCTTGAGAATTTCTTAGATAATTTTATAGAGATGTCAACAAGTCAACAAGTCAGGTCAGAAGTGTGATACATAAACAACTATGCATTTACCCAGAGTTCTATGTTTTAAGAAGAATTATTGTTTGGTAAAGAAACTAAATCACTTCTGGATATCAAATATATGGTTACATTCTATCTTGAAAGGAAACATCTTAAAATATTTAAATGTAGGTCACAGTGTCTTGATGATAGTGCGTACCCAAAATACACATAATGAGATCAACAACAACAACACAAGTAGCATTTACTATTTATATGGGGCCTTTCATCTGAGCAGTTCAAAAGGCATTTACAAACCAGTTAATAGTTATAAATTGCCCCTTGGGAAAGATACGTGTCAAGTATCAGTCTAGTTATTAAAACCCAAACAGAGAGAAATTAAGTGCACTGACAATAAGATCAAAGAATCAATATAATGCAAGTAAAATGTTGGTCAAGAATGAAACTGTATTGTAAAAACTGGCTTTTCGCTGTGTGCATTTAAATCTGTATGCAGAAACTGGCCTTTTTTTCCAGTGAGCTTCCCAACTGAGAAGTCCCTAGTGGGAGCTTCCCAAGAGATGGTGTCTCTATTTAGGAATCTGGAATCAATGAGGGGCATAAGACTGCTTTCAATCACTTCTAAATTAATTCAGTAGATTTAGAAAACTCACAGCTTTAAACACAGAAGAACTAAACTTTTCTGAGCACTGCTTATATGGTGGGAATTTTACATATTTTCTCATTTGAATACCTCCAAAGTTTTAAAGCTAAATCTGTAAAATCAATAATGGCATTTCAAAAAGAATTTATCTGTTTGATATGCAAATGAGGCAGCAAGTAATGAAGGACATATGTGAGGTTCCTCTGCTCACAAGCATGCTCCAGTGTCACATCAGATTTAACAAAACACCAGTTCCAAGATAAAATTAATAATTTCAAGATAGTGTCAACAGGGCTTTTTAACCAAACACAGGATGCTTCTGAGAGCAGGACTCTGTAAATGGTACTTTTTGCACACCCAAGAAGCCAGCCCTGGCTTAATTCTTAAGTGGTGGTGTCAGGATTTGAACTCAAGACCCTAGGCTCTGAACCACTATAACTACATTACCTCTCTTGACTATAGTGCTTTTCTTACTGTATTAATTTAGCTTTTTTGTCTTCACCACTGCTTCCATGTCAAAATTATTGGAAACAACCACATGACAAGCTGATTGGAACCCTCAGGCTACTTGGCATTCCTTTAATCAGATGCCAGTAAGCTCCCTTTCTGTCTCCATGGTAGCTATTGTAAATCATTTTCAAACTTCTTCCCTAGATTTGAATTTTCTCATTCCCATTAAGCCACAATTTGTCTACGTTGAGACATCATTTTCTTAATTATATATTTTATCCAAATTATGTATCAGAATTTACTCAGCCATTTACCTATTGCTATATATTTATTTTTAATTTTCCTCTAACACTACAACGTTGCAATGATTGGCACGCATCCCTGACTCGTATGAACTGAACCTGCCTCCAACTTTACAGAAGAAAATAGAACATACCAGGTATGAAATTCTTCTTTCCTAAATTTATATATACATCCTCATCTAAATTCCCACTTCCTTGTCCCTGGTTGGGCTTCCTAGGAAGCAGACTCTGAGAAGGAGCTTAACATTCAGAAAGTTCATTAGGGAGTGCTCTCAGGAACAACACCTGTGTGGGGAGGGAAGCAATCTTTTTCTCTCAAAAAAAAATCGTCTTTATAGAAAAATGGATTTAATGTAAGAAAAAATGGCTTTAGCTAATTTTATTATCTTTGTAGTCATTTTGTATTTTATGGTAAGGACTCATTTATATCTCAGAGGTAGGCCATTTTCTGCATATTGGTGGGTCCTAGTGCATATATGCATGGCTCAGGTGTCTCTATGTATTTCTGGGTGTCCTCTTATGTAAATCAACACACATTAAGACACAGACAAGAACCGTGTCTCTGAGAATGTACAGATGTCCCCATGCAATCAGCTCTATTGAAACTGTTTCTGTGCAAACTGAAACATTTGTAGACTTTCAGTAAATGGCCAAAATATGGCAGGGGGCACTGAGAACTGCTCACAGCCATAGGACTATAAGCTCCAAACTCAAGTGAGGATAATAAGAAAAAGGCAACTCAAAAAAAATCTGGTTCTATTTCTCTCTGCTGTTCTGTCATCAGAACTACAGCCTGAATCTTTTGCAGGTCACCAATGGTTTTTACCAATTGCCCATGCAGAATATCATCAATATCAGTAAGTTTAAATTCATAACACCACAGAGAGACGCTGGGATAGCCTTAGTTTAGCTGCTTTGCAACTATCCCTTTGTGTTTTCTCAATCAGGCCAAGGCTGGTCTCTGATAACTACACCAATGTGTTAGACACTTGCACCTGACTCTCTATACCTCAAAAACAACATGATCAATACACAATGTCCCACTCACAACAGTAGTTTCTTCTGACTTCCCCACTTTAATCTCATAACTTCTTTCTCAGACTCCCAGGCACAAAGCATTCACCTTATTTCTAGCTTTCATCAACACCAGCATGGCCCTGAAGGTTCTACTTCTGCAATGTTTCATGGCCCAGTCCCCTCATTTTAATGCCCATGGTCATCATCGTGTGCAAGGATGCATTACCTTTTAAAAAACAAAATAAAACAAACTCTTTTCCTAATCATAATCAGTACAAGTAAATTTGAAAAGTCGATAAATACTAGCAGTAACCCCAGCACTCTGATAAAACCATTTTTAAAATGTTGATGTATTTTCTTTCTGCACTTGTGCGTGTGTGTTTATGTATGTGTTCTTAAAAATACCAGCTCATATATTGAAACAAAATAGGACTAATATGCATATATTGTTATAACCTTCTTTCTTTTAATATTTCATAAGAACATTTATTTTAATGGCTATATAATATTACAGTATGTGCTCATTTAACAATCTATTCACAGATATTTTGCTATTATAAATAACTCTGTTAAATATCCTTGAAGTTCAATCTTTGCAAGCAACCTTAATTATTTCTTTAAGATAAATTCTTAGATGTGGAATTGCTGAGAGATATGTATGAACATTTTCAAAGGAGGCTGTTAAGCACTGCCAAACTACCCTCCAGAAATATATCAGTTCCTACTCCCACCCACTTTCTTGCACATTCACAAACCTGGGTGTTATAATTTTGTTTTAATCATCATGAATTTGATTCCAAAAAGTGGAATCACTCTCCCCATTATGTCCATTATGTCTTACGAGGAATACACAACAGCTAGTGGCTTCTTGGCTTTTGCATCTTCCCACTAAAGTCCATGTGCACTCGCTTCTCAGATTAGACTTCTGAAAGAAGGCTCTGTGCCTGTCTGTGCCCTGGGAAGTCTCTTCTACAAAAGTGCCCCAGGTAACCTCTCCATCCTTAATCTCCACAATTCTGCTTCCATGAGATTACTAGGTAGTTGTGAGGATTAAACATGAAAATGTCTGTTATATACCTGGCAGTTCAACCCCCTCTATCCACTCGCAAGGCTCTGCAGGCACCTAATTCTTCATTCACTGAATCAAGGCATCATGCCTTTGCTTATGCTGGTCCTATCACCTGGAATGCCTTTAACATGCAATTCCACCTGCTGAAATCCTTACCACATGTCACAAGGTCTGTCTTAAATGCCTAATATGTCAGAAATGCTCTACCTGTCCCCTCATGTGGACTTCTCCCACCCCTAACAGATATTACATCGGCTTTTCCTGAATTTCCATAAAAACTATGACCTCTTTCTGTCTTACATAGTAGCCATTTTTATACTACCCTGTTGCTTCTACTAGACTGGCGGCTGGATCTGTATTAGATTCACCTTTGTATTACTTTTATTAACTGTGGTGTCCTGCACAAAAGAGGCTTTTCACAGAGAGTTAAAGGAGTTTACATCAGGTTGGAGAAATTTACTGAAAATCTATTACCACATTGTTTATGTATATGATAAGCTAGATGGAGAAGACAGCCATGGCAGATGGAATCTATAACCATAAATACAATTGCAAATGGCCAACCCCTCATTTTCATGGGGCAGACAATTTACGCAGTATAAGATGTTATGATCATTTTACACCCTACGGTAATGACAGCTATCTTTGTCCAAGCATTTACTCTGTGCTGGTCTCGGTGCTAGGTGCTTTACATGTCTTATCTTGTTTAAGTCATACAACAACCCTACAGGTTGAGTTCTATGGCTTCCATTTAGCATAAGAGAAGAGCAAGGCTTAGAAGATTAACTAGCCTGCTTGAAATAATAGAGCCCAAAAGTGGCAGGACAGGACTCAACCCCAGGTCTGTCCACCTCTTATCCATTCTGCTCATGGTTTCCTTATCACTTGGATGGCCTGGCACCTTAATATGTCCTCTACCTCACTAGAAGAGAGAAAGCAGGGAGAGGTATAGCTGCAGTTAAAGGAATTGGCCTAGTATATGTATCCTATTGCAAGAGAGTAAAAGCACAATGTGGGTAACAGTGAGTATAATGTGGTGGGTGGGACAAGAGAGCTCTCTGAGCAAAGAAGGTGCCCAAGGTCAGGTGGTCTAGCCATTAACAGGAAGAAACAGCAACCACTGCCCGGGCTAGGAAAGAAAACTGCAGCTATGTGGAACACATGACAAAAAGGCCAGGCAGACCTAGCGCCCTGCTTGAGACAGGGAGACTAATTTTTGATCCCATCGGGTGGTGACAGGGCCTCAAATATATTGCTATGCCTGGCTGTCTCTGCCTCGGAACCCAGTCGGGGCCTGGCCAATGGTGAAATATCTGTAGTCCCTGCAGGAGACTGGGGAGGGCTAGACAACAGGATAAAAACTGCCCGTGATGAAGACAGACTATATTGAAAAGATGCAAATAAATGGATAAGTTTGGAATCACACAGAATTAAATTATAATGTAAATTCACAATCTGCAGAATATAAACGTAATTAAATCTGCAAATTCACAATCTGCAGAATATAAACGTAATTAAATCTGGTAAGTGGTAAAGAACCTTCTAGAGCATCATGCTCAGTCATAGTGGTTGGGGTAATTCATGAGCTTAATTTCAAATTGTCAAAGGACATTTCTTGGAAATCATGGGTTATCAGTCGTCAAAAGCTGCCTATGAGGGAGCGATAACTACCAGGGGGGTCTTGTTCAAAGGCGTTTCTGATTCAAGAGGTCTGAGTAGGTTTGAGATTCTGCATTTTAAAAAGCTTCCAGGTGACAGAGGTGTGGCCTTGGCACCACAGTTTGAGTAGCAAGGAATCAGAAAGCTGGCACGGGAAGTAGAACAATCTGGGAGTGAGGGGAGGGGTTTCTGAGAAAGTATGATGTAAAAAAGGAGAAAATGTAGGAAACTAATATTTTTGCACATTATAGCAAGGTCTAGTACACATCTGTTAAAAATGTATTATCCAGGTAATAGCTCTGAGCAAGAAAAAAAAATAAAAAAACCAAAATCAATCTACCTCTAGAGCTGGAAAATGCTTTAAAATGGCCCAGTACTCTTCTAAAATGATCAAATCAACCACAAAATCATCTAAATGAAAAATGCAGCCAGTGTTTAGAAACTAACCAGGAAACCGAGGGTGCTTTTTACCTCATTTTGGTTCTTTAATTTTACTTGGTATTTCTTCTGTGAATTAGAATCCTGCTTAGTACCTATTAGATTTTCTTGTTTACTATAACTTCCAGGAATCTGGACAGCAGAGGAAATAAATGAAAGAGAATAAAGCACCACTTCTGTGTTTGCACATTCTCATGTCCTCCCCTGCAACAGCCTCTCTCAATCAAATGCAAGACTAGAGAGGTATCCCAGAATAATGGGGGCTGGCACAGGTATGGAGATGAAACCTGGAATCTTCACAGGCAGAGTGAAATCATTTCATGACCATGCTGGCTGGATACAATTTCTGAATTCATAAATGGAGCTAAAGGCGATACTCTGAGTGGACCAAGACACAAATCAAAAGTTGTCATTGGAGTTACCATAATTCAGTCTCCAAATTCAATTTTCCCTCAAACATTTTAGAATCTCGGATAATCCTATGACCTGGGGGTCCTCACACTGAAGAATACAAATCTGTTATGTTTCTAAGTTGTATGACAATTTCTTAGAACATTCATATTTTATGGTTTCAAGAGAAATTTAAGACATGGGCAAATTAACAGAATTATGTTTAGAATGCGATATTTGATGGACACATTATATACTAGCCAGCAAACATCCCTTACAGTGCTCTTAGGGACAAAATTTCATCAAGAGCTGCAGTTAATGTTTTCCCAACACAGCATTCCTCACCTTCTTCCAGACCTACAATAAAACTGGAAATAATCAGGAGCCAGCTTTTGCCATGTGACTCACTGAAGCTGCTCCCTGGGTATCATTTGGGCATTAAGTTGAGCATTTATTCTTTCATGTCATAAGGGTATCATTCATTAAATTATGGCTATAGTCCACCAAATGGGTCTGTGGTGGAAAGAGAGCTTAAAAGAGCAGTTCTTAACACATCTAGGTAATGGGTTGTTTACAGGAGTTGTCTTGTGTGTATGTTTTTGTTACTGGTTGCTTTGTACCTGCATATTACTCACTCTCCCAGCACCCACTGTTTGCCCTGCAAAATGCCATTTTCTGGGGAACAAAGATGAAAATAAGATGCTCCCTGACCTTAAGAAGCCTCAGGGTACTGTGAGATATAGACCTAAAGTTACAAAGCACACCTCAAATGCTAGCTTTTATTTTTTAATTGTGATAAAACACACGAAAATAAAATTTACCAACTTAACCATTTTTTAAGTGTATAGTTCAGTAATGTTATGTGCATTCATTCACATTGTGGTGCAAGCAATGTCCAGAATTCTTTTTGCTTTGCAACACAAAACTCTGTACCCACTAAACACTAACTCTCCATTCACTGGTCCTACCAGCCCCTGGCAACCACCATTCTACTTTCCATCTATAAATCTGACCACTCTATTAACCTCTTAATAAGTGGAATCCTATAGCATTTGTCTCTTTGTGGCTGGTTTATTTCACTTAGCATAATGTCCTCAAGGTTCATTCATGACTCAGAATTTCTTTCATTTTTAAGGCTGAAACATTCCATTGTATGGCTGTACCACATTTGGTTTATCCATTCATCCCTTGATGGACACTTGGGTTGCTTCCAACTTTTGGGTACTGTGACTAATCCTTCCATGAATTTGGATGCACTATAAATACCACCTTAAAGAATATATAGGGTGCTATGGAAGAACTGAGGGTCTCATAGAGGCAGATACATTAGAGTCGACTTTGAAAACAAGGAGACTTTCACCTGCCAGACAATGGAAAGGAATGGTCTCTGAGGCAAAAGGGGCAGCGCGTGTGCTTTGGGAGAACCTATGCACTACTCGAGCGTAGGGGCTATGCACATGTTAGGAATCGAGGCTGGAGAGGTAGGTGGGAGAAGAGCTTCCTACAGCCTCATCAGTTCTGGGTTGGTCACTCTTCAAGAGGCTGCTCTGGTCCCAGCTGGGGCCCCAAGTCCCACTGCTGGTGGACTTAACACTGGCAAGACCAGGTCACAAACTTCCTGCTGGCCCCCCATGTGTATCCCCTGCCCCTTTAGGTTTCCTTTCATTGACTTTGAGCCAGTCTCCAGGCCTTTTACTGCCTCTGGCTGTGGACTCTGGTTCCTGAGCCCTGACCGAGTCCTAGAGTCTGGACTCTTCTTTGGTGGCTGAGAACTGGCCAAACTTCCCCTACTGAAGTAGATCTGAGGCCTCACTATGGTTCCAGCAGCGTTTCTCCCAGGCTGGGAGGAGCTAGCAGAGAGCCCTGAAAGGATCAAACTTGTGTTCCAGAGAGAAGCAGCCTGCAGGTGGAAGGGCAGGAAAACAGCAGCAAAATACAAGTTATTGGAAGATGAATCTACAGAATTGGCCAAGGGATGGTGGAGGACTGCAGCTGAAGGTTGCCATGGAGGAAGAGAAGGATTTGAGAAATATAAAGAAGTAAGAATCAATAGGAACTAAATATTGGAGAGTTAGTGACAAGGGGCCAGAGTTGACTTCCAAGACTTAGGTACGAATAATTAGATGTTAGATTGAGTATCTTGAGTCAGGTTAAGTTCCAGCCCTGTGACCCAGCGCTCACCCACCACCATGAGTATAGAATGTTGGTATTCACATTCATGGTCAGTTTCCAAAACTTACCTATAATCACTGATCTAATTTGCATCCTCAGAGGAATAGAGTCCCCTTGACATAATCACAAGGAAGCCAATAAGTAGATGTGGCACTAAATCTTTAGATGAAATTTTAGAGTCAAAATAGTTTAAACAAACCTTTTCTCTTGATTTAATGAGTGCTGTCAGGTGTTTCAATACCAGAGGCCCATCTAAACTGTATGTGAAGTTCACATTGTCAAAGACTATCACTCCTTCATGGGGCCAGCCTGGCGGTGGGCGTTTTGGGTATTCCCAAGGCTCTTCTTTCTCAAGGTCTGTATATTCTATCACCCTTTCTACTGAAATCATCTGAAAGACACATGATATTGCATAGGTTAGGAATAAAGGGTGTTCTTTTATGGATGTTAAGAGATTGTAAATGAAATGTAATGAAATGAAATGAAATGAAATTAACCTAGTTGGTTAATACCACCTCAGGTCTTAACATCCTCAAAGGAGAGACATAGGTGTTTGGTGAGGACTTTGATGGTTTACAAACTTGTTTAACATCCTGTGATACTTTTACTTATGGCTACTTACCTTAAGACTATATAAAAACTACTAGAGAAATGAATGCTAAGATTTCATTTACCCACTTTTCACATCTGAATAAAATTAGAGGATTTTGTCAAAGAAAAGAATACTTTTAGCCACCAATCAGTAACTGATGCTACATACAGAAGGGTCATCTGTTACAGATGAATTAAACTGGATGGCCATTGAACCTCATTTTAATAGTCACTTTCTACTCTATTAAAAGAGTAAAATGAAAAGATTTTACTTTTATTGTTTTTCTCCCTTTAGGAGAAGATGCAAATATCCAAAAGTGAAGATAACTAACATATTGACTAAACAACTGTAACTCAACACCTATGACTAGCACATTATGAGAGGGAGCTTATCCTACCAAAAAGAAGGAACACCGGCAAATTCAGGTGTTCAACACAAACAAGAATAAATGCTAAAATGGGGAAGAGGGATTACTTATTAATTAAACAAACAAACAACCTCAAAATATTGAATTTTTCTTTTACCAGGAATGAGAAATTACCCATTAAGAAACAAAAATAAACAGGACTCTAAGAAATTAGCTTATATCCTCTCCAGGATTTCAGAACCTCCCTCCTACAGAGACATTTATTACATTTGAAGACAGCTTGTGATGAATATAAAACCTGCTGACATAGCATACATAAGACTGAGAAAAAGATGTATACATTTTATTTTATATTAACTTTAAACAGATGGAAGAAGGATCTAAAAATCTCTGCTAGCTACGATGTAAAAATAACAGTTTTAATATTTTACATAAGCAGTACTTTTATGCTATTTAATGCCAAGGAGACTTGAAAAGGCTAAGAACGTTAAGATAAACATTACCATATTTTCAACTTCAGTGCTTTGCCTGACACACCACTGGAACATCCCCATGAGTGTGAGGGCATAGGACAATGCCAGGCCAACCTGCCCAGCATCCAAAGCTAAATGAGGAAAAAGAAGGGAAATAAAGTCAATCTCATTCTTCTCCCTGAGGCTGATTCTTTCTGTCACTTTATCAAGAAGATTCTTTTATAATATTTAAATATTTTGTATTTAATGATAGTAATAGTCATACTTTTTGCTATCTGCTGATTGAGACCATACCACACACACACACACACATACATACACACAACTCATTATGAATTCAGAAA
Organism: Eidolon dupreanum; assembly: GCA_028627145.1. Classification (NCBI taxonomy): domain Eukaryota; kingdom Metazoa; phylum Chordata; class Mammalia; order Chiroptera; family Pteropodidae; genus Eidolon; species Eidolon dupreanum. The sequence goes on from CM053508.1 coordinate 30,707,955, forward strand.
GACTATTAAATAAGTTATTAATCCCAACAGGACTGACATACACTTGGCAGTATAACATAGGGAAAGAAGTCATTACTTAAGAGTTTCATTATGGTTTCAAGGACCATTATGTAATTTCACTCTCTATATCCAATACAACTATAGGTGAAATCCACTAAACCAAGGGAGTGGGCACTAAGATTTTAAAATCTAACACACGGCTCTCATTTGTTCCATTATTAAATATGGTGATTCGATGTTGTTACTATGGAATAGTTAGGGATGATGAATTCATGTCATGCATGCCAATACCTGCTCATCTCATACCCACATGGCAGTGAGGATAATATTCTTTCCTGCTGAGAATCTTTTTCAACCCAGTGCACCAGGCACCTATAGCCAAGGGATCTGAATCGTCCTAAAGCTAAAATCTTAAGCCCTAAACTGGACAAAAGGCTTAATGGTAAATTTGGACACTACCAGGATGTTTAGGCCAGCTTGTGACATTTGTGTATGTCTTAACCCATTCAAGAAAGATAAAAAGAACTCATCCAGATGCAAATGACTCCTCTACATGGGCCACACTGGGGAATCACACCTAACCTGACATACTGCAAACACTTTAATACAATTCACTGAACCAAACAGTTTATGGTATTAGACAAAGAGGCTAAAGTTTAATTTAATAATTGTAAATGTAGTTATAAATTGTAATCATACCATAAATAGTTATTCACATCTGTACTTACTTTTTCCCAGAATCAGCGACCCAAAGGCAATAATAATGATAAAGGTGGCACAGATGGCATCCAGACGCATGGCAAACCATCGGGACGTAGTCAAAAATAAGAACCAGGCCTCTGGATTTGTGAGTCATAAGAAGCACCATGAATAAGTAGAAAGAACACGTTAACTGCTTTGAACAAGAGGGAACATTTAGCTCAGTTAAACTACAGAAGACTTTTATACAAAGTAGGACAACAATGTTGCATACCTAAGGACCCTGAAGATTTTAGAAAGCTAAATGTAATACAAGGCAATGTATATGGTACACTGGCTTTTTGGGAAGCATGCATTGAAAAATTCAACCCACAGGTTATTATAAACAGAAATGTGATACTACAGAACAAGGAACAACGGTTTCATCAGTGCATCTCGTGTAGTGCTGGGCTTCAATGTGAAGCTCATCCTTTGACATGGTTGACTGTTCCCAGTTCTCTAACAGCAGAGAGTGCAGCTCCATACGGGGCCCTGCACACAGTGTTTATTCCTTAGGAGCTGCCTCTATCTAAATGACCATTCTGCTAAATAAAAGGATCTGCATGTGGCTTTCAAAGTGTCATTCTATCTTCAAAACATGATAAAGATGAGCCAGGATTTTACAGACTTAGAGGAAATTCTGAAATTTCTACATTGAAAAAGTTTCACTATCACAAAGAATAATATACATCAAATGGGTGGCAAATCTGATCATCAGGAATTTGACTTCCTTAGTCACTTCTGCCACCCCGTATGCTCTGAAAAAAAATTGGCAAACTATAGCCCGTGGGCCAAGAATGGCCCACCACCTTGTTTTTGTGAATAAAGTTTTCTTGGAACACAACCATAGTCATTTGTTGATGTATTATCTTTAGCTGTATTCATGCTACTTGGCAACGTTGAATAGTTTAAAGACAATATGGTGCACAAAATTAAAATATTTACTATTTGGCCCTTTGCAAAAAAGTTCACTGACCCCAACCCTAAAAGGACAAAAAAGTCACAAGGCATGGTGATGGAAGCCAGTCAGTAGGAGAAAAGCAGTGGTATGATTCGGGAAGAGGGGGGCGCAGAGGGGACTCTGAGAGAAGTTATGGCCAAGGGGAAGCGGGGAGGAGGAAGATGAGCAGATAGGATGTGGGGCTGGGCCTGAGGGGGAGGCAGAGAGAGGTGCTAGCCAACAAGGCCACCCGAGAGGGAGGTCAAGCCTCAGAAGGCAGCATATCTCATCCTTAGAAGATATTTTCAGAAACTTACAGACCTGAATGCAAATCCTGGTGTGCGTCAAACAGTTCCTGAAACCTCTCTTCAGTTTTGTATGCCCGGATGGTCCAGAGTCCCTGGAGAGAAGTTGATAGGTGGGAAAACACTGGGCTCCGTGCTAGGGAAGCAGAGAAAGACAAATGACAGGGAAAGCCAGTGAGACTGGATGCAAGGAAACTAACTGCCTCCTGTGCTCTGGGGTGGCAAGTCCCACCAAACAGCACACCTGGAGCTTCCCAGCAGGCTGCTTGGGGAGAAGGGGCTTCTCCTCCCTCCCGAAGAGTCCCCTCTGAGTCAGCCCTCAAACTCCTGTTTACACCATGCTTCACTACAATGACCTGGAAATAAAAGCTTCTCTTCAAACCTTGGACCAAATTCAAAGCATACTAGATTTAGATTTCTTTCTTTATGAACTCATTCCTCAAGATCTTCCCCAAACATGGCCTCGCTCCATATTCTGCCCTGACATCCCTCCAGGCAGAAATTATTGTTCACTCATTTTTGAGTCAGTAGCATTTTTAATTTTAATTCTCTGTTAGAGTACTCGTCACACTGAATTATGATTAGCTAGATATCTGTCTCTACCTTAGATTATTAACTTCTTAAGGGGTGGGATAAGGCCAGTAGTATATCCCCAAACCTGGCATAGGATAAGTGCATGAGGGATAAGGTGGACAGTTTGCTATCCCCCAGCATCCTGAGATGCTGGTGCACCAAGGGTCTCTGTATGGGTTGCTGCACACCTGTGTACTGTATTCCCCTTATGCCCACAAAACCTACAGAGCCAAGGTGTCTTTCAATAGTCTTAATTTCAGCACAAGGAACCTGATGGATATTTTTATAACTTCCCTGCCAGACACTTGTCCTGGTGTTTGGAGCTTACCATGGCATATGACAGTGACATCAACCTTTCAGAATTTGACAGTGATCCTAGTGGCCATTCTCTTCTGAGTAACTTCACATTGGCTTGGGGCCTGATGTCACATGACTGGCCATTGATTTCTTTGCCATCTTCTCTGAGAGCACACTGTATGAGGGCCATGGTCTGGCTCCTGCACACTGGGGAACAGGTAGACTGCATGCTGCTAGGCAGGGACAATCCCTTACAGTTTCATTCCCCACCACGAATGAGGCTATAACTAGCTATTGTCAGAGGCAGATCATGAGCCTGTGACCTCTGTCTGGAATGAGTAACAATCTGTGCTTTTACCAGAAGTACTGACTTATCACTTTGATATCTATGAATCTCCTAGAGAAGACCAGTTAGTAAAACCTGGGTGTTTAGGGGAAGTGAAGATCACTTATCTTACAGGAAGCTGCAGAGATTTTATAAAATGACAGGAAAAAAAGACTCAAGGGAAAAACTCAAATTTATTTTCAGGGTTTGACTCCTTAGCCTGGCAGCCAGGTACCTGTCTGTGTGTCAGTTCAGCCAATACTGAAGTTTACGTGAGCACTGCACGTGTGTGTGTGTGTGTGTGTGTGTGTGTGTGTGTGTGTGTGTGTGTTTGGAGGGGTGGTCCTGGGCCGTGGGCAAGCTGACTATCCACTCAGCCTTGGGGCTCTTCCACAAATGTGCAGACATGGAACCTCCTCCTGCACTTAGCAACCACAGTTCTACAAGCAAAGAAGAAGCAGGCTTCCATGTGTGGCACTGGGGTTCAGAGACAGTGAGAAGACATGAGCAGTGCGAGGGATAGCCTGACCCTGGGCTAGCTGACTATCCACTTAGCCCTGGGGCTCTCTTTTGACTGGGAACATTAACCATTATGGACCCTCACCTGTAATAATGCTTTAAAGGGAAAAAAATCCTTCTCTAAACTGGGACATGACCTAACATTTTCCCTTGTTATCTCATTGAGGCAAAGAGCCTTACGTGATTCTGGGATGGTTCTGATCAACCAGTTCCATGTTTGTGATCTTACTCTAGCATCTACACTGTTCTCTCTCTTCATTATACTGAGTAATTTTAAACTTGTATTCATTTTAGCTTCTTTTAACTTTGTACTTTTAAGACAGCAGTATGAATATAGATGAAGCTCATGCTTCAAATAAGAAAGGCCGGAAGCTGTGACAGGCCTGGGTCTGCACTCCCCAGCAGATGTCCCAACCTTTCCCCAGAACACAGACTGGGTACAGGGTGCTCACAGGGATGGTTCAGGAGAATTCTAGGGCCCATTACTCTATCGAGAGAGTGTTAAGAGTCCAGGCAGTGCAGAGAACCCACTAGAACCATGCTCTCATGTCCAAAGCAAATAAACAATTTCGTTATAGGTGATTCTTCTGAGAAGGAAGTAGATGTGGTGTTCAACCAGGAAAGAATATTTGAATTAAATTCTTCAGCCTAGACATCCTCGCTTGCTTCCCTCACCAGATCAAAGTGGCAATTGATTATGTGGCAAGGTCAACTTTAGAAATCAGGTATTATCCAGCCTTGAACACCAGGGTATCCAAAGAACACATCACCTACTTGATCTCATACCCAAGTACTATAACGGTACAGTAGGAATCTAGACTTGTGAAAAGCTATCCTGTTTCTTTCACACACCACTTAGGGCTGAGTGGAATGCCAGGATAAGCGAATTGGAGAGTCTGCAAAAAAAGTTAATTAGTACAAATGAAGAGGAGATGCCAAGGCTCCAGTATCATCTTGACCAATGTAATATCCTTTTTCACCCAGACTGAGCTGGCTATCCTGAAGTAGACCTATATAACACCCATGGCATTAGTCAGCAGTCACAGACAAATATAACTATACATTTCACAACATTGACTGTGTTTTCTATGACCCTAAAAATTCTTTAGTACATTATTCCACAAGGACTGCTAATCTTCTCTGGGAAGGGGGAGGGCAGAGAACTGCATGAAAGGACCCTGGGCTGACAGCCTTGCTTACAGGTTATCATTAATGCTATATGAGACCTACTAGTTGTTATTATGTTCTTAACTGCCTCATGTTCAAAGTTCTAGTGCTAGCAAGCACTTTTCAAGTATCAACTCAAACAATTCTCACAAGAACCCCAGAGGGCAGGTATATTACCTTGACACAGGGAAAAACAGACTGAAAGATTAAAAGCACTACTCGAAATTAAGTAAATTAACCCAAGTGAGTGGTAGAGCTGAGTGTCAGACCCAAAACTATCTTATTCCCAAGGCTGTGCTTTTAATTACAACTACAGTGTCTCAGAGAATGATCAGGGGTTAAAGATGCCCATGTGACTAAAGGCATTATTCTCTAGTCTTTGTTTCTTTAGAAAATTCCAAAATCTTACTTAGCTAATATCCAGTAGCCTTACCCATTACTGTACTTCTTATAAAGCACCTTAAGCTGAACGAAGTCCCTAGGAATTGGCATGAGAATTTAAGGCCAGAAAACATGGTACACAAGTAATGCTTCCCTAGCAATGCCTCTGGCAGACATTGCTGTTAATCACAGAACCATTACAGACAGAATTTGGATATGTCTTCATAATTCAGGCATTGCCAAATGAATAGAGTTGGCTAGAGAAATATACAACCAAATGCCATCCTGGTTTTATGCACTTCTCTATGACGGAGCATTGCTCTGCTCACTTTTGCAAAAATGAAAAACCATTATGATCAACTGCAGATTTGTCATTAAGAGTCAGCTAGGCAGTATGATCTGAAAATAAAACTTCAGTAGTCCTTCAAAGCACAAGGAGGAAGCAGGTTTATGCCTTCTAGCCATGGCAATCAGGTACCTTTCTTTTTGCTGGGGGCTCCAGCAGTGACTTCAAGAGGTACTATCAATTACTGCCTAGAGGAAACAGTGGAATTGTTGTGTGTATATGGCACAGACTACTCAGATAAATAACAATAAACAGTTCTAATCGACTGGTCACCACATTTGGTTATTTGGGTGTGTGAAGGAAGGAGGATCTGGGTTTAACTTACTGTCTAACCCACTGTCACTGCCTATTGGGGTTCAGGAAAACCCAAATATTCCACAGGGACCATGCCAAAGTTCTCAGAATCTCCAGATCAGGAAAAAAACTCAAGAGGTCCCCTTCTCTCTACTTCCACATGAAACACAACCTTTCTTTGAATATACTAAAGACTACCTCCTTTGTGACAAGATGGGATGACTCCATTTCATAAGTGGCCTCAAATCATAAAAGTTCTGAAGCCTTGCTGTCTATACAAAAGACTGATTGGAGTCTGTCATTTATTCTGCCTTCTCCAAGTCCTATCATCATAACAAGTCACATCAGCAGAATGTTACACACATCAGGTCAACTCTGCTCCACCATCCCATTGAAACACCTCAGAAAACCAAACTGCACTTGATGACTGGAATTTTTTTCTACAGCTTTCATGAAACTGTCATCCACTATCCTTTATGCAAATACTTACGACAAATGCCTCTCCAGAGTTCATTACTTAAAAATAAACACATTTGCCACAACAAAAAAACTGTTTTATCCTAAGGAACTTGTACCTTTACACTTGGTAGGTAGGAAAAACCATGGGAATCAATGTTTCTCTCCTTAGCTTGGCTCCCAGAAATCTGAGTTAGTACTAGTTTGTAGTAACTATCCAAAGTTGAGGTTTCTGATACAAATATCTTCCTTCTTTATGTTTTGGCTATCATCCTTGTACCTTTTAAAAAAATAAAACAATCTATTCTTATTTTTGTTTTAATAATAATGAAATATGGTTGTGCAATATTGAGATAAGCTCTGAATTACTCCACCCTCTGCGATTATCTATAGAATAGAATGATTAATCATAAAATGCTTTCTCCATTATTCCAAAACTAGGACGCGGAATAGAGTAATAGACTAAATGCATACTAAACTGATCCCTCTCCTGTGTCCTCCTAAGGGGATTTTCACATCCCTTAATATGGATGGCCCAGGGGGGAAAGAAAACCTCAGTGTGGGACTACACCATATACCGGTGACAATAAAGAGCAAAACTGAAAATAACAGTGCTTATCTTTTCAAAACATTTAACAACCACAACTTATTTGTCATTTCTTGAGTATGTGAAAGTAATATATTTTTCAAATGTACCACTTCTGACATGAGTATTTCTCAATGCTTCCTTTCCTTCCCCTGATCTTTTCCTTATCATTTCTAATAAATTCAAAGGAAGAATAATTTTCTATTTTCCTTCTATATCAGTTACAACATGAAATATTTTATATCTCATAAAAACTTTTATTGCCTTCCTGCTCTGTATCAGGAAGTATGTCATGAACAGGACAGAAATGGTCCCTGTCTTCAAGAAGCGCACACTTCTGAGGAGTATTATTCTACACACATCCTCCATTCCTTCTTTGTGCTAAACTGAAAGCTGCACCTGGCATGCCACTAGATCTATTTGCCTTCGAGCCCACAATGACTAACAGTGGCCATTGTATTCAGTTATTTAACATTTATTTCATGAGATACAGAGTCTGTAGAATTTCAGGGATATCCTTAATTATGGCATGAATGGAAGCTAGCTTACATTGCCATCCCAACCCAAGAGTCTTGGTACTCACTTGTAGATTCCAGGCGCTTGACATCTCTTGATGTTTCTAAGAAATAACTACGAAGAACAAAGAAAATGATGCAGAGGGGAACCAGAGGTATCACAATCCAAGGAATCACTGCCACCGCCACGGCTACCACAGCACTCACTTGTAGAAATGTCTGAATGAGTGAAAACAGATAGAGACCTCCTGTGATATTGTGATTCATAACAAGAGATAAATATTTGGTCTTCATCCCCATTTCCTGCACAGCACTCCCAAAACCCTTGGAATTTCCTAAGTTTTGAGCATGATCAAGGTGTCTTTTTTTTATGTTAATGTAGTAACTTTTTGCAAGCACCACAGGATCTGAGCTGGTTGTCAATGGAGCCACCCTGTGGTTTAGAGGACTGAAACTTTCAGTCCCACTCCCTGACTTCTAGGGAGGGGAGAGGAGCTTGAGGATTGAATAAATTGCCAATGGCCAATGACTTAGTCAATCGTGACTGTAATAAAGCCTCCATAAAAACTCAAAGAGACAGCTCCTCCCCCTTTTTTTCAGAGAGCTTCCAAACTGGAAAACTAGAACACTTTGCCACCATTATGGGCCCCTAGATCCACAAGGGCAGAAACTCTGAGCTTCATTCGGGACCTTGCCCTATGTGTCCCTTCATCTGGCTGTTGATTTGTATACTTTACCATTTTTTGTAATAAATCAATAATCTAAAGAGTAAATGAGTTTTCTTGAGTTCTGTGAGCTGTTCTATCAAATTAAGTGAACCCAGGGAGGGAGTCATGGGAACCTCTGATTTATAGCCAGTCGGTCAGTCGGAAGTACAGGTGATAACCTGGGCTTATCTGGAGTCTGAAGTAGAGGGAGGTCTTGTGACTAAGGAAGGACTAAGCCCTTTGCCTGTGGAATCTGATTCCATCTCCAGGTAGACAGTGGCAGAATTGAGTTGAATTCTCGGACACCCTGCTGGTGTCCCAGAGAATAGTTCTTTGGTATAGAGGAAGTGACCATACACATTTTAAGCTCCTCATCAAGAATTCTTTTCAAAAATAGGCTTTAATGGTTGTTTTGTTAAGATTAAACTCCTAGCTCGTTGGGATAACAGGGAATGCTTCCTCATCCAACAGAAATAACAGATCATAGGTGGTCCTGATGATGTTTATTGCATGCTCACTATATGCCAAACATGACGATAAGAACTTCCCAGGTATTAGCTCTTTTGAAACACTCAGTAGTCCCGTGCAGTAGGCATTGCTATTTTCTTTATTTAACAGATAAGAAAATTTCACTCAGAAAGGTTTAAGACTTGAAACTCAAACTATCATAAGTCTGTAGATATTACCAGGGAAATTAGCAAGCAGGGATCATGGACGAGAAATCCAGAAGACTAGGCTATAAACACAAGGATAAAAAAGTAGTTAATTGCAAATTTAGTGCTCAGAAAAGGAGGGAAAAAAATTTAAATGTTCATCTTTGGAAATGGGGATTCCGCTTTTTTGGTTTCCTATCCATAGTTAACATTTACTGAGTGCTGACTACGTACCTGGTTGCACATTAAATACTTCACATGTATTAACTCATTTAATTCTCACAACAGCCCTACTGAGTAGCAGTATCTCATTTTACAGATGGAGATGCTGAGGCACAGGAAGAGGAAAAGCAACCTGATCCAGACTATATATATAAAGCATATATCAGGGAGCCCACATTGTTAGCTATTATGATATATTTAAGCTTGCCCCAATATACAGCCAACTTTTTATTGTCTAGAAAATTTATTTTTACTTATTTGAGCCTCCTAATTTGTCATTAATTTTTTCTCTAAATACCTTTAAAGAATTTCAGAGTTTATCAGCATGACCAATAAAAACAGACCAAAAATGATGAAATAAATTTTTGATATTTCTTAGAAATCTAAGTTTTGACATTAAGGAAACAATTTACAATGTCTAAATTTTTTTTAATCATTTGGATATACATTAAAATTTTCATCATTAGGATAAGTATTTAAAATGTCTATTTCAAAGGCTAAAGATGATAACAAAAGCAGACGCACTTTAACAGGTGTTTACTGTATGCGAGGCACTGTTTTAAGAGGTTGATGAATGTTCACTTAATCATTACCTCATCCCATGAGGTGATTCTATCTTAGGAAATGATCTTGATCTAAAAACAACAGGTAGAATAGAAACCCAAGTTCATGGATGATGCTGGTTTAAATATCCATCTTTATCAGGATAAGTCTGAAATCATGGTGTACAACTTCAGATGATATGAATGCAATTCAACACACAATGTCTGCCTGTTATGAAAGTGGGGTTGAATGGTGGAGACATGCAGACTCACATAGCATAGGCCAAGATCTCTGAAGTTTACCACCTTAGAGGGATATGAATCCATGACCATCTGCACAAGGCACAGAGTGCTATACAAACACAGGGAGGAATACTAAACACTGTTTAGAGGGTTCTAAGAAAACACAACTGGCAGGTTTAACAAACAGAAAGAGGGGCATGGACAATTTGCAGGTAGTTATCATTTGACGGAAATTTTGACCAAGAGTGAGCCTGGCAGCAAAAGTTAAGTTGCTTGCCTGCGTTAATTCAGGTTATTTCGTGTCTTCTCAGCGCCAGTACCCATATCCTCTATCTGCCAGCCCAGGGCATTCCCCACTATGCCACCCCGGGCAGTGGGCCCAAGGCACGATGTCTCTGAGGAAAGGCTTAGCAGGGGAATGCCTTACACAGCCTTAGGTTATCATTTCACAGCTCTTCCATATCAGTTTTCTCAGAGGATCCTCGTAACCATCTTGGGAATGAGAAAAGAAAGAACTGTCATTTCCATTTACAGATAAGGAACCATAAGTTGGGAGGTTAAGTGGTTGTCTCAAGTTCTCGCAGGAAGTTACTGTGTGTTATGGAGAAAGCCAGCAGCATTTTGTACTTAGGAAATCCATGTCCACAACTGCAGACAGAAGCATGGAAGGACACCACCAGAACTGTAGCTTCATGGCCAGGAGCCCATGCGACTCAAACTGCAGTACCTCGATGTAAACCCATGTGCTTTTACTATTTCTCCTTCTCTCTACTATGGTATCAGTATAACACCCAGAGTCAAGAGGAAGGGAATTCTGAAGGAAAAAATTCCAGTCATAAATGGAGGAAAATAGGCTAGCTGGCCTCTCTCCTTTTATACCTATAGCTGAACAATTTCTTACAGCTACTGGATAAACTGATGTATCCCACCCTGCTACACTGATTAGGAAACTAAGTTTCTTCCTTCATGCTTATGGGGAGGGGTCCTTCCAGCTACTTCTATGTCTGGTCTTAAGCAAAGGCATTAGCCTTGACATCATTAATTAGCCTTGCCATCATTAGCTGTCAAGGAAAAAAAAAAGCAAGCTGTGGCTTCTCTACGGCCATTTTATCAAAGTGTATTTTGTTTGAATATATACTTCTGAAATAAGATGGCCAATAAACCTACTACAATTCCAATGCCCCAACTCCAGGCCTACCAAGATCGATAACCTCAGGAAAATGAATGTAATTCAACATTTTTTGAGGTTACTTTTTTTTGCCATTTTATTATTCATATATATATGTTTTCTTCTTCCTTTTCTTCTTAAAGAAGTCCCTTTAACATTCCTTGTAATACTGGTTCAGGAGTGATGAACTCTTTAACTTTTCTTGTCTGGGAAGCCCTTTATCTTTTCTTTGATTTTAAAAGATATCCTTGCTGAGTCTTGGTTGTAGGTCCTTGCTTTTTATCGTTTTGAATATTTAGTGCCAATCCCTTCTGTCCTGCAAAGTTTTTGTTGAAAAATCAGCTTATTGTCTTATGGGAGCTCTCTTGTAGGTAACTAACTGCTTTTCTCTTGCTGCTTTTAAGATTGTCTTTAACCTTTGTTAAATTAGGATGTGTCTTAATGTGGGCTTCTTTGAGTTCATTTTGTCTGGGACTCTTTGTGCTTCCTGGGCTTGTATGTCTATTTCCTTCAACAGGTCAGGGAAGTTTCCATCATTATTTCATCAAATGGGGTTTCAATCCCTTGCTCTCTCTCTCCTTTTTCTGATACCCCTATGATGAGAATGTTGGTATGCTTGATGTTGTCCCAGAGAATGCTTAAAGTATCCTCATTTTTTTAAGTTCTTTTTCTTTTTTGCTGTTCTGATTGGGTGTTTTCTGCCACCTTGTCTTTTCAAAATGCCTATTCGATACTCTTCTTCATCTAATCTGCTGTTGATTCCTTCTAGTGTATTCTTCATTTCAATTATTGTATTCTTCATTTCTAACTGGCTCTTTTTTGTTGTTTCTATGTCGTTTTTTATGTTTACTGTCTCTTTGTTGACTTTCTCACTGAGTTCTTCTATTCTTTCCTTAAGTTCATTGAGCATCCTTATAATGAGTGTTTTGAACTCTATATCTGGTAGATTGCTTGCCTTCATTCATTTAGTTCTTTATCTGGAGTTTTCTCCTGTTCTTTCATTTGGAACATGTTTGTTTCCTCATTTTGGCTGCCTCTCTGTTTTTGTTTCTATATATTAGGGAGATCTGCTACACCTCCCAGTCTTGGTAGGATGATCTTATGTAGTAGGTGTCCTGTGGGGCCCAGTGGTGCATTCTCCCTGGTCACCTGAGCTGGGTGGTCCAGGAGTGTCTCATGTGTGTTGTGTTTGCTATCCCGTTGTAGTCGAGCCTGGATAGCTGTTGGCATATTGGTGATTGGTGTTGACTCTTGGGCTGACTGGCTGTGAGGACTGGCAATGACCACAGTATATAAGCTGTTGTACAGGCTCTGACTCCATGAAGTGGGATTCACCCCAGCAGGGTTCTGGTGCTTGCCAAGACCAACTTTTGAGCATATTGTTTGTGCAGCTAATTGGAGGGTGCTCTGTTGTGGTTCTGGGGCCTCTGGGAGGGGCTCCAGTATAGGCCAAGGTCAGCTGCTGCCTATGCCCAATGTAGGGCTAACTGGTAGGAGTTACAGAGGGATCCGAGACTGGTAGCTGCCTGTGCTAGGCCCAGAGGTACATGGGAGAGGCCACACTGCAAACTGAGGCCTGCTGCCACCAGTGCCAAGCCTGGCGCTGCTTAACAAGAGGCACAGGATACGCTGAGGTCACCCGCCACCAGCGTGGGGCCTGTGGATCTTTGAGGGTTTTTTTTTTTCATTTTGTTTTGTTTTGTTTTGTTTTAGCAAAATCTGCACTACAGGTGAAGGTCAGCTGCCTGTAAGGAACAACTGCTGAAAGAGGCTCAAGGGGTGCGTGAGTTGGGTGAGGCAGGACCTCAGGGAGTCACCAGCGAGTGGTGTTCATCAGGTCAATGCAGACTCAGATTTGGTGCCCACTAGTATCTGCAGGCTGTGGGGGCGGGGGGGGGGGGCGCGCAAGACTCAACACAGAAACAATGGTGGCTGACCCTCCAGCTCTCGCCCTGAAGCCACACAATTCGGTTTCTCCTTGTATGTACCTGGAGCCTTTCAAGCTGCCATCCCTTTGCTGGAGCTTAGAGTAAGTGTTTGTGAGTAGGTCTGTGCACAGGCCCTTTAAGAGGATGCCTGGGTTTCCAGGAGCTCTCTCTCTCTCACTTGCTGATTTTCACAGTTGGATGTTGTGGGGACTCTTTTTACTGGCACTGGTGCTCTGGGTTGGGGAGCATGGTGTGGGGCTGGGATTCCTAGCTCCTCTACAGTTGCAATAGCTCTCCCAATTCTCAACTGCCACATGTGGGTATGCGATCAGCCTGGTTTGCATCTCTGCCCCTCCTACCAGTCTTTATGTGGTTTCTTATTTATATCTTTAGTTATAGGAATTCTGTTCAGCTATTCTTCAGATGATTCTCCAGGGTAATTGTCCTATAATTTAGATGTAATTTTGATGTGGTCATGAGAGGAGATGAGCACAGCATTTACTACTCTGCCATCTTGACTAGAAGACCTTAAGCTGTTACTTTTCTTATTCTATGTCCTTTTTCTGTTGCAAGCCTTGCTTCTTCCTAGTGAAGACTTGCTCTGAGATTGCTGAGCATTCAGGGAGACTTAAGGAAAAAGGTGGTAGACGTCTGAATAAATAAAAACAAACCAAACATCTGCTTACCAGATTATTCAATATTTTCAAAACAGAAGATCAATTTGACACTTTCTATTTTATGCATCATGAACTGGTATCAATATTAAGGAAAATCCACCTGTGTTTATTCCAGGTTGGCCTCCTTGGTAAGCAAGTGTCCTGATGTAAACATCAAGATAACTAAGGTAGAGGACCCTGTCACCACCACATAAGGAAGGGATGTCTAACATGTATTTCTCATCCTCAGAAGGGATGCTGTCCTGTGAGCAGCTGTTTCTGACAAGCCACAATGGCATCTGAATGAATATTAATGAAGTATACAAAAGCAATAAAGGGGAAATGTTTAAAACCTTGCCCAATGAAAAAATTTGAAAAATAAGACATTGCTTTATTGCTAGTGCCTAATGGAAAATTTCCTCATAATATTGAAGAAATTTCAAAATTCTCTATATCTAGTTGACAATCAAAGAAATGTCGGTTACTCCACCATCCCAAAACCAATAATGAATAACATTTCTTGAGGCTTGTCATGTGTCCAACCCTTAAGTATTTCACATGCATTATTTAATTTCTCCCATAAAATCTTAGAAGGGATTATCATATCCATTGATAAAGCAGGAAACTGACACTCAGAGAGGTCTAATAATTTGCCCAACGTCAGATAATTCAGTTATTTTGACATCAAGCCTATTGTTTAAATCTCTACATGATATTGTATCTAATATACATAAGTTTCATATTTGAAAAAAAATAATATCCAAATATGCTCCTATTTTCTATTTTCCTTTTCATCAGCATTTTCTAGTTTTGTTGGGTTTCTTATGGTTTTATTTGGTCTCTCCCATGAGATGAGCAGTCCTAGACTCCCAGCTCAGTAGGGAATAATAGCCTGTTCAGCTCACGAGCAGAATTGATCATTAAAAGGTTTTGAAAATGCTTGTGAACAGATCATATAACATGTGTTGATAAAAGGATTATTTAAATTAAAAAAAAAGTTTCATAAGGAAGATGAGTTCTAAGCCCAGAAAGGAAAATGATTTGAAAGAAAAACAAGAGTCAAATTTAATTTTAACAAATACTTAAAACCCAAGGACACAAAATGAAACTTAGTATTTTACATGTTCAATATCTGTATTGAGATGGTGGTAACATTAAAATTTCCTTAGCAAACCTCTTCCTCTAGAATTAACATTGTCATCTAATATTAAAGATTTCAACATATTTCTTTCACGAGCACAATTTTAAATACAAGGACCTGGTTGCCTATTTGGCATTTAACTACTGAGCTGCTTACAGTACTGCAGGAATTCCTAGGTATCTGCCCACGATTTACTTTAATTTCATGAGATTCTGTTCTTGCTAGTCTTTGTGAAGCTTGTGCCAAAAAAACATGTTTTCTATAAACAGCAGTAAAAATGTGTTCTTATTCTATGCAAATAAATATATCATCCACACTTTTGGCTCACTCCATTATTATTTGAACTCTTGCTCGTGTACTTATATTAGGCACAAAGTGAAATATATGTTTAATCATAATGCCACTTAATCAGTAGACAGTGCTTTTATTATTTGTTTACAGTATTAAAAAAAATAAAATCATGATCATTAAGATTGCTAACACCTCAAAGAGATTTCAAAGCTTTTAATTCTGCTGTCAGTCAGACTCTAAAGAATTCTGTTCCAAGTTGCGATAAGTACAAATCATCCAGATTGCCTTAAACTATTACTGATTTTGCAGAAGATATAACTTAAGTGTAATAAACAAAGCAAGCCTCACTTCTTGGCAAGAAAACATGGCAAGATTTTCTTCTGATTTAGCGAGAGAAAAAAATAATGCCTAGTTTTTGATCAGTAAGCTGTTTACTGATGTGGGTGTAGGTGAGTCTTCTGCCTATTTGTTCTGGAAACATATGAGATAAAAAATAACCTTTCAATGAAATGACTATGATATAGCTTGTGCTGCTTGCTAATACAAGATTCTTGTCAAGGTAGTGAAACTGTGAAGAGGCTATACAAAATTCTAAGAGTATTATGAAATAAAATGTAATTCGTATTGAATATACTCATTACCCTTCAATTACAGGATAAAGAGAAGCAAAGGGAAAAATATGGAAGACTCTCAAAGGTAAGCCCTTAACCATTAACACCAACCTAGGGTTAGTATTAAATCTGTAGGTGTATGTTTCATGCTAATATGGCACGTTGCACATCTTAGGGAGTCCAGAGATCAACTCTGATTCTCAGATCCCCTCTTGACCACCTGTTTCTGTTGACCTCACCCAACTCAGTTAATTCTGTTAAATCAGAACTTTACATGATGTTTGTGTGTCTTATTTGTGTAGAGATCTATATAAACTCTAAGACTAAGCTTTTCTAAACTTGTCCTTTCCTTAGGATATAATCATCACTCCTTCCATCCCTCATCTGGCTGCCTCAGGTCTGTTCATGTCCACACCAGCTCTAGGGCCTATGTATCCTTCAGTAAGCTCTTGCTCCTGTCTTAACTAACTCCATTAAAGAGAAAAATAGTGGTTTTAGCTTACAATTTGTTAACCAACACAATAGAAAATGTTAAGGAAATGAACTATACTTTTTCCTTTGTGTTCAGGATATCTCATTGATCAACAGCTTCCTTTTTACATTTTTCGGTGTTAGAGCTAATTACAAAATTCAAGGCTGGAGTCCATCTATATGCTACTTTTAAAAGGCACCCTTTAAAAATAAAGGTGGAAATAAAAGGATGGAAAAGGGGTGCCCATGAAAACACTAACCAGAAGAAAGCTGGAGTTTCTATCTACACCATTATAAACATAGAAGCTTTAAGTTAAGAAAAATTCCTAGAAATAAAAGAAGACATTTCATAAGAATAACAGGTTAATTAATCCAGAAGACATTTAAAAATCTAAATTTTTATAAGCCTAATAATGCGAAATCTGACAACCTAAGAGAAATAGACAAATCTATACTCATAATGAGAGTGTCTCACTTATTTATCTCAATAACTAATTTAAAAAGCAGATAGATATCAAGAAATATAAAGAATTTGAAAATATGATCAACAAATTTAATCTAATTAAGAAATATACAATACTGTAGCCAATAACTGAATACATTCTTTTCAACTGCATATATACTATGCTCTGAAGCAAGTATCAACAAACTTAAAGGGACATAAATTATATGGAATATATTTGGACTTAAGTGGATTTAACAAGAATTCGAAAACAAAAAGATAACTAGAAAGTTACTAAATATTTGGAAAGTCAGTAATATACTTCTAAATAACACTTGGTTCAAAGAAATTACAATAAATTTAGAATGTATTTTGACAGAAAAGAAAATCTACTAATAAGAGTCTAGAGCTACAACTAAAGCTATGTTTAGAGGTGAATTTATAGCTTATTTTTTTTTTTTTTAAAAGGGCTACTAGGAATACATGGGAAATCTGTGTATCTTCCTCCTAATTTTGCAGTGAACCTAACATGTTCTAAAAAAATCAAGTCTCATTAAAAAAAGCTGCAAGTCAAGAGTCTAAAAATTCATCTTAAGATAGAAAGAGGACAGTGTATTAAATTAAATTATGTCGAAGAATGGAAATAAGAGAAAAGTTGATATTAATGAAACAGAAAACTAATTTCCAAGGAGAAAATCAACAAACTCACAGTTTGGTTCTTTGACTGTACCAATGAAATTAATAAACTCATGCCAAGACTGAGCGAGAACAAAAGAGAAAATTACCATTATCATGGCCTAAAAGGGGAGAATACAAGGAATACTACAAGCATTAAAAAGAACATATAATTGGTCTATGGACATGCTACCCTGAACAAGCCTGATCTCGTCTGATCTCAGAAGCTAAGCAGGGTTGGGTCCAGTTAGTACTTGGATGGGAAACCTACTAGAAAGACCAGGTGCTGTAGGCATAAAAAAATAAAAAATAAGGGATTGTAAACTGACAAGGTCCTTGCAATTTGTGAGGTCAACCAAGGGTTGCCCCGCCTAAAAAAAATAAATAAAAAATAAAAAGAACACAAATTACATTATGCTGATAAAATTTTTTAATGCAAAAGATAAATTTCTTGGGAAATGATGCATAATGACTGACAAAAGAAAAATAGAAAATCTGAGTAATTCCATATCAATTTAAGAATTTGAATCCATACTTTAAAAATTTCCCACACAAAAGACTTTAAAGGCCCAGATGGCTTCACAAGTAGATTGTATAAAAAAAGTTTTTATCAATTTCTTAGAGAGAACTGACTCCAGCATTATCATGATAGAAAAAACAAAGACATTAAAAGAAAGCATAATTACAAATCATACTATCTTAAGAACAGTAAACAACCTACCAATAGACTGAATCCAACAATTAAAACGGAATACTTCACAATTGAACTTGGCTAGGCAAGTACAAAATCTATAAGGTAGACTGTTAGAAAGAATAGGCAGGCTATAACTCTTGGCAAGAGCTGCCACTGAAATCCACAAGCCAAATTTCTTTTTCTTCAGGGAAGTCTTAGTCTTAAGACTTTTCAACTGACTAAACCAGGCCCACTCAGATTATGCAGGATAACCTTTCTTAAAGTCAACTGACTGTGGACTTTAATCATATCTACAAAATACCTACATAGCAATACCTAGATTACTTTTGACTGAATAACTGAGGAATATAGCCTAGCCAAATTGATACATAAAACTGACCATCACAAGAAGGACATATTTCCCATCTCTTTTAGGAGGCCAGCATAACTCTGATACCAAAAGCTGACAAAAATATTTCAGGGAAAGCAAATTATAGACCAATATCCCACATGAACAACAGATACAAAAATTCTTGACAAAATATTAACAAACTGAACACAGCAATATATAAAAAAAGATGCTACCTCATGACAAAGTGAAGTCTATTCCAGAAGTATAAAGTTAATTTAACTTGCAATTATCAATCAATATAATTTACCACATTAAAAGAGTAAAGGTGAGTAGCCATATGATTACCTGGAGATGTAGAAAAAATATTTGTCAAAATTCAACACATAGTCTTGGTTATTTAAAAAGTAAAAACTCTCAGCAAATTAGGAATTAAAGGAAACTTTTTAAATTTGATGATAGACATCTACCCCCAAAATTTCCAGTAACATCATTCTCAATGGAAAAATATTGAAAGATTTTACCCTATGAGTACAAGAATGTCTTATCTCATCACTTCTATTCAACATTATACTGAAATTCTAGCCACAGCAATAAGTCAAGAAAAGGAAATAAAAGTTATAAATACTAGAAATGAAGTAAAACTATCATTATTCGCAGCTGACATGATTACGTATATAGAAAATTCTACAGAATTAAAAAAAACTCTAGGAAATGCAAAGGAAATTCACAAGTTCAAAGACAATGTCAATATACATAAATCAATTGTACTTCTATATGTTAGGAACAAGCAACTAGAAAAAGATATTAAAAAGAATGACACAAAGATAATTTAAAAAAATCAAATACTTTATAATAAATTTAACCAAAGGATTACAAAATGTCTATAATAAAAAATACAAAGCATTTGTAAAATGAAAGACTTAAATAAGTGGAGAAATAAACCATGTTCATAATCAAAAGATTCAATATTGTTAAGATTCATAGACTACTCTAATTGTTATAGCTAAAAGGAAATATTAATAAAAATCCCAGCACACTTTTTATTTGAAAAAAAATGGAAAGGCTTCTAAAATGACAGAAAATAAAGCACCTAGAATGATCAAAACAATCATGACAAAAAAGTTAGGACTTAAATTACTGGATTTTCAAGTCTTACTAAAATGTACAATAACCAAGACTTTAGTACTGGTATAAAGATAAAGAGACCAGTAAAACAAAATAAAGATGCAGACCTGCTCACAAACCAATGATTTTTAACTAAGTCAATTCAGTGTATAAGTCTTTTTAACAAATGCGGACAGAATAACTGGGAAAAATAATAAACCTCAACCACTAACTTCTCATTCCACACACAAAAATTAAAACAAGATGAATCAATTTTTGAATAGGCAGAACATTAGCAGGAAAGTAGCTTCACAGCCCTTAAAAATATACAAAGATTTCTTAGAACACAAAATTCATGGGCTACAAAAGAAAAAAAAGAAGGTAAACGTTAGGCTTCAATAAAATTAAAACATGTTCTCCATTAGGAATATAAAAAAAGTGAAAACACTAACTTAAAAAGATATATGCACCCCCACATTCACTGCAGCATTATTTACAACAGCCAAGATACAGAAACGAACTGTGTCCATCAACGAAAGAATGGATAATGAAGATGACATATATCACTGTGTGTGTGTGTGTATACATGTACACACACACATAAATATACACTTATATGCATATATGTATACATCACTGTACACACAATGGAATATTATTCAGCTATAAAAAGAAGGAAATCTTTCCATTTGTGACAACATGGATAGATCTCAAAGGCATTATGCTAAGTGAAATAAGTCAGACAAAGGCAAATACTGTATGATCTCATTTATACGTAGAAATCAAAAACAAAAACACAAAGAAACCAAGCTCATAGATACAGAGAACAGACTAGTGGTTGCAAGAGGCAGGGGGTGGAAGGTGGGAGAAAGGTAAGAAAAGGGTCAAAAAGTACAAACTTCCAGTTACATAATAAATCATGTGGATCCAATGTACAGCATGGTTACTATAGTTAGTAACATTGTATTGCATATTTGGAAGTTGCTAAGAGAGATCTTAAAAGTTATTGTCACAAGAAAAAAAATTTCGTAGCTATGTAATGTGATGGATGTGAACTAGATTTATTGTGGTGATCATTTTTCAGTGTTTACAAATATCAAATCATTGTGTTGTACACCTAAAACTAATATAATGTTATATGTCAATTACACCTCAAACAAAAAAACTTTTTAAAGAATACACAAAGGCAAGCCACAGATTAGAAGAAAATATTCACAAAGGACTAGTATTAAACATATATATAAAGCTATTATTAAAATATATATATATATACTCTCCTATATATCAACAATAAAAAGATTTTTTTTAAGTTTTAAAAAAAGTCAGCAAGAGATCTGAACCAATAATTCACAAAAGAAGATATCTGAATGGCCGATCAGCACATATGAAAAGAGCTCAGTATCATTAACCATCAGGGAAATGTAAATTAAAACCATAAAGAGACCAGTCATACCCACTAAAAAGGCTAAAATCAAAAGACTGATAATACTAAATGTTCCAAAGATGTAGAGCAACTGGAACTTTCCTATATTGCTGGTGGATGTGAAAAATGGTGCAAGTATTTAAAAGAACTTTATGGTAATTTTTTAAAGTTAACACACACCTACCTTATGACCCAGCATTCCAATTCTAAGTGTTTGAGCCAAGAGGAATGAAAATACGTATCCACATAAACACTTGTACAATAAAGTTCATTGCTAAAAACTGTCAACATCCCAAATGTCCATTAACTGGAGAACAGATAAATTGTAGTATCTTCATACAATGGAATATCACTCAGGAAAAAAAAATACTGAAACATACAGTCACATGGATAGATCTCAAAAACATGTTGAGCAAAAGAAGGCAGCCACAGAAAACACATACTGTATGGATTCCACTTACATAAATATAGCCCAAGAACAAGAAAACTCATCTATGTTGAAAGAAATCTGGAAGAAGTGGTGTGTGTGTGTGTGTGTGTGTGTGTGTGTGTGTGTGTGTGGAAATTGACTGCATAGGGGCTTGAGAGACTTTCTGAGGTGATGAGAATGCTCTATGTCCTGTTTTGGGTGGTAGTCACAGGGATGTACACAATGATCAAATCTCACCAAACTCAAGACATATTTAACATATATAAACTATACCTCAATAAAAATAGCAATAGGTTAAAAAAATAAAGACACCATTCCCATTCCTTAGGTCATGCTCAGACAAATGCTGGCAATGTGTAAAATACACAACCACAATGTCACGTAGTGATTTTCTTGAGTACACTGCAGGTAGGGGAGGGCGGGGGGCACACACAAGGGCTGATGGTAACTAGCCTGTGTGCCTCCAACATAAAATGGCTCCTGAGTCACACTGGACATATCTCCCATAGGGTTCTGGCCTTTTGTTAAGATGCTAGAACTATACTCAATACAGATGAAAATTAGAGAACCCAGAGAAAGGTTGCAAGAATCAAGTCAGTCATGAAATGCACAAGCAGAAGATAATCACAGGACAGTATAGATTATAATCGCTTTCCACATCAGATTTAAGAGACATAGCCATACACAAAATAGCAAGTACAAGATTTTACTAAAACTGAAGTTCTCCAGGCCACCCCTTTTTTGTTCATCTTATCACAAAGTAGATAGAATTGAATGGATGTAATCAAGAATAGCATATCAAGACTCTAAAGGTCCTCTAAAGTATGTCAATATTTAGCCATTTTCCTCTCCCTAGCAACAACTGTCCATTTGAACATTCCTAAAGATGCAAGATGGCAAGGAGAGAAAGCCCCGTGAGTGGCCACTATTGTTTTGCAATGGACATCATCCAATAATGCTATAACATAAAGTTCTATGCTCTGCACAATACTACCAAGCTTGATAAAAATGAGATCTTTATTTTTTTTCTTTTAGGTCTTAATTAGCTTCTTGTTAAACTACAAACATTATCATTGGAGCACACATGCTGGGACAGACAAATTGGAACAGTGGTTGCCAGCCTGGGAAGGTCCCCGGTGATTAACTGTCACCATGCTGATGTGGATGGTGCTGCTTTCTAAGTGTGCTAACCACCATGCTGGGAAAATCCCAACCATCTTATCTTTCATTAAAAAAAAAGAAAGGTAAAGGAATCATATGAGTGGGCTTGTGTGAATCCTATCACCCTGATCTCAGAAACCCGAGGGTCAAGTGTTTGTAAATATTTCCAGTAACCCATATCATCAATTTTCCTTTCTGTTAACAAGAAAACCCACTTTAACTTGGCAGTTTGCATGAATCATTATCTCTGGGACTGGCATTTTCACAGAATATTCCATCCTTGCAAATGCTCTGACTAAAACGCTTTTGTTGATTTTAAAAGCGTGAAAACACTGTGATTCAGTTAAAATGGATGAGTTTACTTTTAAAGAGTCAGTAAAACAGAGATCTTTCAAATGAGGGCAAGGCAGCCTAACTAACAATCTCTTTTGTCCAAGGGGGATTTGAGGGAGGGAGTCAGGGAAGGGGTCAACACACCATAGAAATCTCAAAATGACAAAGTCATTGTTCAGTGAAAGAGGCTGGAATGCTTTCTACACACTTTCTCTGACATCTTCACACAATGAAATGCAAGGGTCAGTGGTACTGAGACAAGTAAAGGCAGTTCCACTCTTTTGCTTCTATAAAAGCAAGTGACCCAACCTATTATGCCCAAGTCTTAGGCTTGCTTTGTTCTCAATATCCAGATGCAGCAGCTTTTTCTTTCACACTCCCCATCTGGAAAGAAATAACTGAGGACACCTCCTTCACATTTTCTTTTTCTTGGGCATTTTCACTTCATAAAGCTGCAGTCAATGTGTTTTGTGTGTGGTGAGGAGGGAATGACATGTTCCATGGTGGTCCCCATCACTGCCTGCATTGGTGGCTCAAGTAGCCTCAGGATTAGCCCTTTGTGTTCCATGAAAGAATATGAAAAGTCAGTTATTTAAGCTCAGTCAAGCTGTTGATTTTTTTTTTTTTTTTGGATGAGGGGTGTGTGGGGAAGAAAGGTTCTGCAATTCAGTTTTCTTCAATAAATTACAGCATTTTGCTGAGGGCAGCTATGTGCAAGTTCACATGCTCAGAGCAGTCCCAAATGAAAAAAAATTTTTAAATGCCCACATCCACCTTCCACATTTTAACCATTATTTTCACCTGTTTTGCTAGTAGGAAGATTTTTTGGAAGTGATGATTGTATTGGCAAGAATTCTAGACAATCGAGACTCCTTATTCAATGTTATCTGGGAACTTGGAAGTTTCAGAAATTATAAAAAATTACATTAACTTAAAATATTTGGTGCTCAATGGTCTATTTTGAAAACAATTGATTTTGATTCAGTGAGTGAATCTACATATAGATGTCTATTAAAATCTCAAGGATAATATACCTAGAATCTCTGTGATGTAAACTCATGCAGTAATCTTTATGAACCATAAAGCTATGATATTAGCAACATCATTGGTTTCACTAGCTTATTCCATAATTTCTCCTGAAAACAGTAAGCATCATAGAATGAATCAGATCATCAAGCACTGTCAGGTTTTCAATAAACCTGGATGCCCTGGAATTGTCCCCGATGGAGCCAAAAGCCCAGCGAAGCCACACTGAAGCCCAGCATGGAACAAGGTGGCCTGCTGTCCAATCCTGAGAGGCTGACATAGATGCTGGCTGGAATCAGCAAGGGCAAAGGAGGGAGGCCTCTTCCACAAAGACTTTTTCAAGTGACCAACAACCAGGAGAGAGAAATCTAAATATAGCAAGATCCTTTAAAGGAAGCAACTATAGGTATGACTTTTGCTGGGGAAGAGGTATTGGCACCCAAGGATCGATAATTTAAATATTAATAGAGATTCCGCCTAGGATCTCTATCAATGAGAATAATCTGGTGTGATCAAAAGATAGGAAGGGGCAGTTTGCTTCCCTCATGTACATGAGTAAAGCGTAAAAAGAAAAATCTCCGATTAATCACTTACCAGCTGTGTGATCCTAGAAAAATTATGGAACTTCTCTGGGCCTTTTTTCCCTCATTTGTGAAACTAGCCAAATAACTGTATATAACTCATGGGGTTGCCAGGAGGATGAAATGAGAAGTTATACAAATAAAGGATTTAAAAATGGGGCTTGACACCCAGGAAGCAATCACTAAATGTCAGCTAGAATGACTGCTATGTATGGGTAATTTGGACTATAAAAGACTTTTACCTCGTGAGCTGACTTTGGAACTCCTAAGTAAGCGCAATTCCACTGTATTTAGAAACTCAAGACATCTAAAGACAAAATTAAGTAAATTCAGCTTTATAAAAAAATCCTTCACCATCCTATTTTCATATTACCTTAGCCAGGTACAATCTGGTGTTTGGGAGCCACTGTCCTAAAAAGGATCAATTGCTGGAAAGATAGATGCCCACTCTGACTGCCGAGAACTGTTTCCCCATATGTGGACTGACTCAATGCAGTTTGCATGACCTCATAACTGGAAAGCTAAGTACTGATCCACCTCAGTGTATAATGCTGAGCTATGGATGAGGGGATACCACAGAATACACAGTCCCAGAATCTTGCCTTCAAGGGATTATACATATATTGATGATTTAAGACATTACAAAACAACCTTATGAGAAGTGTCAAAATAAGAATTACAATTTTTTTCTTTCAATCTAATGCATGGACATGACATCCCTACTCCACTTAAAATGTTCCAGTGGTTTCCCACTGCACCCAGAATAGAACCCGAATCCATTATCCTCAGTCTGTGAAGCCTATGGGGTCCAGTCTGTCTACGTCTCGAGTGCCCTCTTGCTCCTCTCCACTTAGCCTTCTTTCTCCCTGGGAACATGCCACTTTGTTCCCACCTTGAGACTTTGCACTTGTTCCTACTCATCAGAATGCTCCTCCCACCACCACCACCACATGCCCTGAGATCTCTTTTTCCTGGCTGTTTCCTTATTTCTCAGGCTCAAATATTACCTTTTTGTCGACCACCATGTTTCAAGCAGTCCCCACAAACACCTTCCTTTCCTTAACGCATTAGCAGTCTACTGGAATTATCATATAAAGTTACCTATTTACTATCTGTCTCTGGCACTGGAATGCAAATTTCTAGAAGCCAATATCCAGTTCACTGCTCCACATGCCAAGTCCTAGAAAAGCGCCTGGCGCATAGGAAGCGCTCAATAAATATTGACAGACTGACTGGCTGTAAGTGAGGCTGAAATGAAATATGTTCGGCACAGAACCTGGTCCATTGTTACAGGATCCCTTCTCTTTTTGTAGGGCATAGAGATTGTTTTATTGTAGAATACAGTGGTCAAGAAAAGCTTCACTAATGGGGAAGAGAGACTTTTGCTGGTCCTTAATGAAGGCTGATTTGATGATGGGCCAAAGGCACGCAAACATATACAGACACAGGAGCACACCAACAGTCAGTCTAGCGGGCATGCAATTTCTCCCCAGGAATCATAGCGAGGGTTAGGGGGACTGCTCCACAGCCAGTCTCAGAGGAAGTTGGAGTCTGGGGATCCTTTAAAGGGTCTCACTCTTCTATGACATATGAGAGTCTCTGGTTCAGGGAAGAAAATATACTTAAGTCCTGAAATAAGCAAATATGCTGGCATTTAAAATCAAGAACAAAGGTATCTGCTGGTATCAGAGGATCATTAGGCAGGTTAATCTTGTACCACGGTATTCATCAGCCAAAGATGGAGTAAACAAAGAAATAATAAAAGGCAAGTTTTTCTTATAAAGTGTTAAATAAATTATCTGAGCTCTCATTTAAGAAAAGAAGGAATAAGCTGAGGAAAAGTATATAGAGTAAACACTTCAGAAGTTTAATAAAAATAAAATGAAAATGATCAAGTATCTTTTAAGCATTATGAAATATACCAAGGATACACAGAATCATTAAAAACGAGTTCAAACACACTTGGCACTAACTCTACCCTTTTAAACAAAACTGAACAACTCCTTTTAAGCTCCTTCCCCTTCTGATTCCCTACTTTCAGGTGACAACAAAGAGAAGAGAACGGTCCCCAAGTGGAAACTTGGCTTCCAACAGCACTTTCTGCCCCATCATCCATAGTGGTCTTCTCCTCTCATCTTGGATCAAAAGTCACTTCCTAGAAGCTTTGCAGTTCTCCTGGACCAGGCTCCCTAACTGCCTTTAGCTCCTACCCCCTGTTCACCTTGCAGGACTTCATGTGTGGCACTTTAGCATTCCAAACACAGTAAGGGATGAATTTCAAGATTTCTTCCTCTCCTTACTCACCACTGGACCTCAGGACCTCAACTCTAATCCCTGTTTATTGAATGGAGGGAGAGACAGAGAGATCTACCATTTACCACCACAATCATACACATAAACTAACAAACCCAAATGACCCAGTGGCAGCTCAGCAGACCCTACATTCCAAATGGGCCTGTCCTCTTTGAGTCACACTCCTTCAAAGAGTAGTCTGCCCTCTTTTCAACTTTCTCTGCTCCTCTTTGATTTTCAGCCTCTGTAATCTGGCCTCCTTCTGTCCTAAATCTGCTCTGGATTAGATACTTCCTAATCCCCAAATCCAAATGACAACTTTCTGTTTACCCTTCCCTTTGTATCTAACCTAACTATCTTCCTTTGGTTTCCCCAAAACTGATTTTCCTCCCCTCTTCCTTGCTGTTCATTCTGTGTCTCCTCTGCTTGGCTTCTGTCCCTGTTTTCTCTGTAAATATTGAGGCTTCCACAGAGTTCTGATCCTGGCCCCTAAAAATGCTTCACTCTCTCTGGACAATCTTATCCACCCTCACAGATTCAACTACTACTTGCTCAGTGATAAATATGCAGGCTCTACTCTCAGCCCAGGTCTCTCTCTTCAACGCCAGACCCATACTTCCAACTACCTACAGGGGGCCTCCACCTGGAGGTCTCATAACTTTTAACTGAATGGCAGAGCTGGAGTTGGAAATCAGATTTGTCTCACGCTAAAGCCTTATCCATTCTCCTACACAGTAACCTTCCTATCAAAACTTATCACACAGCATTGTAATTGCTGACTTTCTATCTGTCTCTCCCAGAAAAGAGTGCCATATGGAAGAAGGGAATTAAATTTCATTCAATATGGTTCCTAGCACACAGGACATGATAAATGCTTGTCAGATGAATGAAGATAAAGGCTCCATCTTTTTCATCCTTACATCCCAGCACATATAGTAAGAGTTTAATAAAAGATTGGTGGAAAAAAACAAAAAGGGTGATGTCATAGGAATGAGAAATACTGAATTAGAAATCCATATATCACAAGTATGTAATAGAAATAATGCTTTTCTTTTGGTAGGAATTTCAAGATTTCCCATTGTATATCTAGTTGTAAATATATTCACAAAATAACACATCTGCCCATCAAATATTACAAATATAACTGTATTATTAAAATTATTAATCATTAATTTTGATCATGAATAAAATTAAAATTAAAACTTACGTTATTGTTAAAACATCACAAATATTACATAGGCATGGACCTCTATTAATTAAATCAATCTTTCTCAAAAAAATCAAAGACTAGATTTATGCTGTTGGTATTCATGCCATGATATTAGGAAGTCAGCCAAACACTTAAAAATGTGAATTTTAATCACTGCCTCTAAGTTTTTATTTCTTTATTTACCAATATACACTATGGTTTGAAGGCCGAAGTCTAGTGAAAAAAATTCCTCCTCACTGATTTCTCATGTCTTAGGTCTAGATAAAGATCTTTATACTATTTGTATTTCTATTTCTATTTCATTTTTATGTGTGAAGAACTATGTTCTAGCTTAATAATAACTTGGTTTTAAAAATATTATTAATACTCAAAGCTTTTATGATTTTTGACAAGCAAACAAACAAAACATGTTTGAACACCACTTTGATAAGCCATATATGTACTGCAAGTCATTGGCTAACTTATCTGATAAGCCCAGGGCAACCCTGAGGTAACCTGTAGACTTGTTATTTTGTGTTGTGTAAATTATTTCCTATGATATATTCAGAAACTTCCCTCACTGTGGCCTACTCTTCCAAGATGCCTCATTGGTTAAAAATTGACCTTTCTTCATTCACATCTGTGTTCCATTCAGGTTCCAAAATCCCCAACATTAGCCCTACTATTCTTTCTAACTCTAAAGCAAAACAATGGTAAATGACACACATTTTCAAAATTAGCTGTGTCACTGTATTGAATTAGCGTGGATATGGATAGTTATCTATCCAAACGAAACAAAACAAAAAATAAACAAAACCCACAAATGTTCACACAAATACTAATCTTCTGTTGAAGTCCAAGGAACAAAGTTAGGTAAATAACCTCTATCTGGCCAGCAAATTTGCTCATATTTGAAACAATTTTCTTATATCAGTCATCTAGTCAGTAGTGTAATAAAATTTGTCCCTGATTTCTGACTTGCTTCTCCAGAGTGCACTGACTCTAGCCACTATGGCATAAATGAAGGGTTGCATCCTCGCTCAGGTCTCTCCCCAGTTCCTCAGGATCAGACTCAACTGGAAACACAATCAAGTTCTAACCTAATGGTCCACATTTCTGAACTCTTACTTATAAAACCAACAAAACTATCATTGTCTTACAGAAAAAGAAATCAAACATGCACACTCTGGTTTAAACAGTTCACATGGATAAATGCAATTTACATTAGTTCTGTATCTATTTGATTTTAATTCTCCAGAAAAGCATGAACCTATGCATATCTTTAGTAGTAGGGAGTAAAACATTAAACAAGACCATCTTAGTTTGAATATTCTAATAAATGGAAAGCTTAATTCCCCGTTCATGAAGGCACTTCAACTTTGGATTATCGGTTTACATCCTATTTGTTATCATAAATCCTGCTGTGTTCTTTCCAGTTAAAAATACTAGATGATAGGTGGATAAGGACCACGTCTCCTGCCAGATATCACTAAGGGTGGTAACTTCTTCACAAGGAAATTCCCAGCCCTTTTAAATCCGTTGTTTCAATTAACTCAGCTGTTAGGTTTAGAAGGACTTAAATTCTGTGAGCTTCTCTGAGCATAGGATTGTTACCCAGAAAATTTGATGAGAGACATTAAAATTGAGGGCCTCAGTAGTAGGTTTTGCTAATGACATTAAAAGCAAAGGCAGACAGGCGATGTTTTACCCTCTCAATTCCAAAAAAGCCTAACAAAACTTTTTTTAGAAGAGTTTCATGAGCTAGAAAAGATGCCTAAAAGTCATTTCCAGTTCAGATTCCCATGCAATTGAGAGGGTGCTATTATACACACAGATAATACTCATAATATTTGCATGTTTTACCTGACTAGTACTTCGATTTTAAAAATTTGTTAGAGGAGTGAGTCAAAGCAGATCCAATTTCTTTCAAAACACTAACGATCCCATCACCATTCCCTCAAAAAACCCCAAAACTAGATCAACCACTTAAACACAGCCATGAGGTGAATCAAGCTGATTGTCATTTTGACCTTGCTGCGCTTTAATTCAGGAGCCTATTTAGAAATGTAACGAGCAACCCTCTTCATTCGGCTCAGCTAGCAGAGCTAATAGGCTTCTAATTAATTTCCAGAAGATGGCTGTTATAACTAACAGGTTTTAAACATTTGGTTGATTGGGGAAAATGAATTGAATATAATGTATTTGATTTGGAAAATTAGTTTTCATTTTATGTGCTTACCATAATAGTGTTTATTTTAAGTTTACATGATTCCATTAAGAATCCCAGAACACCACCAGGTTGTTTTTGTCCTTACAGAGTCCTATCCA
This sequence comes from Eidolon dupreanum, assembly GCA_028627145.1. Classification (NCBI taxonomy): domain Eukaryota; kingdom Metazoa; phylum Chordata; class Mammalia; order Chiroptera; family Pteropodidae; genus Eidolon; species Eidolon dupreanum. The sequence goes on from CM053508.1 coordinate 30,738,039, forward strand.
ACTTAAAAAAAGAAACAAAACTCTATTTACATTTTGATTTTTGTTGGCCTTTATTTGAGGTCAGGTTAAATCCATTTTTGTGGCTTTAATAAAAATCTTCTCTTGTTAATATAGCAACAGGCCCAAATACTTCAAAATGATCCCTGTGATACCTCAGTCAAAAGCCCACTCATCGAATGCAAATCCTCTGGAGAAAGGCTTCTGCACACAAAGTAAGATGAACCAGTTACTGCTTTGTTTATGAAGTTTCACTTGATTCCTCCTGACAACCATTTAAACAATGAATGTTGGGAAATGTCCCTCAAAGAATCAACAACAATGGCAGGGATCAGAGCTTTTATATTTAGCTAATACTATTTTTAAAAGAGAAAATATTTCTTCCTGAAGGGATTATGGAAAGCCTTATTAAAGACACCTGCAAACAAAACAAGTGACAATAGATCTTTATCATAATTGATAACTGAGTTATTCTTTATTACAAAGCTCCTTTCTTAGAAACAATAATAGCAAGATTTACCTTTGCTATTAGATTCAAAAAATCAGCTAATTGGGACTACTGGTATTCAACAATGATAAGGTTCCCCAAGATTAAGTGAGGGGATAATAAAAAGACCCTTGTCTCTCAGGTTAAAGAATAGCAGACTAGAATTTTCTCTCCTCAGGCTGAGGATGTTTTATACTGAAAGCAGGTAGCATCTATCTCTGTCTCTCCATCTGTCATGCAAAAATATGTGAGGGATTCTAATTATGAGAGCTAACTATGTGCTAAGCACAGGCCAGCCAGCTTCAGAAACGCAACTACGGCCTAGCTTGCAGTTGCAACGAAATGGAACCTTTCACAAAATCTTCTCAAACTAGTTAACAATCACGTCAAATGTGACACTGTTTTAATAAAAGATTGCTTCTTGGGGATAAATAACATAGCTTAACCCAGCAGGACACATATAAAAAATAAGTTTGCAGAAGAGAAAAAAAATCAGGCATCTTTGTTTGCAGTGAAAGGACTCTGCCTGAGTCTCAGCTTACCTCACGCTGGTAAACACTGGATGCCTTTGCCCATGGGCTATGCTGTTTGCAGTCAGATATTCACTGCTGCATTTCTGTGTGACTAAGAGGAATGCCTGTAATCATCCCAGGCCTATTACTGATTTTTCGGACATAGCTAATTTTCCAAATTAAATAATTCTGTCTCCTTTCATAACAGTGGCCCCAGAAAAAATTAGAAAGTGTGTGTGGCGGGGTGGGGGGAGCATCAGGATCAAGCCATAACTGCACACTCCAACTGTAGCATTCCTACTTTCTGGCTTTAAAATGACTTCGTGATTAGACTGCTGTAAACTGGCACTTATGAAAGTGAAAAAGGTTCATGAAGCATTAGCAACAGCAGCTGCAATTTTAGAACATGTGCAGCTTTTGATTAATGCATTTCATTTCTAAAATAAACACTTGGAAATAAAGAAGTTTCCCACCCTGAATCACTGAAAAGTAGACAGAATTAAACAACAGAAAAAACATCCCACATGAGCAACAATACTGAATGAGGAGATGAGAGATGAGATGACCCAACATTATTCTTTAAAACCTTAAGTTCACAGACAAAACAAATGCTTTATAAAAGGTATTTCTGTGGGATTGTTGGTTTTCCTTTAAAAAGACACCTTAAGACTTAGAGCAATCAACGTGTGAAAGAAAAGCTAGCCAGAAAAACAAAAAAGACATCTTCTGAGATGACTTTGATCCTGTACTCAAATTATTGGTTTAAATGGACTTGCCTTTAAAGGCTTTGCATCTGCAATAACTGCTCTCTATTGTCCTTGTTAACAAAGTATTATTTTCACCTTATTATTACTAATCTTTTCTTTGTAAGTAACCACACCTGGTTTTATCCACACACACACAAAAAAAAAAAAACAAAAAAAAAACGGTGCAGTAAATATTTTTCCTTTGTGGTAATACAATGCATAATTTAGTTAATCTAGGCTATCTTTCCGTGAGAGGTGATTGTTTCTATATTATGAAATGTGCTCACAGTCAAGTGAACTCCATGCCAGATACCTGGAAGGCAGATGGAGAACCACTTACCAAGCATTGTAGCTGCTTCGAACCAACCTTGACATGACTGTGTAGCCACTCCTACACACGAGGTATTACTCATGTTAACTTAGCCTCCAAATCATCACCACACCTTTCTTTGACAAACATGGCCTTTTATTAAGATAACATGACACATCACCAGGCTGAAAGGCCCACCCTTAGTCTCCATGAGAGGGCCCTAGAAAATTGGAAACTTCCGTTTTCTGTTTAAGAACTTGACATTACCTGGAAGAAATCTATATATGTCAGGGGCAGCAAGTCATCCATATGTCCAATGTCTTTGGAGAAACGATTTAAAATTCTTCCTGCAAGAATAGGATACGAGAAATTACTCATTTCTGCAGACAGACTCTTTAAGAGACACAATCCACAAACAAACCAAAACAATATTTTAAATGTATAAATATTTAATATATTATGCATTCATACGAAATAAGCCGATGTCAGTGGTAAAGAAAAAGAAAATAGATGATACCTAAAGAGAAACAAAACACCACCAAATAGCAGTGGGCGAGGAGCTAAAATTTGGCCCTGATTTCAAAAGAATAGGAGGGAAAATAATCTTGTTACAGTTATTGGGAAATGTTGGTGGATTTTAGAAGTTTCTCTCCTTTTAGATCCCATCTAAAACTTCAACCTCAGTGCTAGGTAGGTAAATAAGCAATTACAAATTACATAAATTAATCCTAATTGTTACACCAATTTTGCTTTAGTTATCAGAATTAATTTTGCTTAAGTGGTACTTGTTAAATAAATGTAATTTTAACTTCTATTTTTTCCCCCAGGATGGTTCACAGTACTTCTCATTTTGGAAAAATTTGGAATCCTGTCATTTTCAAATTGTGAGTTTACTACCAGAGTAGTGAAGTCGTTATTCTCAGAGGTGCACCGGGTACAACAAACACAGACTTACTCCTAAACATCCAAGAAAAGGAATATAGGCAGGAAAACAGAAATATTAGTTACTGATTAAAGATCACTTATTACAGATTTTCTCTGTGCCGCACCCTACCCTGCCCCAGAATCCAAGAAAACATTATGTCCTAAAGGCTTCAGAATCAAAAGGTCAGAACTAATTTCTAATAAAGATTATCTTTCAAATGATTTAATTGAAAAAAAATTGAAGCTACACACACACATGCACACACATACACAGAGCTTATTTTGGTGTAGGCAACTCCTAAGAAATGTGTTTATCTAGGCCCTAGACTGTAATTGATGCTTTAAGAAACCTAACTGCAAATGAGGTGGATGTGGAGCCTCTCCGTGCTATTCCCAACATTTGTCAGAGGTGACTTTCTCCAGAGGCCCTTCCTACCAAGCCACAATCGGGCCACAAAGGCTGAGCTTCCACTGCGGGAGAAATGGTCAGAGGCTGAGCTTCCACTGCTGGAGAAATGCTGCCTCTGCAATCCTCCCACATGGCGCCTGGCCTCAGCCAGGAGCGCAGGGTGTGCCCGAGCGAGGAGCTGGGGCAACCGGAGGCTTTCACGCTTGGCCAGGCCACACCATTACAAGCTGGGCCTCAATTTTCCTGTCTCAGACTTAGAAAACACAGACTTCAGAAACCATCTTTCAGTGACACCTTTGGCAGGGCCCTGTAACAACTTTTCTGAGCTTCTAATAATACCTCCTTTAGAGGGTAATTCTGAGGATTAAATGGGCTCATGCATGTGAAAGAACCCAGTCACAAAGCCAGACACATAAACAGGTGCTTAAAACCAAAATAAAACAAAACAAACAAAAAAACCCCAAGGTGAGATAATTACTAATACCCACGAGTCTGCTGAATGTCACCTGGGAAAGTCTACTGCTGGGCACTGTGCTATCCAATGGTTGACTAGTTACAATGCAGATTCTGATTCAGCTGCTTTAGAGTGGAGCTGAAGATGCCGCATTTCTACCAAGCTCTCAGGCGATGCTCTTTCTGCTATTTCTCAGACCAGGCTTTGAGGGACGAGAGGCCCGGTTATTATTCACTCGGTTGTACTTGAGGAAAATTAACATCAGATGGGCAATTTTTCACATATCCTGATGAATTCTGTGGCCTACCTAGTTATGTTTTACCTCTCAAAATATCAAGAGCAAAATAAGGAAAATACACATAAAATGTTAAAGATGGTTTAACTGCTTGTTATTTCTTCAACAGAAAAGTACAACTTTTTAACATAGGCAGGATTCAGAAGCATTGCAAGTACGGTTCAGCTTTAAAAAATGTTGAAAACAATCTTCAAATTAAAAACAAAAAACATGAAAAAGCTATGCAGAGATAATAATGTGGGAGTCTTAAGATCTAAGACACCCATGGTTGGGAAACAGTGTTAAATACAAGGAAAACACTACTGAGAAAAACCATCTCCCTGCATAGCTACTACGATCACTGAACCTAATGTCAAAGATAGTAAACACACACACACACACACACACATATAGATAGATAGATGTATGTATATATATAATTTTATTCACCAATAAGCTTAGTGTAGAAAATGTGAGATTAAAAGATTTAATAGTTACTTCCTTGCTCTAAGAAACAAGAGAATGAATGGTGTTTGTAGAATATTTCATCTGGTTTTGCAATAGACTGTTGTAATCAGAGTTGTGATTTCAAGTTCACAGCCTCATAGTCAAAGTTTTCTCAATGGTCTCCACGTCAAATCCTTACGATGAATTCCCTTCACACACATGCCATGCCTCTTGACCCAAATGACATTTGGCCCCTGCTGGAATATCTCCAGGGATGTAGAAGGAAGGGGGATTCACTGTAAACAGGGGGGACCCAGTCCATTTTCAGGCTGTTCTGCTAGACAAGGCTTTCTTACACTAAACCAAATCTTGCCTTTCTCGATCATCCAACCTCTGCTGCTTATTCTGTCCTGATAACCCTGTGGAGTAAATCTAATTTCTCTTGACACGACAGCCCTTAGAATGCTTGAAGAAAGCTAATCAAATTCTTTCCAGACTTCTCACAATCAACTAGTCCTTGGTGCCCCAATTATCCTTCATAAGGCATGGTGTTCTATCTTGACCACTGTCTCTGGCCCAGACTTAGATGGCCAGTCTCAGTTAATGCTTTGTGCCCAGGATTAAAACCAATACCCCAGGTATTATTTGATCACCTAGAAGTAAAGTGGTAATGCCATCTCTCCATTCTACACAGGATATATCCAATCACGAAGCCAACAGTAAATTCTGGTGATCAGATCACTTTTTGGACACAAACAAGTCTACGACAAGTCTACAATGTAGTATGTGCAATTTTAATTTTTTCTCTAATGTTCTTATTTTTCTACAATGACTATGCATTACTTTTTTTTAAGTATAGAAAGGGGAGACAGAGAGAATGATTGGGAAGAGAGGGGGAGGGGAGGAATGGGGTGAAGGGAGGTAGAAGGGGGAGGAGGAGTGAGATAGAGGGAGGTACCTCTTGGGGTCCATACTATCAGAGAACCACTCAGGGTCATTTTAACTGCTCTGGTTCATACTCTTTGATCTTGTCCACAAGACAGAAAATATCATGAAACATGCCACCAAACTTCTTGTCAAAATACAAATTCATTACTGACCATATTTTAAGAACTGATTCTACAATCTAAGCTGGAGTTGGTTACCCTAGAATTCTGACACCTCTCCCATATCTAGGATTCCTCAGCTTACTTATAATCAAACTATAATTTAAAACTTGGAAGTCTAGTTTGGACCTCAGTCCTTTTTCTTCAAAAAAAGGGATATATTTACATATCAAAATATTGAGGTATATTTTACATCTCATAAAATTCACTCATTTCAGGTTTACAATTCAATGAATTTTAGTAACTTAACTGAGTGATGTAATCATTACCAAAAAATAAATTTTAAGACATTTTTATCCCTCCACAAGACCCCTATGCCATTTATAGTGACTCCCTATTTCCCACCCCCCACCTCAGGCAACCACTAATCTATTTACTTTCTCTATAAATCTGCCTTTTCAGTACATATCATGAACATGGAATCGTACATTATGGGGTCTCTGTGTCGGGCTTCTTTCACTTAGCCTAACGTTTTCGAGATTCATCCATAATATAGAGTATGTTAATAGTTCCTTCCTTTTGAGCCACATTCTCTAGCATGGAAGTGGTCTTAGGTACCAGCAAAAAAGACCCCATTTCAGGCCATTCTACACCCAATCTTAGGGTAAGAGCGGATGTGTCTTCTGGACTCTTACATACTGTGAACTTTTTTATACATACCCATATTTAACTTCACTGATGGTTCTAGAACCCAACTCTTTTGGTAAGATTCAGCTGTTGGTTTGATAGCCGTATAGAGTCTGAAGCCAGGAATGCTGGGTCTGAGCTGGGCTCTGAGGCCGGGGAGCATGCAGGGGAGAGGTGGGGAGAATACGTAGAACTACTGTTCTAGTGATAGGTGAAATCTAACTCCAAGCAGCCTATCAAAAGGAGGACAAAGTCCTGTACCTGTACCTTCCAGGAACAATGCCACACGATGGCACAAAGCTGGTCCAAAGGAGAGGGTGCTTAGTGGAGCCTGGAGATGGCCACTGGGCTGAAAAGGATCACTGTGTGCACAGGAGAGCTGTCAAGGGACTCAAGTCCCTGGACTTTCTACATGATTCTACACCAACTAACTTCAGCTTAGACCAGAGTAAGAACAGGAGCAGGAGTTGTTAGAGTAGGTCATCTATATGGTGGCTGCTCAAAAAAAATGTCATGAAAAAGACAGCAGGAATTAGGAAACCATCACCGGAAAAACCACAAAGTCCTTGTCCTCCTCTGGCACTCAGTAACAACAGCCCTTTAGGCAACTCATCCAACCTCCACTGAGATGAAAATCTCTTATTTGTAAAACAGAGATGATAATGTTTGCCTCAATTACTTCACAGGATAAGAGATTATGAGGATAAAAGATATCATGCTCATGAAGATACCTTCTAAATTGTAAGGTAGCACACATATGCAAGGCATTATTCATATTATCATTATGGGATTTTACGGCTTTGAGGGGCATGAAAGGTCACTAGGCCTAGTAACTTCCAAACTTTGTCTTGTGAAGATTGAGACTTTTCAGAGGTGCCTTGAAGAATGAAGCAGAAGAGGAAGAAATGGAGGCCAAGTTCACCCAGCTCAACACCCCACCTTTCTCCCTCACCATCCACTCCCTCCCACCAGCCTCCTCATGAACAGAGCCCCTTATATCCATCTGAACATTCAAATACAGACAGCCTTTGAAGAAAGGGTTCTGTAGCTAACAAACATTCAAATCCCTTTGTAGACTACGGTCATTGTGATAGATAGGAGAATGCAAGGTCCCACCTTACTCAGGGTGATACAGTAATATTTCATAATAGGGCAGGTGCTACTGACAAGCCATCCTGGGATTCCTACACAGTAGAGAGGGCACACCTGAGACACCCCACTTTTCAAGATAACTTCCTTCAATATCCTTTATTAGCTTTTTTTTTTTTTTTTAAAGATAGAGCCATTGGCCATCTTTTCTTTTTCTCGTTCTTTTCATCTTCACTCACTTTTGTTACAATGACTTCCTGTTTGCTTACACGTCACAAATCTTATCTCCACTTCCAAACTGCCAAGGACTTCCTTGTGTACTTGGCTGTCCTACGAAACATCTTAAACTCAACACATCTAAGTTGAACAGATTCCTTTGAAGTTGACCCACCTCTACCCATGCCCAACTTCTCAAACTCTGCCTTAGACCTCTGCCCAAACACCCAGCATGAAAACTTTTAAGTCACTTTTGAGTTATCTTTATGTCACATAATAATCAGCAGGTCTTAACTTGTCCTTTAAAATAATCTCATTGACATTCTCGTTTCTTTGTCTATCAAATCAAACCTATCAATATTTTTAGGAATAGTGAGAAGAGACAGAAAGGATACCTACCTAGCCTTCCTTGCATCACTCCTGACTGTATATACTTTTTCTGATGGGGCCTACTCTCTCTTCTATTCACCCACCAAGAATGTCCTCAGTCCCTGCTCAGCTCCATCTGCTCAGCCTTACCCCTCTCTCCTCTGTAAAACACTGGCTGACAAATGTAGTTCCCAGGCAATCTCCATTCACTTGAACTTCTCTATCTTTACAGAACAGGCTTGGAATAATTGTGCTGCCCTCTCAGGAAGCCTTCACAGCCCTGGCCACAGCTAACTGACCAAAGACGCCCAGGGGGGAGTTAAACCACTGACTAACCATCAAGTCATTCAGATTCCCCTTCTCAAGAGGCCATGAGAGAAGCAAGAGAGTGGAGCAGACTCATCATCCAAAGCAAAGATGAAAGGCAAAGGGGTTTAGGTACATGCCCTATGACAGCGGCTCCAGCTGTTTGCCAGGAAAGGCGCCCTTGTTCCATGAGATGCCGTTTCCTCTTAATCAAACCCTCCTCATTTGAACTAACATAGATAGATTCTGTCCCCAGCAACCCAAAAGCCTTGATCAGAACAATTATCATAGGTCCGAGAGTGCTTACTAAAATTAGATGGATTTTATAAAGTAAAATTGCCAAATTACTAATTACCCTATCAAGTAACAAAACTCTTTATCTTTATTTTAGTCATTTTTACATAAATTTTTTCATGTGGATTACAGACTTCTGTTTCTTAAACAAAAGATACAGAACATAATAAATACATCCTTTCTTAATAACCCCAGAGCTAATATTTTGAGCAGCAATGGTTTAACTGTTTTTAAACAGGGCAATGTCCTTTGGGGCTACTTAAGATTGATTACTTAGGATGCACTCCTACACCCCTAAACACTATGGTTTTATATTACTGCTTTCCACTGACACATTTTCTGTTGTCCAGAGCCTGCCTCTAATTTCCAGTTTTACTTTTAGTAAATGAGGACTAAGGAGTCCCTGCAACCAAGAAGGGCCTAAAACAAGATGCAGTATACTCTCAGAAAAGACATAAGCAATTTTCATGTTTAAAGGCAGTTTTTCTGACACTTTGATGAGAGACTGTTTTAGCTTGCTTCTAGGTTCGCCCTGGAACCTGGGTATCTCAATATATCACAGTATAATCTATTTCGTGGTTTAACTACTTTTCATGTATATTCGCCTTAAATTTACATCTAGATTATAAACCTTTTGTAAACATGGACCGCATTTCATACACAACATATAACAAAATGCAAAGTGCCTGGGTGAGGGTTGAGGGGTTCAAACTGAATTTGCTAAATACCATAAGCCCAGTGGCTTTTCAACTTTTCCTTTTTTTAACATGAGAAATTTTCTGTGCAGATGGACTCTTACACAAAATAACAAGCAAATCTATAGAATAAATACTTAAAAAGCAGCTCTTATTGAAGAGAGACTGTGAGACCTAGAAACCACTCAACAGCCATCTCTCTAAGTGTCAATCAGAGGGATACAACTGGAAAGGTTTGTTCTTATCACTACAGATTCCAACAATGCTCGAGTCTTTGATTTGTAAACACATCAGCAAACTTACCAGGACGTTGAGGGCTCCTGAGTACCTGGATGGCACTAGATCAGAAATAGCCCAACACTCATAATAAAAACGTTTCCCAAACTTTAATATGTTCAGGAATATCTCAGGGATCTGGTTAAAATGTGTATTCTCAAGAGCTCTGGGTGGAGTCTGAAATTCCGTGTTTCTGATTATGCTCATGCCACTGGTACATGGACCACACTTGGAGTAACAAGGAAGAATCTGAAAATTTCTGATAATGTGCCATTGGTCTTAAGAACCTATAAGATAACCTTGTCACATTTATATGTGTAATTACTGCCCTTTTAAACTCCCTTCTTTGTTTCCAGGAGCTAAAGACCAATTGTCTCCTTTTTATTTACACAAATTAAATTAGAATATAGCATTATTAGGACAGGGGGTTCTGCTTCTTTCATTCATCATTGTTTCCCCAGTGCCTGGACCAGTGCCTCGTACACAGAAGGCACCACAGTGTATTCTGAATGAGTAAATAAAACAAGCCCTTCTGCTATAAAATAGAATGGTTTGTTTTCAAATTTCAGTCTCTATTTCCAATGCTTGATACCTCTTGCAGACTTTTTTTAGCAGTTGTTTTCTGATCTGGGGAAATTCATGTTGCAACATGAAGTGTCTGGTTCGTCATACTGTCACTTTCCTTGAATTGTAGTTGAACCAATTTATTTGTCTGTGCTCCTTCAAAAGGCATTTAAAGTTTCTGGTTACAGGCTAAGTTTGGGTACAGCAATTTACAGAAGCTGGCACAATAGCAGGAACACACTCCAGAAGTGAGGAAGCCACCTTCTCAGAGGGAAAAGGAGGTCAAAGCAACAACAGTTTCTAGGTGCTGGGTGGGTAGCAGCTGATAGAGAAGGAAGCAAAGGATGAGTGTGTGGAGCAGACGCAGATCATGTGGGGATCAGGGAGCAGGCAACAAGTGTGGACGAGAAGGATGAAAGGAACAGACAGGAGAGGAAATGCAAGGCACAGATAATAATGTTTTATAGGTAAGCAGATAGTGAAGAAAATTTCTGGCATATCCATGGCCTAGGCTTATAGAACTCCTCCCAGAACTTAAAGGTTAAATGACATAATAGATGACATTTGATTTCAATGGTAGCCTTCAAAAGGTACATCTTAACTCAGACCATTTTCTTAAGGTATTAATTTGGTACCCAGGCCTGAGAGGGTAAACTTAACCTCATGCTGAGGAAGATGCCTACTATACCTTATAGACAGCCCTGGAAGGGCCCCTAATTCCCTGTCAAACAAATATGAAACAGATACACCTGTAATTGCTGGTTTTCCTCTACCCCACTGACGTGCTTACATGCTGGGGAAACCCAGACCTGAGGTCCAGGAAACAGGTCCTGGAAACGTCTCCTGCTTGCTCTAGTGGCAGCAGTTTGATGGGGGAAAGAGTAGGAGAAAGTCACAGGTAGACTAACCCAAAGGATACACCAATTGAGTGGTCCTGATGGTGATGGTGGCAGGTGGATACCTAACGTGGGTTTTTACACCTCCTGTATGTTAAGGTAGAATCAGGACAGCAGTAAATCAATGAGGGACTGCAGGTTCTCCTCCAGCAATGTGAAAGAATGCTTTCCTAGAATAATTACACTGTGTTTTCAAAGCCTTGTACTCTCTTGCCTTTTCATATAATTAAGACATATTAAAAAGAGTAGTTTCAAGTTTTCATTACATGACAAATCAGAAGAAATGAGTTTCAAAAAGACTTATATGACCTTTCTTTGTCCAATGAGATCTTTCTCATTTTTTCTCCTATGTGGAAGGTACCAGGCTGAGATTGTCCAGACAAGACGACTTGTAAAATCTCACATGTCTTCAAGACAAAGGGCAATCTCACAATCTCTTTTCTAAATCCAGCTTCAAGTCTTCCTTCCTCTAGATCATGACATCCTCTTACTTTGTACCTTTTTGTCCTGCTCACCAATAGGTAAAAAACATCTTTGACTCTTTATCAGTGCTTTATTTAGATTTAAAATTCAATCTAAGTTTTTGTTTGGAATCTACTGGGGCATTTTATAATCTAAGGTCAGTGGCAGACTAATAAGATACACATAAGTGAATACAGTACATACAGTGACACAGTGTCACGGAATACTGCGAGCACACACCCAAGTGGCATGGAGCATGTGCAAGGCAGGTGGTAATGAGAGAGTAGTGGGTGTCACCAGACAGTGTGAGTTATGCAGGGTTAGCCTAACAAGTTTTCAAGGCGGAAGCATGGCCTGGGAGTTTGGAAAGAGGGCAGAGCATGGGTTGAGGGAGAGTGAAGAGGTTGTTCAGGTGGGAGGAATGACATCTTTGAGGACTACAAGGTGGAAAAGGGCAAAAAGATGGCAAATATTTGCCTAGTTAATGGAAAGAGCATGACTAAGGTGTACTAAGATAGGAGAAAGAAAGAAGTCTGATTTCTGTTTTTTGCCTGTGTCTCTTCAAAGCCATGGTTGTTAGGAGAAAGTACTGAGGAGGGAGCCAAGCAGAGAGAGGACAAAGGGACATCTTACATGTCTTTCTTATCTAGGTTGAAGAAAGTCTAAAGAGCTCCACAGAAGGCAGCCAAGGACCAGTTCTGTCTCAGCCTCTATGTGCACAGACAGTGCCCCACACCAACTCATCACTGAGGATGTACTACACACAAGAGATCTGGGCAGGTTTTTTTCTTGTGGTTGTTTTTATTCACTCACGCTTGATTTCTAGAATACCACCACCATTCCTGCATGAGCACCAATTGTTCCAGAAATTGTGATAAGCAGAGTGTACACATCACCTAAAAACCATGAATGAGATATTGTTCCCATTTAAAAAAAAAAAAAAAAGAGGCAGATGAAGCTTAGAGAGAGTAAGAATTTTAACTCAAGGACACTCGGCTGTAAAGCAGCCATGCCAGAACTCCCACCAGCATTATGGAGATTCAGAAAGTTCATGTCAGCACATCTATGACATGGAGCTACTTCTCTGGACACATCAGAAAGCTCTATTAAGTATCAATTAATAATAATGAACCAATAAGGTTACAGGCAGGGCTGGTGTTAAGCTGGTATGAATGGTAATGGTCAAACCAGCTGTTGACAGCCCAGGCCCCTTCTGATTGGCTAATGCCCGCTCTACTGGATGCTAAATACTTTGAATATCGCTCCTGGTTAGAAGAGTTCCAAGAATTCTCTCTTGGTTAACCATAATTAAAGCAAAACATTTAAAGTAACTCCACCTCAAAATTAAACTATATAAATTACTGTAGGTTGAATGAATAGATCAACAAATGAACAAATGAATAAAAGAAAGAGAACATATGATCTAATAAAAGGCATAATTGATTAGGGAAGTATAGGGGCTTGAGAACCACCTCATTATGGGACGTAACCTGTGCTATAACTCAGGGCAAGTTAAAGCACCTACTGCCAGGTATGGTAGGGGATTAACCTTGAAGAACTGGATACACCTCACAAATTGCCTCAGGAAACCACTTTATTGCAGCAGCCACATATGCTTTGCTATGGTAAATGATTGTTATTTTACATTTCCTAGGCATTAAAAAGAAAAAAATTGGGAAGCTAAACCAGACTATGCCTTTACCCCTGGATCTCATGAATAAATCACACAGGATATCACACACAGGAGCCTGGCTCATGGTTCACATATGGTCAGGGATGTGCAGACCAGTGGACAGCAACAGGTAGAAAATCTCTAGGATGGTGGTTCTGAAACACTGTGGGTATGATGAAAGCTGTGGAGCATTTCTACTAGAAAATGCCCATGTATGATTTCAAGGGATTCCTAAACCTTAAACCACAGGCAATGGAGTAGCCATAGAGTCAAGCATCCCAGTTAAGAACTTCCGATTCTAAGAGAACAGGAAACCACCAATCACTTGACTTTTGATACAGAAATGCACTAGTTTGTCTCCAAGAAAGATTTTCTTCCTGGCCCAGTGTATCTCGATTGTCTTTTAATACTAAACACAGTCTCTCTTTCATATCTCCATAAGCATGAGTACTAGGGTTTTAAAATATTGAGCAGTCTCACCTTGGGAATGTGTTCAGAGATAGCGGCAGCAATGCCTATTTATAAACCATTCATATACACAAAGAATTCCCACTTAACACGAGAGCAAGTATCAGACTCAGTAATTCAGAAAACCTTGATTGGGCATTACCATTTGGTGTGCAAAATCAACTCTTCCTATCTTGAATACACATATAAGTTACATGTAATGCTCAAAAATAGGACAACAAAACATTTGATGTGAGAACATGACTAAACTTGAAGACAATGGGCCCTCCTACTACCCACCCTATGTAAAGTAACCGAAGGTGTACTGGAGACAGATCAACCAACACCCAATCTGATCGTCAGTTCTATCTCCAGCATATCATTTTAATATCTGGGAACCGCCAACAGATGTTACACAAAACTAGCTGGGCTGTGTTAAGTGTAAATGCATGGACCTTTATTAAAAAAGAAAGAAAAAAAAACATTAAAAAAGAAGGGAAAAATCATTTTCACCTACTGTTTCTTCTTTTAAAAATTCAGTGAAAAGTTGTAAGATTGGGAAATATTTCTCTAAGTACTATAATACTACTTGTCAGTTCTAAAGAGCATAGGATACACACTACCTCTTAGCCAAACCATTGCCTTTTTCTCACATGGAATCACGACCTATTCAAATACCCCACAATCCTTTCCATTCCAGTTTCTATCCTCTTCATACCACTGTATACACCAGCATCTAGTGTCTAAAACCAAAAAGCTAGCTTTCTCCCAATCCTCATTCCTTATGACTTTTTCTATGGCATCTCATATTTCTAATAACACTCTTTAAAATATTTATGTATGCTTGTTTCTAGGATCTAATTTTTCTTTTAATATCTGTCTCTCTTCATTCCTGCTACCTCAAACATTCCCTAAATACAACTGCTTCCTTTGTTTTGAGGTTCTCACCTCTTAGATCTCAATCCCCCGATTTCCTCTCTATCATCCCATCCCCTCTCACACTACTGGCTATTATCTAAGGACAGAACCTGCAACCTCTGTCTTCTCTCTCCCTTCCCTCTTCATTGCCAATGCATTTAGCTGGTAGGCCCCTCTGAACATCTCATATGCGTAACATGCTTTAACTGTAAACTGAGGAAGCCAGTACACTGGCTTAAAATGTTTAACAGACCAATAAGTAACTTAAAAAAAATTTCAACATAATAGAAAAGCTTTATAAACTTAAGCTGTAAGCTGGAGTTCCAAAACAATTTTACATATTAAAAATGTTAAATCAACATTCTGTATGGGTTTTTGATATTTAGGGATATTCCATAAGCTTTGAGCAACCACAGAAGCCAACCTGTCAGTAGTTAGGTATAGCAAGGACTGAACTGGCTTCCATGGTTCCATGCATGTTTTTCTATCAAATAATTTACTCAGAACACAAACTGTTCTTAGATTTCTGCAGAGGTAATTAAATAACAATTCAATGCCAATTCATCACAGTCAAATAAGAGTCTGTCAGGGAAGCACTCTCTACAGATTGGAGGCTATTTAATGGTCAAATACTTGGCAGGATCTTAGTTAAACAATGATTCATTAAACCTCCTCTGCCACACAATGGCTAGGCTGAACTCAAAGTGAAAGAATCGAAACTCTTTTGTTCTCCCATAAAAAGACATCAACCTCTGTGCGTGATATTCTTTCCTTCCTCACTTAGCAAACTGCTCAACTGCATGATTGAGAATGTGCTCAGCTGCTCCCAGCCGCACGGGTGTGTGCCAGTCCCCTCTTCAGGTCTCAGTACTGGAGCTAGGCGACTGGTCTTCCCAACTGAACAAGTAAAGAGCTGGACGGT